>JXTB01000054.1:977073-1046175 GCA_002914805.1 Parasponia andersonii
ACGGTCAACAATCCTTTGTATTGAAGTGCTACCGAAATTCTACTCAAAGTTGGAGCATAATATTTCGGTAACAATATTTATCGAAAACATTTATTATAAATGTTTGTAACCTTATATATTGCATGCTACAACCGGTGTGACACAAACAACCTGAAAAAAATGAATCAAAGCCACATCACCTTCTTGCTTATCAATTTCAAAAAAGTTCTATAACAGTTTCTAGTTTTCTTGGAGAAGGAAGTTGAGAATAATGATCTTCATCTTTGATAATTACATGTCTACAAAATTAAAGAATAAGACGACAGACTTTTTCATACGTCTATAGAAATTTTTGTTGATGCATGCGATGTCACAGACACAACAGAGTCACATAGAGAGAGAAGGCATAAGAAGAAACCACAAAGCAGTTCAGAGTTTAAGTGATGTCTCCATGAACAGAGAGCAAAATCATTCATGGAACTGAAGGTGGATATTATTCACCTATTTTAATTGCACTCGGTGAATCAGTCTTGTACAGATGATGGAAATATCTGGACATGGCTTTTAAATCTTCAAATAATCCGGGAAATTGCTTATCAAAACAACTGCAAGTTACAATTTGAAACATGTATATGTCCTTACCTATGCGAAAATGTATTTATTCATATGAAACTATCAATGGTTCTTTGGAGTCTTCTCTCGATGATTTATCATAGTAAAAGTACAACACCAATTGTACAATCCCCAAAATGGTTCCTATCCCGTTTGGAACCTGAAAATCGAACATAAAGACAATATAGATGGGATGATAGATAGATGACATTAAGAGAATGTAATTCTGAACTCACGACTTCAAATAACTTCAAACAAAGAACTTGAAAGTTAATGAGCTTAAGGAAAACTTACATAAATGAAGGCATCAGAATTTAAGAGTCCATATAAGAAGAAAGAGGTGCTCATTAGGAAGGTGGAAAGGGATAGATAAAATGGCATATATTCAACACTCTTTGTCTGGATCACCAAATTCTGGGTAAACAGATGAAGATTTAAGAAACTTTAAAAAAACTAAAATTTCACTATTTTAGTGTATAGAGTGTACCACAACAGAGAAATAAAAGAAAACTGTCCTGAGTAACTCACGATTATAAACAATGGAGAAGCAAACATTGAAATGAGAGATGCACAACTCAACAATCCAACAACCATCCACCGCGTCTGAAAATCAACTATTTGCAAGCTCCCAGCGACTATTATTGCAAATAGGACAAGAACTGCAAGTAGCAATCCAAGCATCCTCACCTGCCATCAACATTTCAAGGGAAAAGTTACACGAAGAAAATCTGAGGCTTTTAGAAACTCCAAACTAATACGCTTAAACCAATTATAAATCTTATGCAACCTTTGTTGGCTTCTCGCCATAAATTATGAAGAGGATTATGTAGACTAGTTGGAAAACTGCACCAACTGAATTGACCGTCAAAACCAATAAATTGTCTGAAGATATGAAAGGTGTTCCATACCACATGCAGATCAAGCAGTTCAATAGGGCATAAATGTATGGTAACCCTGAGAACTGCTCTGTTGAACGGTTCCTGAGAATTCTCCTAAACGTTTGTCTGAAAGTATAAAATAAAACAATACAGAAACCAGTGAGGAGATGACCTGCAAGTCATATTCAGATATTTCCATCATGCTTACAGGTCTTACAGAAGAAATTAAGCTTACAGGGATAAACTTACACAGGTGAAACAAACAGCCCAAAAGCAAAGATGTTACCTGCAACAATGACAAGGAACAGCATTATAGTCGATGCATTCATGTGAAATGTTTTGTATAAACATTGAATATTGAGAATGAGTACCTACAACACTTAACAATTTTCATGTAATACGTGGGTTCCCATTTCTATTTTCCAAGACCTGATTCCTGAATGTTGCGATCTTTTTTCTCACCTTAAATGAAACAATCCTGGAAAAATGCACGTGTTTTTAATCGATATTTCAACCCTCTATGTTAATTTCTGATTTATTCTGAAACCTATCCTCAAAAGTCTAACTTGTTGGTTGGCACATTTTGCTTCAGTAATAGCTAAACAATGATATGACACCATACCACCAGTGTAAATCATCAATGAAAATCTCCTTTTGCAATCCAAAACAACACATTCTTTATGCAAAGGAAAATCCACTAGCTAAATAAAACATACTTTTCAAACATTCCAAAGTGAAACTGTCTATATGGTAAACTGAGAAAAGGCTTCAAGATTTTCAGCTAAACCCATATTAACAATCTGTCCTTGCTTTCAAAAGTTGAATGCCTTTTTGCATTATTAGCAAAGCAAAGCCTAAAATCTTTCTTTTTCAATATGGAGGTGCATGATTCGATCCTTAAACCACAACGTTGTATGTGAGCGTGATTACCAAACTGGCCAAGTCTGCGACCACAAGGTTCTTGTGATGCCAACGAGCTAAGCGTTGGTTTGAAAGACTTAAATCCTTTTATGTTAGTGAAAATTCAAGTCAACATGAGGAATTCAGAAGCAACAAGTTATGTCAAATGACTTGATCAAAAAAAGATGCCTCGTTTGATGATGAAATTCCTCATAAACTGGGGCCAAAATAGTCTTCTGCCCTGACAAAGCTAACCTGGAAACTAACAATTTAATCATTCTACTCCTTACCTGCAACAAATTCGACCGAAAAACTCCAGAAAGTGCTGGGTACCAAGAGAACAATGGTTCCTGAAATTGGTACAACTTTATAGCACCCGGAAATACATTAATATATGATCGATTCATTAACCCAATCCAAGAGCCTCCGTGTTGACCTTTTCAAACAAAACCTTGAATGTTCTCACCAAAATAACAAAATCCCAAATCCAGAAGGGGGAAACAAAATTCTTTCCTTTGTGCAAGACAAGCAAGTACTTTAGATAATGATCTCATTTTCATGGGAAAAAAAAAAAAAAAAGATAATGATCTCATGGGCTTTCCCAAATCCAAAAATGATAACACGGGTTTCTCTCTGTTTGGCACAATTAGATATCAAAACAAGAATTCAGCCATTGTCACAACCAAAATCCCATTTTTAAAAAAAAAAAAAAGGCGAGACATAGATGAGACCATACCGGCGACTCCAGCTGCATCCTTGCAAATTGTAAAGACAGAATAGGAAAGCGAAAGAGTCATCCAGCTACAAAGACCTCCAAACCGAAAAAAGATAAAGAAAGAAAGAAAGAGAGTCAAGATTGAATATTTACAGGTTCTCTTCTAATAATTTTTTTAGACAGCTCTGAAAGCTCTGGAGTTAGCAAATTTTGGTAAGAGTTTCTATAATTTAAAGCAACCATTGGTTAGCCTTCCCATGTTGTCCTCGTGCGTAAACTATTTTTATTATTATTGTCATTTGTTATTTATTAATATTAAATGGAATGGAAGCTATGCCATATCATCTTTCAAGTTCGGACCAGAGATTCTGAGCTGGCACGGTCGTGTGTCTATCCAACGTTCCATGGTCTCAATCGCACGACAGACTATTCTTCCAATTCTTCAGATCACAGTCTTTTTTTTCTTCCTTGCTGGATAATTACTGCACGTCTCTTAATATTTCTTTATTTTTCTTTTCCACAATATCGAATTTTGTCTGATTTCAATGACCCACGATTCCAAACAATGTCCTCCAATTAGGGTGTGCTGAAATATAAAAATTATTGGAAAGTTTATCATTGGGTGTCCTTTTTTTTATATACTTCATTTATTAAAATGTATGCTCTTTTTTTTTTTATATATTTAAATGTGTCAATATATATTTTAAACACTTGACTTATATATACTAACTTACTGGTTTATTAGTTTCTATATGGATGTATCAAAATTTATATTTGTATACGTACTAATATATCGGTCCGGTCATTTTATTACTGTCTTTATAAAAATAAATATTTAATTAAAATAAGTTTAAATTTTGATTATTTTGCTATAAATCCAGAAAAATTGAGTAATTCGATTCAGTGTAATCTGAAAAAAAAAAAAACTAAATACAAGAATATCTAATTCAGAATTAAAGAACATATGTAAAATATAGTTTATATATTTAGTAAGAACTAATGTTATACCTATTAAAAAATATTTTTTATATCAATTATAAAAAAAATTAAATAAAACCATCATTTACGTTCTCTCTTGTTCTCAAACAGAGCCATCCTCTCAATTGCAAATCAAAAAACCAGTAACTTGACCAATCGTGAACCGAATAAACCAAAATAAATTAGTTTAGGCACAGCTAACAAACCGACCGAAAATCAGTTAATTGATTTGGAAAGTTCATATAAACTGATCTATGAACGCCCTTACCTCCACTATTTGAGGTTTCAACTTCTCAAGTTTTTACTTTATTTTTCTTATATTTTAAAAAGAGTAAGTTATATATATATATATATATATATATATATATATACTCCATTTTAGTTTCAACATTCTTTTTTTTTTTTTTCTGAAAGAAAAATATTCCTTACTTTTTAGGAATTAACGATAAATACTTTTCAAATTGAAAAGTCGAAATAAATTAATACCTGAAAAAAAATAATAATGCTGACGTGGCAAGAGAAAATGGAAAATTAATTATGAAAGGGCATTTGTACCCGTCTAAAACTATTTGCAATCTATATATATATATATATAGTGGGTAGGTATTTTTTTTTTTTACCTATGCAATTAATTTGACCAATGAAAATTTAGCATGCATATTTTTTTATTGTAAAAAATAAGAGAGAGAGAAAATATTAATAATGTATGTCTTTTCATATATTTCATTATAACCATTGAATCCGTGATGCTAAAAAAAAAATCTCTACCCATAAGTAAAAAAAGAAAATACCTATTAGATTGGCAACTATATATATATATATATGACAATGTTATAATTTAGCATATAACATATTCCAATTTCGGCAGTTGATTAAACATTGACTTTTTAAATATATCTATATATATAAACCCTTATATTTTCTTAATTTTAAATATCACAATTCTTTTTAATCTCATAGTAATCAGTTTGACCATTTGTATTCTCTGAACTTCTTATTTTCCTTCAATGGTATCAAGTTTGATTTTGACTACAATATTATACTCTTTTCATTAACAATTCATTTAGATGCAGAAATGATGTAGAATTAACCGGCTAAAAGTAGAGAAATTACAATTAATTATTACCCATTGCAAATAATAAAACAAAAACAATCTAATATAATAATACTAAGTAAGTTTGTAATCATAATTTTTTTCCACAATTAATATAACCAAATATAATAATATACTAATTAGTTTTCAAGAATCAAAACCTCTAATTCAAATATATTAGGTAAGTTTCCAAACTCATGATTTTTTTTTAAAGATGTATAAATAGAAATAGTATAGAATTATATATATATATATAATCTACTTCTTAATGGGACTATGCTAATATCATCCTTCTCATTGCCCTCATTTTCCTCACTTTAAGAGTTTTTTCCCTTAAGGGTTGTGTAGTATGGGTTCTTCTAGGAATGAGAATAGGAATCTTAAAGAATTCTTATGTTTGTTACAAATTTTAGACTTTTTGACACTTAGGAAAGTGAAATTCATAGAGTTTTGTTTCCCTCAATCAAGGGTAAAACGAAAACCCACCAAAACAAGTGAATTTCATTTTTTTGGGCATTTCAGCACCCAGGAGAAATACAATAGAATACGAGTCCTACACTTCAGATCATCAGACGAGTTTTCTTCAAGCTCCAGCTTTTGTCGTCTCTGACTCCGTCTACCTTCCCTTCTCTCATATTCATCACCTTCTCTTTTCTCTTCATCATCTTCGTAACAATCCTTTCTCTCTTGGATGTAGCAGATTTTGACTTCTTTTTACCCCTTCAGCTTGGTTTATTATCATCAAACTGCTGAGCATTTTCGTTTCAAATCCTTGTGATAAAGCAATAACCCTTTTTTTTGTTTCCTTGTTCCTGCCAATGATTTGCTAAAGAGATAATTTTTTTCTAGAATGTATTTGGATTTTGATTACAATTTATACTCTAATTGTGCCATTATTCTTTTATAAAATCATGGGATTTGGAATAAACTGTTATTGGAATTCTCTCATATTAATGTTGGATTATGATTTCCTATTTGGATTGGGTTTAGAGATGGCTTTTTCGAATGAAGTTAGTTGTCGAAAAATTTTGGTTTAGGGGTTTATCTGTGTTTGGTGTATCAATAGGCCAATTTCGTATCTCACTCCCTAATTATTTGTGGGTTTTTGTCTCTTAGTTGTACTGTAGTCAAATAATTAGTGGGAATAAAATATTTCATTTGTTCTTTTGCATTCATTTTCCAAAAGATGCAAAGTTGAGATTGTAGATCTTTTTGAAACTGTTTTTATATATGTTGGTGTTTGAGTTTATGGCAATTACTTAAAATGTGATTCTTGTTTCAAGATTTACATCCATTGAAAAACGTTTTTGATTTTGGGTACATATAAATGTTGGGAGCTTGAATGTTGAAGGAAACACAAGTATATGCATAATGGGTTTCACATTTTAATTGATTGTATGCATAGAACAGTTAAAAATGATTATTTGTTAATTGTATAAAATACTCAAATTTGATTATTCAAGGTGCCTCTAATAAATTAAAAATATACATTCTCAGACACAACTAAATACAGTTTTCTAACACTCCCATAAATCATGTACAAACTTCCAATGCACAATCAAACATAATTATTTAGATTGTCGGACAATCATATCATACTCTTCAACTTTTCCATTAATTTGAAAATTTGGAACCCTTGTACCAAACTATCTTTATTGTTAGGATTGAATAACACAAATACATATAATTATGAGCTATATTACCATCCTTATTTTTTTTATATAGTTTTTAACGAAAGTAGTGACTTTATTATTGACTTATTAATTATTGCATGATAAAAAGATTAAAAATAACATTATACCTTGGAATAAAAACTGAAATAGCGCTTTAAACTTAGTATATTGTCATTTGTTTTTACCCAATATAATATTGATATCAACATATGCATTGGAGATGCTCTAAAGCCCATAAACTAATTAACAGGTCAAATTTTGTCTTAAAACTTAAACAAGTGAGCAAAAATCTTACTTCGGGGAAAAAAACACATAGAAATGAACAATATACTATTTTAAAGCTTTCTAAAAGCAAAAAAATAAAACTAATCAAAGTTAATGTTTTTTTTTTTTTGCTTGAATAATTAAAGCTAGTGTTGTTTTTCAATACTTATCAAATGATTCGCTTCTCACTACTCCTAGCATGATTGGTCTCCCCCAAGGCTTCGTTAAGAGTCTAATTTTAGTGGAAAAAAATTACGAAGAAAAAAAAAAGAGGAAAAAATATTTCCTATAATTTTATAAAACTTTATTTTAAAATTTTTGGCTTTAATAATAAATGTGCCAAATTTTATATATTAAAGAACGACATTAAATGTCACTTTTATTTTTTTGAATTTTTTTATCGTTTTATATTTGAAACTAGATAAGAGAAAATGAAATTCAAGTTTTTTTTTTCTTTCAAAAAATCTAAATTCCAAACGGAACTTGAAAAATATTGATTATCAAAATAAAAAGTTAAACTAATTAGCGAGTCGGCTTTTGTCTCAAAGCATAAACAAGTAAGCTGCAATCTCAATTGGGGAAAAAAAGTATAGTGAAAAGAAAAAATGAACAATAGACTATTTTGAGGTTTTCTCTAAGAAAATAATTTTAATTAAAGCTAATGTTGTTTTCCAATACTTATCCAATGACTGGTCTCCCCGATCCTTTAAAATATTAATTATCGAAATAGAAAGTCATACAAAATCGACGGCTAGGGGCAGGATCACCCTGATCACATCAAAGCCAAACCCTCACGTTAATCAGATACGAAATCAAATTGAGCAGCCTTCTTTCATGAATAGAAATTCCAAAAAACAATATTCTTTAAAAAAATTATTATCAATCTAATATCATCGTCCAAAATTGCTACACGTCACGCTAATTACCTACCCGGTTTACCTCAATTGCAAAATACCACTTTGGCATAAATTTTGGCCTTTCCATGCGAAAGCCATAGATTCAAAGATACCCATGTGCAATTTTTGCCGAGTAAGACAATTAATTTAAACATATTATAATAATGCTAAATATATCGATTTATCATTATATATCAATGATTTATTTGGAAAAAACGATTTCGAAATTTTCATAAAACATGGTAAATTAATTTAGTTACTTTGTAAATCGTTGATTCGTTGATATTCAACAATGTATTGGTAAGTTAGTATGTCAAAAGGGACTTAGAAAGTGTGTAATGGTATATTAATGTATATAAATCGGCACGGTTGAGTGGCATATATGGGTTAATGGTATATTAATGTATATAAATTGGCACGGTAGAGTGGCATATATGAGTTGGGAAGTGTAACAATAAACTCTAATTATTATAATTAAAAAAAAGTAAAGTTAACAAAAAATTTTTGAAAAAAGGGGGAAAATCGTTAACACCTAACTCAAAAAAAAAAATACTGATTTTGGGGTGAAGTTCTCAATAGTATCTCTAATTCCGTTCATAAATCAAAACTATAGAAGTTGGTTATTAACTTTTTAATGCAAAAACTAAAATGTCAAGTCACCAATTATATCTTATGAAAACACGTCAAAAATTAAGTTGGACCCTTCTATATTCACCTAGAATATTTTCGCACATGTTTCCTAGCACGTAAAGTGCGTCATGGGTCTTTAAACCATTGATGAACACCGAACAAGATAAACGTCAAATGTGTCAATTTATGTCCACAGAATTCCAAGACGTGTCGATGGAGACCCTATCTAAGATAACATATCCCAGTCATGATCCAGATTTGGGACTTAGAAGACTACATAATGTATGGCATTATGCTTTCCAATAATTAAATCATAAAACTTAAAGTAATTTGTTGTTATATACTTTATACTGTTTATTTCATTTTATGTCACAATTTTATTTTCCCTCTCGTGTATATAACTCCACATATACGTATATAATTACTGTATAAAGAGAACTAGTTCAATGGTATAAATAATTATGAGGATAAAAAAAAAAAAGGAATATTAGCTCTATTTTTTTCATATATCAGCACCAAATTAATTTTTAATTGACTATTTTACCCTTGTTCTTTTAATTACGGAAGGCAAAACTTAAGCATCAAAAGTTCTTTAAACTACGGCTATGCCCACGTGTAATTTGTCACCTTTTAGTTCTAGAATTTGTTACATTACAAAAAAGACGTTCCATGAAGAGAAACAAAATATCAACAGCAAAACAAAGATCCAATTTTCAACTGTTCCAAACGAGATCATGGAGTAGTACTAATTCCTAAAAACCCAAAATTCCTCCTTATTTTTGTTTTGTGCTTATTATTATTAATAGTAAAAGGTGTCTTCAATTTTAGTCATAGATGAAATGTTAAAATTAGTGGAATAATCTTAAAAATTGTAATTGTATTTCCTAATTTTGCGTACTAAGTGATTATGTGTGAGCTTTTTTTCTTTTTTTTCACCGCAATTGGCACAACAAATTGTACAGTAGCTTAAAATTCTTTTTGGTAATATATAACTTTAGATGAATAGCAGTCAACATGCTGACATGCAAAAACTTGGTTTAGATATTTTCTTCTTCTACTTAATTGATATACAGCTGTTGATGGATCAACACTAAAATTATAAAATGGTAATTGAAGTGATCACTAGCAAATTTGCTTAATCGATATTCCCATTCTACTTCTAATATTAAGGTTTAAAGTTCAACTCTCATCACTCAAAAATGAATGAAGTGACTATTTTTTTACGGATAAATATATCCAATAGAAAATCTGGAAATTAAACATTATAAGTGACTTTTATTGACTTTTAACAAAAGACTTATGTTTTAAAACTCTTAATAAAAATATTTTTGGAAAGTGTCTACTTTGCAAAGCAACATTTTTGGAAATAAACTGATGAGTAATTAACTACAAAAAACTATATGCAATTTGAATCCGAATTGAGATTAACATATTCTTGTTACAAAAACACTTAAATTCTATTAAAAATACCCTAAAACAATAGAATAAATTGGCTGGGAATAGAAGGCGCGCAGAGTGGAAAAAGTTTATAAATATCTGTTTTAAAAATTATATTATTAAAAATACCTATTTTTTACTTTTATTTTTATAAATACCCATTTTTATATATATTTTTTTAAAAAAATGTAGACCACCACTATTTTACACATAAAATATATACCATAGTATACATTTCATGTATTAAATGTATATCGTGGTCTATATTTTATAAATAAAAATTACACAAAAAATTGACACATATTTTAAAATATATACCTTTATATTTTACACGTGAAATTACACAAAAAATTGACACATATTTTAAAATATATACCTTTATATTTTACACGTGAAATGTGTATCTCAAGAATAAGATTTATATTATAAATATGAACTATTTATATTTTGCATATAAAATGTGGACCATAAAATAAGTATTTTTGAAAAAAAAAATTAAAAACGAGTACGAAGTGTAAATTTCCGGTGCATGGTTGATGATGGTGTAGGTAGCAAACCTGATCACCCTTGTCGCTGTCCCCGAAGTCCATCGATTTTTCACCCTCTTCCCTATACCAATTTGTCCGTTCATTATCACACATAATACGCGCATGCATGCTTATAACAAACAGGAAATATACATAGAATACCATATATATAGTAGTTTATATGTGCACATGTACATATGTAGTTTTGCTTCTTATATATTTTGCCTGTTGATCAATTCTTCAAAAATTTCGAACCAAACAATGAAATCCAAGTTGGTATATTTTTTCAAATGTTTCTGTGGCGGAGGAAACAAAAAGAAGAAGCAGAACCACTACTGGCTAGTACTCCTTCATCAGCTCATCGGCCGGCCAGGGCTAACATTAATAGAGGTGCAAGAACTAAGAAAAGCAGTGGCACAAAGGGTGGTGGGTGTGGAGGTTAATTTAGGTTCCTATAGTTTAATTTGTTTCTTTACGATGAATAAGGGTGTGAAACTGCACAAATATGAGAGAGCAATATTTACCTATTTCATGTACTCAAATTTGGTTTATTATTATATTTATATACCTGGATTTCTAATTTCTGCCCCCCTGCCCCCCAACAAAAAAAAAAAGAAAATGTCATTTTTGCTTTGATCAAAGAATTTAATGTAATTACTGCCAGAGACCCTTTGTAACTTGTATAATGGTATGCGGTGCAGTTGATTTCACCATCGAGAGCATACGATTATAATCTCTGTTTTCTTTTCTCAATCCTTTGTGAGTTTTACGCCAGTGTAATACTTCTTTATCCACTCCAACAATCATCTTTTTAGAATTTTAATTAGTTTGGTCATTTATAACGTGTTTCAATGCATGTTAATTCCAAGAATTTTATATTTCATATTACTCTCTTTCTTATTTCAGTTTGTTCAATTTTTGGATATTTAAAAATTTATATAACAGTCTTTTTTAATCTTTTAAGTATAGAATTTTTGAGATTTTTAACCATTATCGACAATATTGAGGTGTAGAAAGGGAGACAAATGAGGAATAAAATAATACCGTAAGGATTTGAGCAATAGACTACGCAGTCGATGATTTAGTATTTGGCTCATAAAGGTGGTGTGCAGTGCATGTATCATTAGTTTGATCTACGAGAATATCCGTGAAGTGATTAAAATTTTTTAGAATGATATAACCTATACCAGCAAAGCATGCAACCAAGGGGAGGAAGACGACATATATCACGCCACTTTCTGAAGGAGTGGCGTGGTATCCCATAAGCCATTCTGAAGGAGTGGCGTGGTATCCCATAAGCCATATAGTAGGACCCTAATAACTAATAATTTGTGGCTTATTATATCGTTTTTTATATAAATAATGTTATTATATCGTTTTTTATATAAATAATGCGGTACGTCGGTATAATATGTCGTTTTAAAAGTAATCGGTATAATATGTCGTTTTAAAAGTAACGTAGTATAACCTGAGGCTATCATGTCCTGTTACTTACATAGCAACGTGATCACGTGGCATCACCCTAAAACTAACTAACGTGAAAAACACAAGTTTCATCGTGAAACATTGGTGGCCACCTTATGTTAAGGTTTAAAGTTCAAATCTCGTCAAGTGATGTACAGGTAAGTAAATATATACCATATCAAGTGATGTGACGTATTGGAAAAGGAAATCGAGAAATTTAGCATTATGAAGTGACTTGTGGTAAAAAAAAAACCCTTACTTTAAAACTCTTTACAAAATAGTATTTTTTGCATTGTTGAGCGTGATTGAGATAGACTGATTTATAAAGAATTTAAACCCTAAAAATCTTTTTGAAAATGTCTACTATGCAAAGCAACTTTTTTAGAAATAAACTGATGTGTAATGAACTACAAAACACTTTCACGAATTATGACCTTTCTACAACCTAAAACCTATCTGTTGACTTGTGGAAAAATTGTATTCCCACATTAAGATTTCTAAAATTCATACCCTATGTTCAAAAAATAATCAGTTTTTTGCTTTGTTAAAAACTAGATTTGAATTGAGACTAGCATATTCTTATTTCAGAAGTACTTAAATCTTATTAAAAATGCCCTAAATAATAGAATAAATTGGGAAATTTTGAAAAGATGGTAATTTTTTTAAAAAATTCTTAAACGTGAAAGTATAATTTTGCATAAATAAAAAAATATAGTTAAAATTACGAAAAATCCATAGTTGAGGGAATTTTTTTTTCCCGTTTTAGCTATCCCTAAACTTGTACTTAAAAAAATGTCATATTATTGTCATGGAGTGTAGGTCATTTTGCTAAAAGCCCATGTCTTAATTTACTCTTTGGACTTTGTGGGCCAAAGGTCCAATCTAAACCAGAAGTGGGCCGAAGCATATGGAAACAGTCCAGTAAAGCAAACCCTCTAAATCCTATTCAATAGTCGTCGTTCTCGTTCTTTACCTCTGTACTGGAACTGGAAGCTCTCTGCAACTCTCTTTCTAGGTACGTATAATATAATTCCACTTAAACCCTATTTCCAACTCATTTCTCTATCTCTCTCTCTCTGATGCATCTTTTGGGTTTCTATATTTTCTTGTTATGATTTTTATTTGGATCTTGTGGTTCCTGAGAAATCTTTGGGAAAGTAATTTACCTACGTGTGGTTGATTTGGGGTAATTTTACGGGTAAAAAGGATGAGAACTTTGGTACATTTTATAAATTCGAGTAAGCTTGTTTGGCCTCTAGATGAACGATTGAAATTACGTTAATTTGCTTATATTTCTGTAAAGAGCATTGAGTTCATGTCTGTGACTATTTGCTTTAATATGTAAGGTTGAGGTTGGTTTTTCTTTGGCTACCCAAGAACTCAAAATTGAAATAACAAAACCCTTTGGCCAACATATAAGTTGCCCGTGATCCTTTGGTTTCATTGGATTCGGGCTTTGATTCCTCATGGGGGACATATAACCTAGCAATATGTTCGAATCTCCTGTCTCCCAAAGATCCTAGGATTCAGGGTGATGCACTAGTATAAGAAATATATATATATATATATATATGTATAAGTTGCGGCCCATGGGTGCCTTGCTCAGTGTTTCGAACCTTGCAGGAAAAGAGTTATGGCAATGAGTCATGTCAGGTCGGTTAGGAGCCACATGGTTTGTAGTGAGGCAGTTGGGTTGGTGTTCAAGCGAGCATTTGCGGCGGCAGGTGGCAAAGCAAAGAAGGGATCAAAAGGTGGTGCGGCCGGTGATGTGCCAAAAGCATCAATTCTTAGCAAAGAAGTGAAGTCCACAACTGTGGTTGGTGCAAACATCCTAAAAGATGGCGCAGATCCGAAGGTCTTGGCAGATTCAGAATACCCGGATTGGCTCTTCCATTTGCTTGATAAACGCCCTGCTTTGAGTGAATTGCGTAGGAAGAATGTTGAGACTCTTCCTTATGAAGATCTCAAACGCTTTGTTAAGCTGGACAACCGAGCAAGGATCAAGGAAAACAACTCTATCAAGGCCAAGAACTGATTCTCATTCTTTTTTTCGTTGTTTGAAGGGCGGGCAGCTGAATAACAGGGAGAAATTGCTCAAGTCTGCTGGTAATTCACTGGTTAGTAGGGCTTTACATGGATCACATACCGAATTCATATATGTTATGTGGGAATGTCTCGAATCGAAAGCTAGAATGCTTGTACAACTAAAAGTTTATGGTTGCAGCAGAATTCATCAAGTACCCTATAAATATTGTACCTTAGGTTTAGTTTTGTGCTACAAAAAAAGAAAACTGTTACTTTTTCCAATGTCGGCTTGCAAGTGTGTGATTTTACTTACTGGTGGACTTGGTGTTGGTGGATAACAATGTAGATAATCTTTTTCCACTTTGGTCTGGAGCTTGTTTTTAAATGCTTTTATGTGGTTGTCAATGCTGACTGAAACTTGCTCGGAAAGCTCAGAAATCACTCCTTTTCTCAACCCTTTTCTGTGTGCTGTGTAAATATTAACCAGAATCAGAATGGTTGTGGCACTTGCCATTCGGTCTCATCTAAGTAATGTCGCATGTAGAAGAACCTTCTTCAATTATCAAGGAATTAGAGCCCACTGTCCGTACAGTAGTACTACTGCTCTACTAGGAATATCAATGAACTTGATGGGAACTGGGAAGAACTCTCTTCACAAAATAGAAACTTCCGGAAGAAACGAAGTACTCTAGTACTACTAATCTTTTTATTTTATTTTTTATTTTTTATAATACTACTACTACTACTACTACTACTACTACTACTCTCTTTGTTACAAAAATTCATATTCTATTAAATTCTCGAGTCTTCCACGGATCAATATGATATGATTCGATTAGAGTAGTATTAATGGGAATAACCAGCAAGAATAACATGGACTTTTGCTATGACCTGTTTATCAAAGCACAAGAGAGTACACGCCACTACCAGTTGGAGACTTGTATGCGCTACTTTGAGACTCTATAGATGGAGAGGACTACCTATGAGACTCTATAGATGGAGAGGACTACGAGTTACTAACACATTTTTAAGAACACTTTTCACGATTATCTTTTAAGAATTAGTCATTTCTATTATGACCCGGAAGCTTAGGAGGTAATGCTCCATATTCTCTTCATGAACATACTCCAAATTTCAATGGCTATTGTATTTTGTTTTGTTATACGGATAAGCTAAAGGTTAATATGATTAATGTGTTTGGTATTTTCATAACGTTGAATCACCGTTATTCTAAATCTTTCACTTGACAGAGGGATAATGAAGACAGGGAAGAAAGATTTGGAATTTTGCTTTTTGTTTTTTATGTTTTAGCTTTTCTAAGTGTACCTTGATCTTTTAGTCTTTATCTAACTCGTTATATTTGAGTTTATGTTTTTACTCTAAAAGCTAGTCTTTGGCCCTTAAGGGAAAAAAAAAATGGTTAGCCTTTGGTAATGGCCACGTGTATTTTCTATCCTTAAATTACAAAGGCGAGGTGTATTATTAATTATTGTAATAATTTTATAGTTAATGGAAAACGTGGTTCGCATTTTGTAGTTTGGTACATGTTTGAGATGATCATGATCTAAATTCGGATATAATTTGTACAATTTTTCTGATTAAATAAGACATTGGTATGAAATCATTGAACCTTCCCACCTTAACGATTGGTTTTTTTTTTTTTAAGTGCAATGTTTTTTTTTTTTTTTAAAATGCAATGTGCAATATTTGGTGTAGGAGGGATAGTGTAAGGAGAGGAGAGGAGGAAGATTAGTGGATGGATTTTGAAATATATGCTTGTTTGGTAAGAGAAATTATGAGAGAATGGATACGGGTATATGGATATTTTATTTTCCTAATAAAAAGCTGAATTTATTTATTGATAAAAATCTTTTGTTACACAATGAGTAATAGAACTCGGATCTTCCACGACCTAAAAGGACAATAAAATTAATTTGCTAAGTGTGTGGATCACTTCATTCGCCAATTTATTGGTGAACCAACATGAAATACCATAGTGACGTTCACAATTGCAACGAACATTGGTCTTGTCACTATCCATACATTTAATATGAAAACTGCATGTATATTATTATTATTATTATTGATAAAAACGAGCTCCTCAATAAAGGATAATATTAATAAACTAAAATGTTTTAATTATGACCACAATTTTAAACTCTTCAATCAACGAGACAAAAACTCTTTAATCAATGAGACAAAAAGTGAATCACAAATACATTAATATATAGAATTATGGATTACTATAATTTTATAAGAGAATAAGATAATAAGAATCACCAACAAATAATTACTTTTACTTGTTATTACTAGATTACGTTTTTAGTTTTTAGTAGGTGGACTATGATTCTAATATCAAATGAGATCTATACATGCTGAAAAAAAATTAAGACACTCATTCTCCAGCTTCTTGTGAGAGCGACAACATAATTTTTTTGAGATAGAAAAAAAAATGGAAGTTAGTGATTTTTTTGCATTTATTTTATCTGAACAAGTTCCTTAGTATTTCATCGTGACAATAAGGGTATAGATTTGAAATCACCAACTAAGTCTTATTTTGTATCTTTCAATTGGAAGATTAAGAAGGGAAAGAAATAATGGAATTTAAATAAAGTAAAGGTACCACTTAGCAAAAATATAATTATAATACATAATTACGAATCAATCAATGGTAAGAATACTAAGAAAGTAGAAGACGAGATGAATATTGAAACTTTTAGATAAAAAAATTTCTAAAATAAATATGGCTAAAATTGGAATTTTATACGAATGAATCTTTTCTCTCCATTTTCTATAATTTTTTTCTACCAGACAAGAGAAATTTATTGTCTTCCGTAGTTCTTCTAATAATACCGAATACAATTAGAAAAGTCCTCCCCTTTGTTTCAATTTTTCTCACTTAAAAAGTTTATGTATCTATCCCTTCAGCAAAATAGAGTCTAAATACATTTCCATCTCATAAATTTTATTAGTGGTAAAGAATTATCCAAGTTCATGTCAATTTGATCGATTCTTATCCTTATAGGTCAGAAATCAAAACAAAAAGAAACCAGAAAGGGGCAAAGGGAAATTTACATACCCAAAAGAAGGGTGACAAAAATTAATCAATCTCGATTCCGTCAAGACAGATAGTGAAACCTAGTAAGAACACAAGCTATCCTACATTCATACGTAATATTATAGGGGAAAAAAAAAGAAAAAAAAAACATGCTATACAATATTCTTAGTTCGTACTCTCTTAATATATTTTTTTGTGTTTCTAAAGAGAAGGCCGAACAATTAAAACAAGATAAATGTTTCTTCATAATAGAAATCTCACAGGAAAATATTCACGTAATAATGTATTTATATTGATGGTTAAGAGAAGAGACTTAGTAATATAATTAATATTTAATAATAATTATAATTAGTTGGTAACATGATTAAGAGTAAGTTTTACGCTAAAAGTTTGGGAATCGGGCCAAGCGACTAATAAGCTACGAAGACTAATTTATAGCTCTACTGCATCGATGGTCTAAAATTTCCAATTTTTTTTAGTCAAATGCATTGGTATACCTTTTTTAGGTGGGTTGTTTTATCTTTTACAACTTGGATAATTAGTGTTTGATACATTTAGTTTATCTGTTTTTTCTAGCGCTTGGTTATTTTTATACATTTATGAATATAAGTGCACATGAATTAGCTAGTTTGATTTCAGGAGTGAGTGCACATGACCTATGATATACAGAGGAATATCTTTCTCTATTTTAGTCCGCTACTATAAAAATTTTCACTTATAATAAAGAGAACAAATTTTCCTTTAAAAAAAGTGTATTATGTTATTATTTCGGATTAGACATGTTTAAAGGTGATTTTCTTTCTTTCTTTCTTTTTCTAATAATAATTTTCTTTCTTTACGACATGGCTTTTTACCTGAAAAGATCGGATTTTACTTTAATCTCATTTAACGATTACGAGAGCACTGAAAGTGCCTACCTACTAATGCGAAATCGTTTAAACAAAGCAACATACTTAACGTATGATTGCCTTTTATCTTTTCAAGTGTTTTTTAACACTATAACTTGTTATATTTCACGATAAAATGAGGATGTCAGTTATAAACAGTTCGTACAATAACTAAATATAACAAATTTATATCTCATGGAATAAATCAATAAACTATTTATGTTTCAACATGACAAATAATCTAATCATAATGTTTGTCATACCACTGTAGTAAACAAAAGTTTACAAATAATTTCACAATAGAATGATAAAAGTTGTCATACCACAGATAATTTTTAACTGTTTGTCATGATATACAATGTCTAGCATTAATCGTGTCTTTTAATTGTTTTCTTATTATAAGATAGTGACAAGTGACTAATTCTTATAAATCGGGAAAAGAAAGGAAAGAAACTAAAAATTCAAAATTTTTCTGTTTATAGTTCTTGTGTGTCTTGCTATGGAATCCGGGATTTAGTTTGCAATATTCTTAATATTCCAATTCTTGTTTTAGATGGAACTCATTTACGTAAAAGGAAATGAGATATAATTTCCATTTTTTTTTTCCCTTACTAACATCAACGACAAAATATTCCTAAAAAGAAAACCTACAAATATTGTCTGAGCAAAATAGTAAACAATTTCAATTTCCTTCTTATTTTTCACCAAGGTAAATAAATATTGGAATGAAAATCAAATGATTTCTTTTTCCAATTCATTAGAATTTTGAGAAAGACAGCAATAAAATTATAAATTCGTAGTTTGCTTTCCCTTTCTACTTTCTCCTCCAATTCCAATTATTATTATTATTTCTTTTAAGGAAAGCCCCAGTTCCAAGTACTTTCAGTCACACGCACCATCAAAACTAAATAAAGTTTTTTTTGGACAAAATTAGATTAGCTGTATTGATTTGTAATCACCAATTTTCAAATTGAAATCAACCCCTTATTTAAAAAAAAAAAAGAAAAAAAAAACATTACCACGTGACGGCACGTGCTAGATTGGTACTAGCGGCGCGCCGTGAGGACCGTGTGCGGGATGGCTGGCTGGTTGGCTGAGAAAGGAATTTTCCTTGCCCCGAACCTACCCATTTTCCTCGTTAAAGACAGTGGCCCCCACAAACCGTGTGAACCTGTAAAATGACTTCCTAATCGAGGGCACTTTCGTCATTCCAACTTCTTCAACGGCTCTCCTTAACTCGCTCACTGATTTTCATTTCGAGAAAAATAAAAAAATAATAAGAATACATATAAACAGAGGCGTATATATATCGCACCCCTGTTTTCCCTCTCGCTTGCAATCAAAGTCTCTGGCTCTCTCTCTCTCTCTCTCTCACCAAATTCCTCTGTTACAATCCTCTTTCTTTCTCTAGATTGCGCTTGGGGATTTTCTCTCAGCTGTTTTTCCCAATCTGGGGTCGATCCATCGATTCTGATCTCCGTCAATTTTGTATGTATATATCGCTTGATCTGTCCTCTGAATTTTGGTTCGAAGTTTCTGGATTTGGATTTTGTTATTTGAGGTGTTATTTGATCTGGGTGTTGCTTAATTTTGCTAGATCTGTGATAAATTGTGTTGAATTTTTCATTTTATAAGTGCCATTAGCTTTTTAATTTATATAATTGAGTTTTGTAATGTTGATCTGGATCCGGGTTGTGTGCCATTGAATTGGAAAAGGCGACCCCGGAGCGGGAATCAGATATTGATATGTTTGTTGAGATGGGGTTTTGGATTTCTTTTACGGGTTTGTGAATCTGCCAGGATCTGGTTTTTTTTTTTTTAACCTTGCTGCTAATTTGGTTTTGTGAATTGTGTATTGGATCAGTGGTCTAGGGTGAGGTTTTTTTATCTGTTTGTTGTAGATCTAGGACTCCTTAGTTTAAGCAGTTTATCATGTACTGTGCTCGGTTGACATTTTGAACATCTGAATCTAATGAACCCTTCGAATACATGAAGCCGTTTATGTTTTTCTCTTTTATAGCAAAAGAAAAGGCTGTTTTTTTTTTTTTAAACCTCAGTTTTAGAAGAAATGTTCTGAGTTTTAACAACAAAATTTGGTGTAGTACTTACACCAAATAATGCACCTACACCGTTGTGATATGTGTGTAACGATAGTTATTTATTTTTTTTTTTTTTAGGGTTTTGTTCCCAGATTTACAATGCCTTTCCCTTTGAAAGTTGAAATTTAGAGTCCAATCCACAGTCACACTACTTTTTTGGTTGATGCTGTCACTGTTTTATACATCTTAATACGGGTTGTTCCATTGTATAGTTATGGTTCTTACTTTCCTTTTTTCTCTCTCTCTTTTTTTTTTTTTAATTTTTTTTTCCAGAAATTGATTTGACATGGCTATGTATACGCCAAAGAACATCCTCATAACTGGGGCTGCTGGGTTCATTGCATCCCATGTGGCCAATCGGCTTATCCGCAATTACCCTGACTACAAGATTGTTGTGCTTGACAAGCTTGATTACTGCTCAAATTTGAAAAATCTCCTCCCCTCGAAGTCTTCACCGAATTTCAAGTTTGTTAAGGGGGACATTGGCAGTGCTGACCTTGTCAACTTTCTTCTAATCACGGAGTCAATTGACACAATAATGCATTTTGCTGCTCAGACCCACGTCGATAATTCCTTTGGTAATAGCTTTGAGTTCACCAAGAACAACATCTATGGCACTCATGTCCTTTTAGAAGCGTGCAAAGTCACTGGCCAAATCAGGAGGTTTATCCATGTTAGCACTGATGAGGTCTATGGGGAGACTGAGGAGGATGCTGTTGTAGGAAATCACGAAGCCTCTCAGCTCCTACCAACAAATCCTTACTCAGCAACGAAAGCTGGAGCTGAAATGCTTGTCATGGCCTATGGCAGGTCATATGGATTACCTGTGATAACAACCCGTGGAAACAATGTGTATGGGCCAAATCAATTTCCTGAAAAGTTAATACCAAAGTTCATCCTCCTGGCTATGAGGGGGAAGCCTCTTCCAATTCATGGGGATGGTTCCAATGTGAGGAGTTATCTGTACTGCGAGGATGTTGCGGAGGCTTTTGAAGTCATTCTTCACAAAGGAGAGGTAGGCCATGTTTATAATATTGGGACGAAGAGGGAAAGGAGGGTTATTGATGTGGCCGAGGATATATGCCGACTTTTCTCTATAGATCCAGAAACAAGCATCAAGTTTGTGGAGAACAGACCATTTAACGACCAGAGGTACTTTCTGGATGATCAGAAGCTGAAGGACTTGGGGTGGTCAGAAAGAACTACATGGGATGAGGGATTAAAGAAGACTATAGAATGGTACACCAAGAATCCTGATTGGTGGGGTGATGTTTCTGGGGCCTTGCTTCCTCATCCAAGAATGCTAATGATGCCTGGTGGGATCGAGAGACATTTTGATGGGTCTGAAGAGGAAAAATCTGAAACTTATGTCTCTAGTAATACCCGGATGTTGGTTCCACCTACTAAAAGCACCAATTCTCCTCGTAAATCCACATATAAATTCTTGATTTATGGTCGGACTGGTTGGATTGGTGGTTTACTTGGGAAGTTATGTGAGAAACAAGGGATTCCATTTGAATATGGAAAAGGGCGTCTTGAAGATCGTTCATCACTCTTGGCAGATATTCAGAATGTTAAGCCAACCCACGTATTCAATGCTGCAGGTGTGACTGGTAGACCCAATGTCGATTGGTGCGAATCCCATAAACCAGAAGTGATTCGTGCCAATGTTGCTGGAACCTTGACCTTAGCAGGCGTTTGCAGAGAACAAGGGCTCCTACTGGTGAACTATGCCACTGGGTGCATTTTTGAGTATGATGCTGCACATCCAGAAGGATCTGGCATAGGATATAAAGAAGAAGACAAACCAAATTTCATTGGTTCATTTTATTCAAAAACCAAGGCCATGGTAATTTTATCTGCAATCTCTCTCTCTCTCAAAATCTTTTTTCTTTTAATCTAGAAGTTGATTGTCTTAGCTTATATTTATCTTATTTTGGTTTCTGACTAGGTTGAAGAGCTTCTGAGAGAATACGACAATGTCTGCACCCTCAGAGTTCGAATGCCGATATCATCTGATCTAAACAACCCACGGAATTTCATTACTAAGATTTCTCGTTACAACAAGGTGGTTAACATTCCAAACAGCATGACTATCTTGGATGAACTTCTACCCATTTCCCTCGAGATGGCAAAGCGGAACTTGAGGGGCATTTGGAACTTCACGAATCCAGGAGTTGTGAGCCATAATGAAATTCTCGAGATGTACAAAAAATACGTTGACCCCAAATTCAAGTGGCAAAACTTCACACTAGAGGAGCAAGCCAAGGTGATTGTGGCCCCTCGAAGTAACAATGAGATGGACGCCACAAAGTTGAAGAATGAGTTCCCTGAATTGCTACCGATCAAGGAGTCACTGATTAAGTACGTTTTTGAACCAAACAAGAAAACCTCTGCAGAGTAGCAACTTCCAGTTTTTGTATGTCCGGATACCCGGTTGCATTCCGCATTAGCTGATGATATGCTTCGGAGTACTTCCAATACAATGTTAGTATTACTCATTGTTAGCTTTATCTCATTATTTCAGCTGTTTTGAGGGCGATGGGGATTAATTCTATTAGGTTTATGTCAATTTTGGTTCTTGGACGCATATTAGTTGGTTTCTGTACCCTTTTTAAAATTTTTTCAGTAGGTTCTTACTTATATAGATGATATTTCCGGGGTCTTGGGATGTGTAACGCAATATGATGGATACCTTGTGTTTCTAAATTCTTTCCTACATGGCTTATAGAATATTATTTTAAGATTGTATTGGTAACGTTTTACCCTCGAGATTCATGAATTGGTCTTCTGTTTAACTAATGAGGTATTCATTTACTCTCTGGTTGCTACGCCGAGCCCAAACCCCCCAACCCCCCTCTTTTTTTTTTTTGTTGTTGTTCCTTTTTTCGTTCTCTTGTTTCATATGGACTCCACTAAAAAGTTAATAATAGTATAATATTATAAATTACAATGGATTATGGATATAATGGATTTCAGTTGGTGTGAAAAAGAGACGGGTTCTACTTCTTCAGTTGATGACATTATGTATGGCATGCATTCTTACGAAATTATTAAGTAAATAGACTAGTTACCTCTATAGGCCATGGATAACATCAAATAAAATATTCTGTTTAAATATTTCTATCAATCCACGTTTAGGTTCAAATGGGATATTTTCGATGAAGAATAGTATCTTTTAAAATTAGATATCATAATTCAGAAAAAGAAGCCATTATTGGATTCCTTAAAGTATATAGACCATTTATTAGTCTATATGGTTTGCTTTTCGATTGTTTCAAGAGACGGGAATTAACAATCTTAAAAAGAAAAAAAAATGTATTCTTCAATAATTTTAAACTCTAATTTTGATTATATATATAGACTATATATATAGATCCATCAAGATTTAATGACAAAACAGAAATATACTGCATGATATTAATGAAAATATTTGACTTCTATTTTATTTTTGTAAAACTCTAAACGTTATGGTGTCTATTGTTTTATTTTGTTTTTATGTTATCGAATATAACATGACATAAATAATGGCACTTAATCAATAAAGAAAAATCAAACTCGGTGGTGAGTGTTTCCAATGCAATGATAAATCATTGTGCATTGCACAATAATTCTTCTCTAAAAATTATGCAGGAAAATCCTTCTCAAATATATTGCCATTTTTGTGCAGATATAACATTAAATACAGTATTATGTCAAATTTAGCGTCAATAATATGGTTATCACTAGGCTATGCCTACGATCACGCATCAAAATACACTTTTTAATACTCTAAAAATTAAAAAATTAGCATTTCATATAAAATTGTGCGTTGGAGTAAAAATTTAAAACGTGTGTCAAATCTAATATTTTGCTAATTTTTTGTGTCGAATATTAACACTGACAATAGTAAAGTTGATTTCAAGTCATAAAACATGATCTACTCCCCCCACCCCCCAAAAAAAAAAAAAAAATCTTGGGCTGCCTGCTTTCAAGTTCTCATTTTTTTTTTTTCAGAAACTTAAAGGTAAAATGGGACTAAAAAATTACAACCAGAGAAGCATGCATGACTTCAAAAAATTCAAGGCAAGTTTCAGACGTAAGATAATACTATCAAAGAAAATTAATAGGAAAAGTTCTTTAACTTGTTGCCTAATGGAGAAAGAAAAATCACGTGCACAAAAGAAATAAAAAGAAAGAAAAAGGAAAAGAAAATAGAACTGAAGTAAAAGCTCATTTCTGTATGTTTGAATACAAGTGATGACTTGGTTCACTATCTTTAATTTGTAACTCTGGTTTTAGAATGTAGATGCTTTTGGTGTCCCCCAAATCAGAGTTTTCGAATAAGCCATAACAAGAATACAAGAGACCAGCATTAGTGGTATCTCTTTACTTTTAGGGGGAAATGTGAGACGCCAAGGAGAACAGGGTTTATCGAGGCTAAGAATATCTACATTAAAATGCCATCAGAAACACTTGATATGGCTTTGAAACTCGAAAAATTGGACACCAAATGCACCACAAGAATAGGCTTTAAAAGGATGAATTGGCTAGTTGCTTTAGAAATGAGACAATATCGTCGGATGATCCGAGTAGATACCTAGCATTTGTCCGAGGCCGCCCGACAGCACAAGAGAAGTAATTCTCCACCTTGAGATCAAGTACATTCCATGAGCTCTTTCCTGGTGATGGTCGGCGGTTAGTCCCAGAGTTATGATTGGCAGTTTTCTTCTCACGATTTGGAAAAGGTCCCTGTGTCCGGCTATGAGACGGTTTTGGCCCATTCTTATTTGCGGAAGCATTCGAAGATTTTCTTTCACAAGGTAACTTGGGGCCATCAGTTGCCTTGGTTCTGGGAAGACCAAGAGTATCAGCTGGAAGCACTGGCTCAAAAAACGTGTACACATCTTCGTCCTGAGGAAGTAGTAAAGAGCAATGAATTATTAATACCTAGATTAAACTTCTGACCTACTAACTAATTGAATTTTGAGCATGCAATATAGATCCTCTTACAGTTTTCTAACAAAAGGAAGCACAGTGATTTATCCAATACTTAACCTTCAAGACCACATATACAGTGATATAGTCACTTTTTTCACACTTCGTTCTTATTTTATCAAAGCAAGCTCGTAATGTTCGTAACGAATTATTGCAGAGAACGTAATAAAAAGCTGGGGTCTAAAAAATTTCTGTAGAAGCAGCTTTGAAGATATGGATACCAAACCAAACAAAATCAAATAATTCATAGAGATTTCCAACCCATTGAGAAAGAAAGTTACCTTTCCAAGAAAATGCCCAATACACAGGACATAATCGATTGGTGTTGTCATGCATTTACTATGGACTATCTCTCCCAGGATACGGTCAATTGCTGCACCCTAATAACATAAGTACACATAATGAGTCCAATCCCATCTTATATGTGTAACACATTAAGACGGCATTTTAAAAGTTGAAGTACCAAGAAACTGCCACTCACCTTTGTGACACCAACTGCTCGCACCTCAACAGAACGGCTTCCTTGAACAACATCAACGGATGCATTAGAAATTGGACCTGTCCATAGATGCTGCAGCATATCCCTTGCTTGAAGTCGTCCAAATTCAACATCTAGAACACTCACAAGGCAACAATGTTACTAGAGGATACAAAAGTTTACAAGTTGAAAAGACCAGTTTATTAAGAGCAAATTGTTTAGGAGAGACATACCAGCATACTTGTAGTTCCATACAAGGGACGTGTCACGTTGGTAAAAATGTGACCTGGGTGTTCTCTCTGTGAAATACTCAAAGACATGCTGGAAACAGAACAACAGCAAAATGAGCATAGAGTCAGAGAGGGGGACGACAGTCACGACACAACTAAAGAATACACAAAATTCAGTTCTGAATACCTTCACACTGTCAACCCATTCCATATTCAAGTGCTCAGGCATTGTTGTCATCCAATCTCCTTTTGTATGGCGTAAAAACATTCCATTCTCAGCTGCCAACCACATGTCAAACTCCTGGAAGTTCTGTGCAAAGTATATTAGAAGAGGATATTGAGATGGTGATGAAAAACTATATACAGAAAAGGAGCTAGAAGTACATCATCTAAGACTTTTCTGTCACTCCCACTAAGGACAACAATTGTTGTTTTAGGATCACTGCAAAGCTCCCTTAATGGATCCTTCAACTGTGGATGCAATTTAAGATCCATTTCTTTAATTTGATCACCTCTTCTCCCTGGTGTGTACACTGGTTCAGTTAATGTAGCATTGAATCCCTGTATTTAGACCACCAACAAGATAAGAAAATGGAAATACAACCCTATTGAAAACCAGATCTATAGAAGATGTACCAGTGCAAAAACAGGCCTAGATGCAGGGTTTCTACAAAGAATAATCTAGCATTGAAAGATCTAGAAACATAAAATAAATCCAAAAAATAATCAATTTCAAAAATTAGTTCACATCCTTATCATGAATAATATATCCCTTTTAAAGTCTCAGAAGAACGAAAAAAGATACAGGAAAAGGAAATATGTAAATGCTAAAAATGAGAGCCTGTTCTTTAAGTGATAAATCTGCTTGCTTTATATCTCACTGTTTGCTTGATTGGACTGAAGCACAAGAAAATTCTCAAAGTTCCACAAAAAAGAAAAATGGGAAACGCTAATTTTGAAGGTGTACCCATCAAATTAGTTCTAAAGGCAACTTGATCTAGTCAACTTCTTCTTCACAACTGATCAATGCCATCTTTGATATGTAAACCTATAAGATGTATCAGGATTGAGAATGAAATAAAGCCTGGAATTATTTATTTATTTATTTTCAAGAAACAACACTACTGCTTTACTAAAATTATATCACAGAAAAAGTTTATTTCGTCATCTGTTATTGGCGATTTGAATTAATAAGGTCCCTTGTCTACACTAAAAAAAATAAGAAAAAAGAAAAGAGGAAAAGTGAATCAATGCTGACAAGGAAGAGAAAAAGAATTGAGAACCACTTATACCCACCAGCAGAACCCCAAGTAGCATGCTGCAACCTTTTTTTTTTTTTTTAAATGAAAAGTAGAAATGTAGATGTCTGTTTCAGTAGATTTATTCTGTCCTACCCCCTGAGTTATTACATGACAGATTCTTCTAAAGAAAAACTGCTGAACTTGCAGACAAAATTGTACATGAATTGACAAATACACAAATGTGATCGATGCTCTATGACTCTAAAGGTAGACAAAGGTTAATAACTCATAATAATTTATTACAGGTGTGCCATGCCTGCTAGAAATATGTACTGTAAAATGCCACAAAGATAGATGAACATCTTGTCTTTAATGAGGAATTAATTCCATGAATGCTAAATCCAGATAAAAGCATACCAGTATGAGCAATCGATTATTAGACTGCAAATAGCCTTCAATTGCAACATTGTTAGGAAACAGGGGTTTGGCTTCTCTGGTCCTTATTTCTGCCTCAACAACCGTATCGTTCAGTTCACTAGACAAAAATAAAATTCCATTAGAGTGGTTTATTCATAACTTGACAAATACAAGTACGGCAGCAAAACAGTTAAATGTCTTCCTGTTGCGTATTCCAATATTGACTATCAATTAGACTAATTCTCTAGCCAACAGGCTCTAACATAGATAAGACTCAAACTTACAATGTTATTAAAGCAAAATCACTTCAGGTGGTTCACTGAAATAGTTAAGACTTGAACCAAATGCATAGGTATTTGTTTTGCCAAATCATAACAAAACATAGACAAAACAATACAACTTTTTCATTGAATAAATTTGAAGATCAAAACTCACAAGGAGTTCACATGCTAAAGAGAGCTACTGTTCATGTCTTGGAAATATGGTTATTCCATTAAAAGGAAAAACAGGCGGCAAGGGGTTTAACAATTCTATCTTATTTTCAGATGACAAAACAAGGGCATGTTATAAAACTTATGTAGGCAATACCTCACAAAAATCTCAGCCCATTCTTGAGCAGTGTGGGTAGTTACATGCATAAAGTTGTGCTTATGTCGTTTCTCTCTTTCATCAGGTCTCATATCCAATGCTTGGCCAATTGCATTAGCAACCTCTGTGATGTTCCATGGGTTCACTAGAATTGCTCCAGCACCTAGAGACTGTGCAGCGCCAGCAAACTACAAAATGAATTAAAAGTATCAAAAGCTAGAACTCTAGAGAGAAAGAGAGCAAAGAAGAAAAAGAAGGAAATGTGCCATGATCAAATAGACAAAGTGAAATACATAATATACATGGTTACCAAAATAAAAATGTGGTCTAACCAAGTATAAGAAATTATTTTCAAAGAGAGAAAAGTAAATAATGTATAAGAAGATTACAGGAAGACGCCTTTTTTTTATATTTTTTTTATTTTGTCGTAAACTTCTACCAAGAACAAGTACATAAGCTTTTTTACTTTCTTGTTACTTCAGTTATGAAAAGTATGAATCAAGTTTGGTGTTTCTCTTGTTTCGAAAGTGCATTCAAAGATGCTTTTAATAACAATAAAGAGATGCTAGCAACTTGTAAGCAAGTATAAAATCTAAATAAATCACATGCAACCAGGGAAATGTGATATTGATTTGTACCGAGCTAATGTGTAAGAGTGTCGATTCTTATCTTCTTTCCCTTAGCTTAGTGGTGCACTTCTTGTAAGGTTCTTAGTAGTTAGCTCTCATATTGTGACTCTTAATCTAACAGATGGGATAGCCATCTTTTTTGTCTTTTTCCCTTATGAGAGATGAAGAAAATAAATAAAATGAAAAGCATACAGAATCTGCACAAATTACTAAAGAATTACAAGTTATAGAAAGGGCAAATTTGTGGGGTCAAAATAATTAAGCACAAGTAGTAATGTGAATCCAGAGTAATTACCTCACTAAGAATCAGGACTCCTCTCTTTGTGTCTTGGCATGCTACAAACTCATAACTGACAAGATTCATACCATCCCTTAAAGAAGTAACTAGAGCTACATCTGCACAATATAAAAGGGTTAGATAGATGTAAACTGTCTGACTGTCTGTTCAATAGAGAAATGTCAGCACGTAGTAAAAAGAACCATGAAAACTGAGCCGCTATCATCTTAACTTTATGACAAAAATGAATTCTAAATTGTATTTTTATATTACAGAGTAAACACTAAAGCTTGAGACCCGCTGTGGTGTATTTTTTTTCTCGACATAAATGCTGAACTCCCAATTTTATTATGTACACATTAATGTGAACATGAAATGTACAGTTTATCCGATTTCTTAACCATGATCTCAAAATTTCATGGATGATCTCAAAACTGAACTAATTTCAGTTATGAATTTTGATACTTTAGTCTTTCATTCTCACCGAGCTTCTTCTTAATAAGAAATATTCACAAAGATTTTTTCCAACAAAAGTAACTACTAGAGTGACATGCAAAAGAAGAACATTAAACAGCATTCTCCAAACGCCAAAGGAGGTGGTTTAAAAGGGGTAACTTTACAATGAGGATATCCAGACCAAAAGGTCTCCAGAGAAGGAAATTAAGTACAAATATTTGCAATGCACCAATTCTTTCCAACAAGCAAGGAAAACTTAGAGTGCAACATCTAATATAGCTCCATGGTAAATAAAATCTAAGAACAACTGGAAACTAGGAGAATAAAAATTAGTACCAGTAACAGCATAGAGAGCACATAAAGCATGAAAATCAAGAGAACGGTCCTGTAAAGAAAGATACATTGGATGAGAAATAGTAAATTATCATTAAGAAGTAAAAAGGATGATAATAGCAATACATATAACTATAACAGTCACTAGCAGACTAAATGTAACGCACGCCATGTAACATGTTCGGCCACATGCGCACAGAGAGGACATGTTAATCACATAAAGCATATTCTTTTAGCAGTGCTGAAGACAAGTCATATTGAGGAATCTCAGTTAATGGACACTAGCATGTCAGACTTAGTTAAATCATTTCATGAAACCTCATAGATATGAAAATGATGTGATCTACCCACAGCTTTAACATTCTCAACATACTTTTTTTTAAAAAAAATCCTACCATAGTTCCTCTACAACAATAAGATGAGTTCAAGTATAAGCATCAACAAGACAAGAACACCAGTCAACTTCCCTGTTAGCCCAAAAGCATTCAGTGGAATATAAGCAGACTTTTCATGGAGTAATTGCTAACTAATAGAGCAATAAACGAACCAAATGATGTATTGGAACTGCAGTCAGTGTCCCAAATCTGCCATTAATTCGTCCAACAATTTCATGAACCTGGCTTGTGAGTTTTTGATCTGTTAAAATGCAAAATACAACCAAGTTGATAAATCAAACTTTAACTACAAAAGAACTTAGAATTCAATTATACATGCTCAAATTAGGAAGACTGCTTTAAGTTTGAAAACAATGACAGCACACAAATCCATTGAAATCCATTGGCAAAAACTTGACTCCCCCAAAACCATTGTGCATTCTAACTTGTTATGAACTGTCAACTTCTCAAATGTGTAGAAATATAAACCTGACTCAACCAAAACTACTGTGCAGTCTTAACTTTTTGCGATTCGGCACATATAAGGGACCTGTTGCATCATTTAAAAGGACACATGACCTTAAACCACCTGAATTATGGAAGAACCCAGGCACATTTCAATATTGCACCACAGTTGAATGGAAATAGATACCAACCAGGATAGCATACCAACCCAAAAATTTGTTGCTCTAGATACATTAGTTTTTGGATATCTTCATGGGCGCAGGCTCAAATAGTTTTAAAGAACAACTTATTTTTTTAGAAAGGATTGGGAAAGGAAAATGTTTTGCTTGTGGGATTGTTTTTGGATTGGTTTGTGGAATTTGTTCCTATAAACTTTTGTCCCCTACAAAAAACATTTCCTGAAATGCAACAATTGCTACTTCACGTTTTGTTTGTATGGCGTGGCAGTTATACTACAGCTCTAACAACCTAGCAGAATCCTTCGGCCAGTGGCTTCATTTGATTTAGGAAACAAAAACAAATAATGATATATTAAGAAGAAAAACTGGAAGCATCAAGGAGTAGCCTATTGCCAATGAGACAAACACAACAAGAAGCAAGGCCCGGAGCAATTTAAGACTGAAGTATACACTCTGGAACATCCGTTCTTGTTGGCACGGCGATTTGCAATAAAACTACTTTGTCACGCCAAGCCTGGTTTTCCTCGAGGAATTTTTCAAATGCCAATATCTTCTGAGGAATTCCTTTAATCATATCAAGGCGATCGACACCTAACATTACCTGTCATGCAAAAAAAAAAAAATCATACAAGAAAATTTAATGATAGGAAAAAAAAGGGGGGGGGGGGGTGGTGGTAAAGCACTATACATTTGAACCACAAGACCTATATCAAGTTAAAAACAAAAAGTAAAAAGAAAAGTAAAATACTAATATGAACCCCAAAAGGAAAAAAAAAATACTAGTCTACCAAAAATGGAGTTACCAACACCTCTCTACCAATAAAACAACCGGTAGCAAAAATGTGTCACTAGCAAGATAATGACTAGGAATATATTTATAAGTAGATAGTAAATGAACTGAAAAGAACCTCTAAGAATGGACACTCTAAAACATATCACTAATCCACTTAAAATGTGGACTTCCCTCTCAAATTGGACAAATGTTATCCTTAACAATGCAAGATGAGCTGACAATATTACACAAAAAGATCTCACTAACATAAACAAGGTCTTGAAGAATATCAAGGCCATTATCCTAAAAGTTCGGCAAAACTAGACATTAAGATATATCATGCTTCAAAGCTAAAACATGTCCGCTTGCTAAAGGATAATGCTGAAGGTAAATGTATGCATGACATACATTTGTAACAGCAATAGTGTCATCAAAGTATAATCAATGCAATTTGCCCTAAAGACATCCATATAAGCTAATGTATAGATACATATTTTTTTTATAACCTACAACCTGAACTCACTTTGCAAACTTGATTTCGAAATTAGGTTCTCCTGCTGTACCCTTCAATGTTATGGAGGCAAGAAACTCAAGCAAATTGCCATATAGGTCCCCATGAAAAATTGAAACCAAATCTCATGGGAGATAATTACGAGTTTGACCACTTGACCTAACCCTCCTAGGTCTCTAGACATTTTTGTATAACAAGAACACTTGAAACACAACAAAAGTAGATGAAAATAGAGAGCTTAGAGTTGAAACAATGTCATTTGAATGATGCGTTGACCATCCTCAAACAAGAGTAACTAACCATTTTAAAAGACCCCAAGGGTCATCATAGAGGTAGAGGTAAAAATCAACTGTCTCTTCACACTTAGACCTGGGTAGCCCAAACTATGTGTAAACTTACCAAGTGAAAAGTAACAGTAATAATTAGAATACTACAACCAAATTATCTAGAAGTGTGAAGTCTCCAACTTCTTTTGGATAGATCAGAGTGGCCTTTGCATTCTAAATATAATCAAAGGAAGGCTCAATCTTTTCCTATATCAATAAGAATCACAAGTTTCAGTAAAGAAAAGGAAATAAAGCGGAACTATCTATAAGTGCTTCAAAACAGTTAACAACAATATCTGAACAAAAGCATAAAGACATCAAATTTTTTTATGTTTAATCTTGAAAGAAAATTTGCAGAATGTATTTGGAGTTACATGTATGTCATGATGTTCCATAAAATATAAGAAGATGCATATCTTATCTTATATTTTATCTTTGGAAACATTAACAACAAAACTAAAATTAATATGTTAATTCTCATTTCAGGCTACTGAGCTCAAGGGAATATTGACAGGATATATGTACACAAGCTTACAATTGGTAAAATAGTGAAGTAGATGGACTATTGTGGCGAAAATCTATGTAGTATGACTAGTACTTTTTTTTTTTGGTGGGGTGGGGAGATAATGCTTAAAACTTGTGGTTCTTGAATTTAAAAAAGGGTTTCTTTGCAAAAAATAAAAATATAAGAGGCTGTCTATGAATTTTCGAAAAACATGACATAAAGAAAGACCAATCATATTACTGCTATATGAAATATATAAAAGTAAATTACTCATAAATATGGTAGACAAAATTCTAGTAAAACCTGGTAATGAAAATAGGTCATTTACCTTCCGCCCAGCAAATCGGTCTTTTAGCTCCCTGATGTGCTCCTGGACTTGAGGAAGCTCAAGTGCACGAATAAATCTATCTGAATCTATACCGATAGGAAACTGAAAATTGTAGCACACAGAAAAAAGAGTAACGTTGATTTCTAGTCTCTACTCATTTGATATCAATTTCAACTTTAAATACAAAAAAGGATCTTGTAATATCACAAGAATTAAATAAAGAATTCAGGCAAAAGAGAAGTCAGGCAAATTTAAAGCAACATACAGCAGCCACTCGAGTAAGCCTTCCTTGATCCTCAACTCCTTCAGGAGTACCCTCCAGTCCAAGAATGCGAGTACAAGCACTAACGAAATGACGTGCATAGTCATATGTGTGAAAACTGGAAAAGGGGGAGAAATCCATAAATAACATCTTCAAAATCAGTTAATCCAAATACGTGTGGAGCATGTTAAGGTATAATGTACCAACTACCTATTTTATCCATTCCTGCTTACTTCAAAAGACAGTATCCTAATTAAGACGATAGTTTGGTTTCTTGACCACATTTAAACAAAAACTAATAACATACTATTCAAAGGTGTGCCTCACAACTCAAACGTACCCAACCAAATCTGCAGCAAGAACTGAGCGCAACAGCTCTGATCGAGATGGCAATGTCCTATGAATTTCAGAAGAAGGAAAAGGGGTATGTAGAAACCAACCAACTTTCATTGAGCTGTTGTATTCTTTCAAGCATTTGGGAAGAAACATAAGATGATAATCATGGCACCAAACAACATCACCCTCTTCATAATGCTTGTTTACAACATCAGCAAACATTTGATTAGCTTTCTTATATGCCGTAAACTGAGACTGGAAACTCCTGGTGGTAGCAAGCCGATCTTCCTGTGGAAGTCCAAGGTAATGAAAGAGTGGCCACAAAATGTTGTTGCAATAGCCATTATAATATTGATGAACAATCTCTTCATCAAGAAATACTGGAATACACCTCTGCTAAGACGGAAAGAAAAGCATCATCAGAATTCATTTCACGTAATTAAATAATGAAGAGAAGCACATATAAGCAATCAGCGGAACAAAAGAAGCAAGAAAATTGAATTTTCAGCCAAAACAAAAGGCAAGGACATCAAATACTCCAAAAGTTTGCGTGTCAAAGTTCAAGAGTTAACCTTTTCAGCTAGAGCCTTAGTAAGTGCTTCCTGTCCAACTTCATCTGGCACATTTACACCAGCCCAACCAATCCACCTTGCCTCAAACTCCTTCACACCTTTGACAAAACCATTCAGCACAAGTGAATACCAAATTGATAAACATATACTATCAATGATAAATATAAAAAGAACACAAATCTCTCAGAGACATTATAATAAAAATCATCTAGTCCAAACAGGTTAAACAAAAAATGAATGGTGAATGATTGAAGATGTCAAATTGACCAAACAACCCATCAAAGAAAGAGTTGAGAGAATTGCATACCCAGAAGAGCACTGACTAAACCCCCAGCACTTATTTCCAAATGCCATACGTCTACACCTTTCCTTACAGCAGAGACTGGTAGCCTATTAGCAACCACCAACAACCGTTGTCTAATTGGCCGTCTATCCGGCTTTTCATGTCTCTCAAAATTGTTTGTCGCTGCAAGTGAAGCCCCATCAGAGTGTTGTCCAACACTAGAAACTCTCGACTTATCATCTTCTGTTAGGTGAACATCATTCTCAATTGGCTCAGTACCCCGATGATTATCATTTGTTACATCATTTAATTGAGAAGTCCGGCTGTATTTCCTTATCTCCCTCTCTCTCACTAGCCGTTCAACTCGGCCCGAAGAATAGGTTGAATTAGTCTCGTACTTGTTCCCAGGCATGCGCTCACTATGAAAAGTGAACCTTTGTCTACCAAAATTTAAAAACAGCAACGCTTCTCAAGACAACTGCGTCTCCTACATTATGTTTTTCAAACAATAAGTCATCACTAGTGATATGTAAACTAGATAAAGCTTTACTTTAATCTTCCACATCTTGTCTGAAAATTGACAAAATCCATATCTACTGCTATATAAATTACTAATCAGTAAAAACGAAAAGAAAAAATCAACAAAACATACAAAAAGGGGAAGTGAAAAACAATGTGTACCCCATTCAATCCAGTTTATATGAGCCCNNNAAAAAAAAAAAAAAAAAAACCAAGAAAATTAAAAGAAATTTAAGAAAATGAAAATGACCTAGATAGAAGAAACGAATGAATTGTAAATGCAGCAAGTGCAATTACAAATATCACATCATCACTTAAGACGAAACAACAAACACATTGCATGGCTATGAAGTATATTGGAAGTCCTATTCAATCACACTGAGAAGCATTAATCTTCATATATCCAAAGATTCCAAAAACCCAATTCCGAAAGGACTCAAAATGTCAGACCAAATTCTTCAAACAAGAAGAGCCAGAGCTCAAAATAGGATGAGGGAGGTCTCACCAATATGTCAAAGCTTTTTTGCAGATGAGATTGAACTATAACCCAGCCACTGGGATGGAAAGAGACAAAAAGAGACAGGGAAGAGAAAGAGGAGGAGGAGAGAAAGGGAAATCTCCAGAATCTGAATGGGCAGAGAATTAACCAAGTGAGAGAAAAAGAAAGCAAACAATAGAATCCTCGTGTAAGCTTTAGAGGGTATAGACAGCCTTACAGCCATGCATGTAATACCAAATATTTTGCTGAAAACAGAAAGAGAGAAAAAAATAATATATACTTTTACCCAAAAGGAAAAATGTAAAGGAAAATATTATTGTTGCCCAAATCACCCTAAGGCTTGTGCAGACCATAAAAGTAAAGTTAAAGTTAGGTGAGAAAGATTGTAAGATCCCATGACTCGGCTCCAAAGCCCAGGGAGAAGATCCTCTGTTTTGAAGCACCCTTATTTGAGAGTGTCGTAGTTTCCGTTGCTCGGGAAAAATCTGTCTTTCAATCAATAGGCCCACTCTCTCGTCACTCCACTTGGGTTGACTGCCTGCCCTACTCGATTATTGTGCATCGCAATCCTCCTTTTTTAAGGTTCCATTTTCACTTTAACGGAGGATTGTGATATAAACTACAAACGCGTGAACTTTGATTATTTATTTTCTTGTTCTTAAAAGTAGAACTCACGTGAGTATCTTGTCAATCAATAATTATAATGGATTAAAAAATAATATCTCTCTCAACAAGTAATTAGTATCCCGTATAATAAATGGTCCAACTTTTTGCAATAGTAGATAACAGTGGCAAAATCCACAAAAAAAAAAAAAAAAAAAAATCTCCATGGTTACAATTTCTTTAAATCATGACTCAAATCACAACTCAAAACAAAACAGAGTAAAGCAATAGCAAGTAATTTTAATGCATTCAATTTTGGGATACTTCAATTGGAGGAAAAAGAAAAGTGTAACTACAACTAGAGCCAGATGTGTAATCGTAAATACAAGCAAGAAAATTAGACAATTGCTTTACATCTACAGAAACTATGAGTGACAAATCAATCTCTTGCTTTAATAGTGTCACAACCTGTATGCTAGACTAAATTAAAGTATGAATATTATGCTCCAATGTGCTAAGACATCAAGTTCTTTTTTTTTTTTTTTTTTTGAAGAACTAAGCCATCAAGTTTTCATTCTAATGATAACATTTCATTTGGTAAAAAAGAGAAGGTGAAAAGATAGATAAAAGAGTTAAATGTGAAAAATAGAACGCAGATGAAAGTTGAATGTACACCAAAAGAAACATGTTTCGTTGGATAAAATCTTTCCTAATTAATGTTGGATTGATAGTAAGAATAGTAAAGTAAATCATTCTTAGAAAATATCAAAATTAACTTGGGGGGAAAAATGAAACTAACTTAGAATAAGAAGAAATTTTGAAAGTGACTTATCTTGGGTATAACAAATCAGTATAACAAAGTAGACCCACATATGTTTATCCAAAAAAAAACCTAGACCCACATATGACCAGAACTGCTATCACATAAATACCTGATCTCATCATCGATGCCTTTGCTCTCTATCTCGAGGTTTATTATAAAACATGAAATGAAATATATTTTGACTTCTTGCAACAAAAGGAGGATATATATACGTCATTCTAATACCTATTTCCATCATGCAAACGCCATTGAAGAATTACCAGGACTCATGGAATGTGCCCTTTTAGAAGCCAACAAGGTTTTGAAATATTTTCTAATTACTTTCTAGAGTCACAAAATAGGATAGAAATAAGAAATCAATATCTTCTTTTTTTCCCCTGAAAAAAGTGATAAGGAATCAGGTCCTACTTTTTCAGGTTTTGCCAAATGACACACTTAAAATGGGTAAATGCCTATAGTAAAGGACCTAACCTGACAGTACCTAGATTTGACACTTGCTTGTAACATGCATGGCATGACACATGAATCACCATCGCAGACATTTTTAACACAGATCGTGCAGCCAAAGTCAAAGAAGATAATCTATTCAACAATGGCAAGAGCAATGCTACCAGTTACAAGTTACGAGTTAGGGGTATTTTCTTCTAATGACATGTTTATTTATTATTAAATGATTTAATTAATAAATTATATTTTAATTTTATTTGAATTATAATTATAATTAATCAAAAATAAATTAATAAATTATAATACTGAATATCACCAGTACATCGTAATACTGAGGACAATTAATACTCCTTAACATCGTTCATTTAACCAGTATTGAAGTGCGTTAAAGCGTAACGCTGTGCTTGTGCAGTCTCTGCGTACAGAGATTCTCTTACCCAAAAGGGGACCCTTGGCCCCTCTACCTCTATTTGTTATATTTGGTCCCTCTAATATAAAAGCTCTTGGACTACAATAAATATCAATATAACTGCATTTCTAGGCGTTACTTTCGAATTCAAATAACAGACAAATGTGACTAAAATATGAAAATTATAATATATTCAAACAAATTTTTTATTGTTAACAACGTTAATTAAAATAATACTCTTTTTATAGTTGAAAAAAAAAATCAAATAGCATTCGATTTGTCTAGCTACGTAGCAAAAGTGGTAACTTCTATAGAATATAATTTACATAGGAAAAAAAAAAGATTCAGATTTTGTTTTTCGTTTTTTCTCCCAAAAACACTCGTACGTTCTACACAGTATTATCAGCACTAGTAACCATACCAAACTTCCTAGATGAAGTGTTATTTCAGAACTAGTATATCTAATTGGTAATTTCCATTAAAAAGATTGTTATGTATTACACTAAAGTCGTTGTCATAACAAAAGCTATTCTTCGTAAAAGAAAAGTTAAGATGGTATGACCCGCAAAAATGGAATTAAAGAATACGTACAAAGTCTTTGTAATGTAATTGTTGAGAAATGGGCAACATGAGTGCAAAAGGAGAAGAAAGGAAAAGATTGCAAATAGAAGCCAGCAGAAAAGAAAAAAAAATCAGAAATTGAATAAAACGAATAAACTAAAACTAATAGCAATGCTATACTACCGTTTTTAGCTCACTATTAAATATTAAGTAACATGGTGACTTGCGGTTGCGGAGTTTTAATTGTTTATTTACCAGATCCCAAGTAATTCATTTGACGACGTGTTAAGGAAAATTTAATAATCATTTTGGTACCAATAAAACAAAAGAAAAGCATACAAAAAAAAAATGGTTTTAGAAATATTCCCATTGCTCCACATATAAAATTGTTATATCTTTTTTAGTTCATAAATATGCCTTACGTCCGTCCGGTCGTCTTATATATGCGGCCGTTTTCTGTTAATTAGCAAATCAACAACTTCAACAATACATACCAATTTAACTATGACAATTAGTCGAGTAAAATCAGCTAATTAATCAAGATGCTTAATTAAACACATATTTAAAGATGAAAAAGGCACAAAAAGTTACGCAAAATAAGGCACAAGAAAATGAATTGTGGAATTCCAGTCCTAAGCCCTCAAGAAGTGGTCAATAAAAGTTTTCAAAGTACTCGACAGGGCATCAAAGCGTTCAAACTAAAAAGAATAGTGTTACAATAGGACCAGCAAGTCAGCAACATAGTGAATATTGCATAACTAAGCTGTTACGCAAATAGCCAACAACACTATGCTTCATCCATAATTAACTTTCCACAATTAACCTTGATTAGTCAACAAAAATTAATCCCGTCAAATTTAATCAATGCTTTTCCCTAAGAGAGTATTTTCTTACATTTTGCAAATAGAGCATTACTTTCAAAGTGGGAGGCTTCAAAGCAAGAGATGATGAGAAAGTTAGCCCTCATTATCATCAATTTATAAATCAATATTAGATTATGCAACCAGAAAAGCAGATGTACGTAACAAAAAATTAAGGAAAGGGAAAAAAAAGAAAAAGAAAAAAAAAAAGAAAAGAGAGAGTGAAATACCAGTTAAAACGAACATATAAAAACGCTTTTTCTTGTCATTGGCCTTGTTCAATTAGACATCTTTGAACTTTTTTTTTTCCCTATCGAAGACTGAATGAGCTTAGCTTATGCTTCTCCAAGTTTTAATTTGTTAGTGTGAAGCTATATATACCCAAATAAAAGGTTTGGAATACGAGCACAAGTAAACAAAATTGACCATGGTGGAATAAAACTGGAAACGTAACAGAGTAGTCATTCCCAGTTTTCAACCTTTAGAAAATAACAAAGAAAATGAAAAGGAAGAAAAATATTTCTCGTCATAAAATTTTTCTATTCAGATCAAGAAAATGGATGGTAAGGGCATGAATCACAAATATTGATATAACATGTGAAAAATGATTTTTTTTCATTTAAGAAAAAAGGGAGAATTGGTGGTGTCTTTCAGACTTCTTCCAATAAGCTCCCCATTTTAGGGATTCATACTGAGACCTCAAATAGAACATCAGAACCCGTGTCCTATATATTTTTATCAACTAACAGGAATCCAGGGATGCCCACTACACAAGGCTCACTCATTGGAAGGCACGTTCCTAGAGTGGAATTGCAAAATCCGTAGCCTGAAGCCTTATAGAGGCTCAATCCCCTGACTTGTTAGAAGCGAGAACTCCAGACAAATGCACACTACCATCGGTGATATGTGACAAAGGATTAAGACAACCTCTAAGGAATGTAATGAATACAAGAAAATACGAAAGAAAAAGAGAAATTTCATTAAATACGCTCCAAACAAGAGCTATTTACAAGCATATGACTCTTCCACTAATTATTCAAAAAGTATGACTCTCTGACTAAAATACCCCTAAAAGCATAGTTTTAGTTATTTGGTTTTAAAAAAAAAAATCAAAGGGAAAAAAGAAAGAAAGGAAAGAACAGTCTTTGACGGTTACTCTCTTTCGCTCACTTATTTAATCGTTCTCTTCTCTTCTTCCATTTACCATTGAAGCTTCTCCACATTTTCTCTCTCACTCAGTTGAACTTCGAGTTCTCGTTCTCTCTCATTATCATCTCTCTCGTCAACGAGGAAGAAATTTCTATGTTTTAATATTATGAACATAATTTAAAATAGTTTGTAGTTGAGTTTTGAGACCTTATGCTATGAATTTTGCATTAAAAATTAAATTTGAATCAATTTATAAGAATTTTCTGAAAATTTAGACTAGTTACCCCGATAAATATCAAAAATTTCGATGTATTTTGATACCATTTCGATGCTAATTAGATGAAATTCAATGTAATTTTGATAAAATGTGTTTTTATCAAGGAATTTAATGAAATTCGATGAATTTTTATGACCATTCGATACCATTTCAATGAAATGTGCTTTAATAATAGAATCTAATAAATTTCGATGATAATTCGATGTTATTTCGATACCATTTCAATGAAGTGTGTTTTTATAATGGAATCTGGTAAATTTCGATGAAATTTGATCGAAATTGATGTATTTCGATGATAATTCAATGTTATTTTGATAACATTTCAATAAAGCGTGTTTTTATAATGGAATATGATGAAATTCGATGTATTTCAATGACAATTCAATCACATTTCAATAAAGTGTGTTTTTGTAATGAAATCTGATGAAATTCGATATATTTCAATGATAATTTAATGTTATTTCGATGACATTTCAATGAAGTATGCTTTTATAATGGAATCTGATGAAATTCGATGGAATTTGATGTATTTCGTTGATAATTTGATGAGATTTTAATGAAGTTTGTTTTTAGAATCAAATTTGATGAAATTCGATGTATTTCGATAGCATTTTAATGAAGTGTATTTTTATATTAGAATCTGATGAAATTCGATAGAATTCGATGCTATTTCGATGTCATTTTAATGACTATACTCAATCTTTTAGGTTTCATTATAAAAATGTACTTCATCCAAACAGTATTGAATTTCATCAAAAAGTTTTAATGTTCATCAGGACAGCTAGTTCAAATTTCCATGAATTCATAGAAATTGATCCAAATTTTATTTTTAATGCAGAATCAATCATAGAACATCTCGAAATTCAAATACTAACTAGTTTAAACTATACTCATTACATTTCTTTAAGTTTTGATTATTAAGAAAATTATTTAATTGAGAGAAGACTAAAGATTATAAGAAAGAATAGAAAAAGAGAAATAGAAGAACGAGAAAAATTAAAAAAAAAAAAAAACTAAGTCTAAGTTTCGAGGATAATTAAATCTTTTTAAAAAGATTTAGTAATAATTTTTAAAATTTTATCAGGATAGTTCGTATGGTTGTAAATAGTTTTCATTTGGAGTATATTTAATAAAAATTCTCAAAGAAAAATTAATAAAACGTGTAAATCAAACTTGCGGAAAAAGAATGATCAATTAGTTGAGCATGGAATTCCAATCTGATGGCCTTCCAAAACCATAAGAGTAATGCACATAACACGTGATTGTTATTGTCCTATTTATCGGTTTAAAATAAATCTTGAAGTCTGAATTATTAACTCGTTATTGTTCAGCATGTCTCAAATTCAAAACTCGGACATTTTTTTTCCTTGAAAAACTAATACTATAGAGCACATTAAAATGTTCAACACTATCAACACATAAAATGTGAATTTATTATTAAAAAATTATAATTAATGAACCGAGTGAAAGTCTTAAATGTTATTTCATCCTCTAAAATAAACTGACATTTAATACTCATTTCATCCCTCTGAAATAAACGGACAAATTATACTCATATGATGCTGGGCATAAAGTCGAATTTGGGACACACTGAACAATAAATTTACAAATTATCCTTATTCACAGCTTATTATTGCATATAATCTACAGACATGTGTAAGAAGAAATGCAGTTAAGTTTATATCACCCAAAACCCTCACAAATACTGAGACTAAGTGAAAAAAAAATGCCACAAAATACTGTAACGTTGAAAAGTTGGATCAAAATGTTCATCACCCAGACAAAATTATTTGTAGGTATAGGTGTGAGCTGTGCTGATGACAAAACTCATTAAGAAAAGGTGGGTGTCCCAAAAAATAATGCGTGCGCTTGAGGAATGATCATGCGCACACTCATAGAGTGAATATCAAGATGATAAAATTATGTCCGATGCCACTAGTCGTGAACGTCCCCAAACGCATGGGAGTGGCCGAAATCGTGGAAGGCAATGAAAAAAGGGTCAAAGGAAGAGAATTGTAGCTAGCTTGTACGGATGTTACAAAAAGTTCCATAAATCGCAAAAACCAACCAATCAAGAGTAAGACTTTGTTTGGCTTAGAAGATCTATGGAAGAATGGAGAGGAATAAAAAGAGAGATAATATATATATGGTTGCCAATCCAATAGGTATTTTTTTTCTTTACATATGGATAGGTATTTTTTTTTAGCCGTTGGATTACCATCTAAGGGTGATCTAATGGCTATAATGAAGTGCATAAAAAGACGTGTATCATTAATGCTCTTTCTCTCTCTTACTTTTTACAATAAAAAAATATATATGCTAAATTTTTATTGGCCAAATTGATACCTATGTATAGGTAAAAAAAAAAAAAAACCTACTGGATTGGTGCCCTATATATATATATATATACACACGCGCGCGCGGAGTTTGAGGTTCCAACTTAAAACGTGAGTAGGCCTAGGCATGGCATCGAGTCAAGTTAAGGAGAATATAGTTATTCTGCTCCTGTATTAGTGGGAAAAAATTAAACACACTCGTCCAATTCCAGTTTAAACGTTTAAGTTAACAAGATAGGTTTAAGCATTATCCGTACGAGTAGGCGGCTTCCTGCGAATACTCTTACTCGTACTGGTTTTAAAAAATATTATTTGAATAATTCAAAAAATAAAAAGAAATATGAATTTAAAGAAAAAAAATATAATAAAAATATTATATACTAAAATTAATAATGTTCCAATAATATAACCTAATATATATATATATTTATTTACGTGTATTTTACATAAATTATACATATGCTTAATATATATTTTTTATCTTTTATATATATAATTAGTCAGGTAGGATATCCTATATCCGCCCTGTATTTTCAATTAATAACCGCATCATTTATAATTACTCGAATAATTAGATATTATTCACATTATTAGAATCGAGTACTCCATATACAGATATAGACGGATAAATTGCCATCCTATGAGCAGCACAAATTTTTATAAACCCAATAGCCTCTCGTATTTAGAGCCAACATAATACACGACTGTTTGGGGAGAAGAGAGATAGAGTGAGATTTTCTAAACCCATCAAATTAAGTCATTCTCTTTTTGGTATTATGAGTACACCTTGGGCTATGTTTGGTAGTGAGAAAAATAAAGAGAAAAGAAAATATATAAGAAAAAAGAGAGAAAGTAAGAAATTGGTTGTTTGACAGGACACAAAAGTGGATGAAAAAAGGAGGGAAAAAATTATAATGGAGCCCGCAGATTTTCAGTCTCCAATTTGGAGTGTGAACACTTCTTATTTGTTCACTTCACCCTTTTTCAAAATAACTTTTTTATTGCCATAATCACCCTTAATCAAAATTACATTACAATGCATAGTAATAAACTAAAATTTCTTAACATAACTTTTTTCCTAAAAGGAAACAATCTTAACCCACCCGCCTATAAAGGAAAATAGAAAGAGAAAATAAAATAAAAAATAACTTCTTACAAATCATGATGATTATCTCTCTTATTTTATTTTATAAAAATTATGAATAATAGAAAAACAGATCTCAGATTGGAATTGTAACTACATAGTATGGAAAACAAAAGCCTACAAATATCTTTTCATGTTTATCTGAAATTATCCATTATGGAATTTTTTTTTTTTCTTTTGGAAGTCATTTGATATAAAAATCTAGGTCCTTAATGATCCATAATAGTTTTTTTTTTTTTCACTCAAAACGAAGAAGGGAATTAAAATGCAAAGTGAAATATATTACTTGATCTTTTAAACCCATTTAAGTGCTTTTTTTGTCCTTCACAATCTTAATCGTCAACTTGACATGTACATAGCGTAAAGATTAGATCAAGCCACTCCACATTACAAAACTAATCTATTTTTGATATTCTAACGAAAAAATAAAAGGAAAAATTTTACAATTCGCATATCAATATAATCTCCACATTGAATTTATTCTAAATGTAATTTTTTAAAAAAATATTTTATGCTAAAATCTTATTCATAAGGCCAGTGAACCGTGTCGGTAATGATTTTAAATAAATGAATGAAAAAAATATGAAAACTGGGTGGGAATATAATTTTTTAATTTATGTTCAGGACGATTTTAGAATAATGAAAGGATGTAATGAGCAATATTTATATTTTAAATTTTAGATAATACGTGATTTTAAAAAAATGGGTGGAATGATGAAACAGGAAAGTGACAATAGATTCATCCTTTGGAGAGAAAGGGGGAATTTTTATGTAATTTATAGAGAATTACTTATTTAACCCTCTAATATTTAAACAAAATTATATATTCAAGTATACTAAATTGTAATTTCACCAATTATCCATTATCTTCCCTTTCTCCTTCCAAACAATACGAAGGAAAACATTAATTTTCCTTTCTATCATTTCCTTCACACCAAAGCCTAGTCTTAATATATATATATATATATATATATATATATATATAGAATCGCACTCTAAAAAAGTTAGCAAAATATTTTTACAGTGAATGAAATTGGAAATTTGTAATTAAATCTCTATCCAAATAATTGAATGTAAGCCTTGCCTTTTCGGGGACTAAGATCGATCACCCAGCCGATCAAAATCAATAACAAAAAATACTATATACTATTTTGTTATTAGAATCCCATATTTATTTTTTGTTTAAGTTTAAACGATTTGTTTACATGTATTTATGTAGAATTTTCCTTCGAATAGTGATTATTTTTGAAACTTTTATTATTGTAATTTTAGAATTTTGTAAATCGGGCGTTTTAAATAAATTAATTAAAATAATATTAATAATTAGATCAAATTTTAAAATGGCTATAAGTTCATATCGACTAAGCCGATTATATTTGGTTTAACTTGGTTGAATTTTATTCTAAAATGAGTGTGACTAATTAAAATGATCAGAAGACATATACTATTCAGTTTGATTAATGAATTTTGCCCTCAGAAACGACCATGGACACCCATAGACCAGTTGACCGACATCAAATATAAAGGCCATAGCAGTGGATTTAGCAATTGAAATGTTGACGGTCGTAGGGTTGTGCTTTAGGTGGGTGACTAGATTATTATTGAGGTGATGTAAGAGACAGACGTCTCAAAAGAAAATCATTGATGAAAGTAGAACGGGTGTATATAACACCAGAATATCAGCAATAACCCGATCCACTCGAGTCTTTGCCCAAGAACTAACAAGAGTCGCATATCAGGAACAGGACCCAACAAAAAACCGGTGCCCCATGACTAGACCGGTAAAACATGGTACGAAAATAGGTGAACAAGATTAAGCATCAAACTGACATTATGTCATTTTTCAACAGAACATAACTACAAAAGTACCGTTGCTATATAGTCGTGGGAATCGATAAGTTACTCCAAATAGTAAATGGAAAACCCTCCAAAAACAGATGTAAATGGAAAATACTATCCCAAGATGATACAGAGGGAGCGAAGAGGAGAGCAACGATACAATCGCTTACTACACCAACTTTGGAATGGTAATCCAACTTTTAAGTAATTTTTGTTGAACAAATCAACAATTGTGGTACTACTAATCATATTGTTGAGATTGTTGTTCACGTAAGAAGAAAGAAAAAAAATACTTATCAATCAGTCGTAATAGCAACAGTAAAAATATCAGTCATAATAGTAACAGTAAAAATATTAGTCATAATAGTAATAGTAAAGGTAGTGTTCTCACTTGTTTATATCACCTTTCAAGATCTATAAATACGGGATCTTTATCACTTATTTTGCATCTCATTTTCAATCATCTTCTTTTCTAAGAGAAAATTTAAGTTTAGGAATTCTTCTTAGTATCTCACTTGCTTTCTCCTAAATTGTTTAGAAAAAGTGTTTTCTCTTATTTCAAAAGAGAGAGGTTCTTTTGTGCTCTCCTTATATTTAGAGAAAAGTGAGTTATAATCTCTATTTTATAGTGAATTTCTTCACATCTTTGTCCGTAGACATAGCCTAAATTGGGTGAATTACTCTAAATCTTTTGTGTGCTTTATCTTTTTCATTTTATCCAAATTTTTTCAACTCATATTTTAGCTATATGTTGTACTTCCGCAAAACCAATCTCTTAATAGTAGTACCAGAACTATTGGTTAGAATAATGCTCACGTATACATACTATTTATTTGTACAGTATTATTTATGTATATGATACTATTCACATACAGTGAAACTGTAGTAACTAAATAAATCGTAGTGAACAAAAATAATGGTAAAATTCGATGTTGAGAAGTTCAATGAGAGCAATTTCTCTTTGTGAAAAATGAAGATAAATGCAATATTGAGAAAAGATAATTGCCTAGCAGCAATTAGAGAAAGACTTGCTAAAATTATTGATGATAAAATGTAAGACGAAATGGATGACAATACTATCGCTAACTTATATCTAGCGCTAACAGATGAAGTAATATCGAGCATTGAAAAGAAGAAGTTAACCAAAGAGATATGAGATACGCTGACAAAGTTGTATCAAACTAGGTCACTTCACAGCAAAATTTTCTTAAAGAGAAGACTTTACACCTTTCAGATGGCAGATTCAACAACGGTGACCAACCACATCAATACTCTCAATATTTTATTTTCATAGCTCATAGTAATAGAACATAAAATAGAGAACAATAAACGTGTAGAAATCTTACTTCAGAGTCTACCTGATTCGCATGATCAATTCATCATAAATGTGACTAGCAATACTATAACTCTAGTTTTCAAAGATTTTACAGCTGCTGTTTTTGAAGAAGAAAGTCCACGTAAGAGCAAAGAAGAAAGATTGATAAGTTCACAATAAGTAGAGGCCTATAAGAGGGAGATCAACAGAGCGTGGCCTTAGTAGGAGTTAGAATCAAAATAGATCAAAGTCAATAAATAAGAAGAAGGTCAAGTATTATCATTGTGGTAAGAAATGACACGTTAAAAGGGAGTGTTGCCAACTTAAGAAGAATAGAGATTCCAGAGAGAAAAACTTCGAGTTATCAAATGTTCAAGGAAATATTACAATATTTTAGATGATAGAGAAATCTTGTACAACAAAGCAGCAGTGATTTCTAAGGATAGAAGGCAGCTCATTGATATTTTGTTAGTAAATTCAAGAGCAACATGGCAAATGACTTCTTACAAAGAGTCTTTTCACATATATGAACCTGTTTCTGGAGAATTTGTATATATAGGTAACGATCATACCTTAGAGATAGCTCGAATTAGTACCATCAAGATGAAAATGTATGATAGTATTATTCATACTATTCAAGAGGTGAGGCATTTGAAGGGCCTGAGGAAAAATCTATTATCTTTGGGACAATCAGATAATATTAGTTGCAAAACTCGTGTCGAGATAGAATTATGAAGATTATGAATGGCACGCTTATAGTATTGAAGGTAGAGAAGATCACAATGAATCTGTACATACTTAGAAGAGATACAATGATAGAAGTGGAGGCATCAATTGCTTTAACAAAATCAACGATAATATGATATTGTAAATTCGGCCATATGTCAGAATGAGGTATAAAGATTCTCTCTGAACAGAGGTTACTTCCTGGTCTCACAAAGGTATCTTTACCCTTTTGTGAGCATTGTGTCACAAGCAAACAACATAAATTAAAGTTGAGCACATTCAGTTCTAGAAGTAAGAAAGTTCTAAACTTGGTTCACTCTGATATTTGGGAAGCACCGGTGATATCCCTAAAAGGAGCTAGATATTTTGCATCTTTTATTGATGATTACTCTAGGAGATGTTAGATATATCCTATCAAGAGAAAGGCATCTGTATTTCAGTTTTCAAAAATTTAAAGCGCAAGTAAAGCTTGAATTTGGAGAGAAAATCAAGGGTTTGAGGATGGACAATAGATGAGAATATATAAGTGATGAATTTAATAACTTCTGTCAACAAAAACGTATTAAGAAGCAGTTCACAACAGCATACACTCCTCAACAAAATTGACCAGCAGAGCAAATGAACAGAATCTTGTTGGAAAAGACAAGAGCAATGTTAAGAACTGCAGGTCTACCTAAGACATTCTGGACAAAAACAATCAAAATTGCCTATTATGTGATCAGTCGGTCTCTATCAACAACGATTGATTTGAAGATACCGATGGAGATATAGACTGGTAAGCCAACTGATTATTCTCACTTACATACGTTTGAAAGTCCTATATAAGTGACGTACAGTACTAAATAAATCACAAAACTAGATTCAAAGTCCAAAAAATATGTATTCTTGCTATATGTTGATGGAGTTAAGGGATATCACTTATGAGATCCCATTATCTATAAGGTTGTCATCAGCAGAGATGTGATATTTGCAGAGAATAATCTGCAAGAAAAAAGAGACGATAGCAATCCAGAAACTACTATAATTCAGGTAGAAAAAATGTTGAAGATTTAGATTCTTCTAAAGAAACACTAAAGCAAGAAGTGGAAGAACCAATCGAGAAAGAGACTTCTAAAATCCATCGGTCAACTCGTAAGAGAAGACCATCGATATAGCACTTAGACTATGTAACTGAGAGCAACATTGCATACTGCCTTCTAACAAAAGATGAAGAGTCAATAACTTTATATGAGGCTATCAATAGCCTGGACGTATCCCTATAGATGACATCAATGTAAGAAGAGATTGAAGCCCTTCACAAGAACAAGACATGGGACTTTGTTTCGCTATCATAAAAAAAGGAGGCCATTGGAAATAAATAGATCTATAAAATCAAGCATGATAGCAATGATCAAGTGGAACAGTGTCATGCGAGATTGGTAGTAAAGAAATATACCCAAAAAGAAGGTATTAAGTTCAACGAGATATTTTCACATGTGGTTCGAGTCATCATAGTTAGAATAGTTCTAGCGATGCGTGCTATATTTGACCTATATCTAGAGCAACTAGATATGACCTATATCTAGAGCAGTTAGATATAAAAACTATTTTTCTTTATAAAGAACTTGAAGAAGAAATTTATATGCTCCAACCATAAGATTTTGCTTAAACAGGCAAGAAATACTTAGTTTGTAGGCTGAACAAATCTCTATATAGTCTTAAACAAATGTCGAGGTTTTAGTATAAGAGATTTGATTTCTTCATTATAAGTCTTGGGTACAACAAACTCAGCTCAGACCACTGCACATACTTCGAAATGTTTGATGAAGATACTGATTTCATTATTTTATTATTGTATTTAGACAACATACTGGTAGCGGTCCCTAATAAAGGTAGAGTTTAAGAATTAAAGGCACAATTGGCTAGAGAATTCAATATGAAGAAGTTGGGACCAGCAAACAAGATTCTAGGGATACAAATTCACTGAGACAGAATTAATAAGAAGATTTGATTTTCTCATAAGAATTATTTGAAACAAATCTTGCGATGCTTCAATATGCAAGATTGTAAGCTAATTTTTACCACAATTCTTGTTAAATTCAAGTTATCCTCCAAGATGTGTCCTAGCAATGAAGCAAGAGGATGGAGATGTCTCGAGTACCATATGCATCAACAGTGAGAAGTCTAATATTTGCTATGATATATACAAGACCAAACATTGTACACACAATGGGAGCGATTAGTCGACACATGACGAATCTTAGTGGAGAGCATTGGAATGTTGTAAAGAAGATTTTGAGGTATATTAAAGAAAACTCAGATGTTGTATTATGTTACAGAGGATATGTTGATTCAGATTTTATAGGCAATCTTGACAAATGAAAATTTACTACAGACAGTATTTACTCTTGTAGAAGAAGCTGAAAAACTGGTTTCGAAACTTTAAATTGTTGTAGCTTTATCTACAACATAAGTAAAATACATAGTAGCTACGTAAGTTTACAAAGAAGCTATTTAGATTTAAAAGTTATTGGAGGAGTTCGGACAAAAATAAGAAAAAATTTCTATATTTTGTGATAGTCAGAATGCCTTGCACATTGCAAGGAATCCAGCCATTCATTCTGGGATAGAACACATAGGTGTTCAATATAACTTTGTTCGAGAAATAGTAGAAGATGGAAATATTAACATGAAGAAGATTCACATCAAGGAAAACCTAGCAGATACTTTAACCAAACCAATTAACACTGATAAGTTTCAATGGTGTAGATCCTTATATTATCTCGCGGATACATAAAAAATATAAATAATTGATATGCGAAGAAAAGAGAAATTTACCAAGTGTGAAGACATGATTAAAATTAAAATTAAATCTTTAAATAGAAGAATATTGAATAAATCAATAATTATGGCACTACCAACCACATTGTTGAACCTGTTGCTCACATTATAGGAAGAAAAAAAAATAATCACTAACCAATCATACTAGCAACAGTTAAAAAGTCAATCGTAATAACAATAGTAAAAATGTGGTGTTTTCACTTATTCATACCGTCTTTCAAGATTTATAAATGCGGAAGTTTTATTACTTATTTTACATCCCATTCTAAATATTCTTCATTTCTAAGAGAGAATTTAAGCCTAAAAATTCATCTTAGTGGCTTACTTGTTTTCTTCTAAATTATTTAGAGAGAATAGTTTCTCCTATTTCAAAATAGAAAAGTTCTTTTGTTCTTTTTTTGTATTTAAAGAGAAGTGAGTTATAATCTTCTTTCATAGTGAATTTCTTTACAGACTTGTCCGTAACGTAACCTAAATTTGATAAACTACATTAAATCTTGTGTTCCTTATCTTTTTCATTGTACCCAAATTTTGCCAACTTATATTTTAGTTATGTATTGTCGCTTCTGCAAAACCGATCTTCTAATAATTTTTCACTAATATATACTTTATTTGTGTTTTTTTCCATCTATCGTAAATAATAATAAAACAAATTTCAAATATTTGGGAAAAAAATGACGATTTTATATATTTCGTGCCTGAAATATGCTACGACCAATGATGCCAAATGCTATACACTTTTCTCTAATATAAGAAATTGTTATACTATAGACAATGATACGGAGATAAAGCATCACAAGTGCTAAACATAGTTGCTATTTTAATTTCTCATAAAAAAATATAAATATTACTCAAGTCAACTACTTTTGGAAAAAGGTTAATTACGTAAATATTTGTGTAAACTCGCTTTGATGATGAATGCCACTCAATGCAGAAAGATCCTCAAAAACAAAAACTATACCATTATAATGGCAATGATTTGTATCGTAATAGAGTTCTAATCTCTAAATCTCTATAATGTATACAAATTTGAACACAAAATCTCAAGGAAACAAGTAATAAGTGCTTGATAAAATGTTCACATTCCGGTCTCGCATAGAGCAGTGCCCTCACTGCCCTGCTTAACTCGATGCTTCACACAAATGGTTAAACTAGTAATGTATCAAAAGACAACATGGAGTTGAGCTCGTAAAACTCAACCAATCACAAATGTCGGAAAAAATCAACATAACGAGCTAGAAGTGGGGACAGGAAAAGAGTGACATAGAATCGTTATGAAAGAAACTTATCGCTTAGGTCCTTAACAATGTCAATGATGATAGCTAATCCTCTTTAGATATCTTTCTTGGATGATAAAATAGGGACCTATCTAGTCAATTTTCATAGAAGCAACAGATAAAGACGTGACAAAAAGGCGCAGCACATGTGAGTAAATGCCATAACACCAGAAATTCACATAAAGACTCGGATTTTTTTTTTGGGGGGGGGGGGGGGGGGGCTCTGTTAAAAGGAGGGCAGGGGGGGTGGGTATCATTGCTATGGTCAGTAGAAATAGGAGAAGCTTTCTAGAGTGGAGCCGTCCTTGAAAAAAACAGACCCAGTAGCCAGAGAATTCCAAGTAAAAACATAAATTTGTCACACATGCAAAGAGGGTTGGACAATACTGTGGGTCCCTTGTACAAAAGATACCCAGCCTTTTAGATCATAATTGAGAGAAACAAATCAAGTTTTAGCACGAATTGCAAGTGGAATCCAGACGGTAATTTTTTTTTTTTACTATTTAACCATGCTTGGCGAACTAGTTTACTATTCACACATTGTTCTACATTTTGGAAGAGGCTGACAAAACAACAATTTCTCCCCTAAGACTATTTATTTCTCTGTTTTTCTATGGAAGGTTGACCTGAGAGGCTGAGAGTCTCAGACCGAGAGTGAGAGCTTTCTTAAAGTGGACAAATATATGAAAGAAAATATATACCAATATACCATACAATTTTATATTGAAATAAAAATACGATGAATAAATAATGCGTGAGGGTCAAACTTACATTAGTCGATTCGTTCTTCTTTTCTTAATTCATTTATTTGCCCTTTTATGTTTGAAGCTATTATTTTCTTAATTTAATTTCCTAAGGAAACAAAACACGAAGTCCACAGCCTCAAAAAATGACACTAGTTCACAGAACTTTCTATCCTCTAATGATTTTAGAGGCCAACGCATATTTGCATTTTGAGGCGAAGACATGTCAATATGCACCTTAAACTAGATGTTAGTAATAGTGGAGCCTATGAAATCGATGACCTCAAAAAATTCGCATGGTACGAAAAAATGCGAACAAAATCCTTCCCAGAATCAAATTTTTAAAAGGCTGTTGAAAGCACTATCCTCATATGATATATATATATATATATATATATATAAACGAAAAACAAAAAAAGCAACCAAGATCTTGAAAATGCAGGGAAAAGATTATTGGACCAAAAAAAGGACAAAAAGCAGGTCTTTTAATATGTATTCCTTTAACTCAACAGACAGGCTATCATTGGATTTTTTATTTTTTCTTTCTCTTTCAATAGAAGGAATATATGCGATTATAAAATGTAGTATTACTCTTTGCAATAATAAAATCAAGAGGTGATTCTTCTAAACATCTAAGCTTATTTTTCACTCCTATAATAAACATAACTAAACCATTTCACTTTCATTAGCTTTACGCCTAATTACGAAGAAAAAATTCAGCTAGTAAAAATAGTTGACCGGACTTTCCCACAAAAGAAAAAATAATAAAAGAAAATTAGTGCTAATTATTATGAAATTGAAAACCCATTCTCTTCATGTAACCCTCGCTATATAATGTGCAATTTTACTAGTTTCACCGTACACTTGGTTTAAACTCAGAACCAGAAGAAACAAAAATGAAAATTAAGCTAAATACGTCTAAAAGCAGTTAAACCAAACTTCCAACAAAGAAAAAAAATTGGTAATAATCCTAACAAAATTGTGAATCCATTCGGTTAAAACGGAACACAGTTCACACTTCCTCATACGAATTGAATTTAACCCAACTTTGGCTACTTTTAAACCAAAAACCAATTTAAGTGTAAGAACTCAAAAATCGGGCCGATCGAATCAAATCCAAACCATATTCAATCAATAGCAATGAAAACATATAGACTAGAAACAATGATGAACGTGACTAATTAGTAGAACTATAATCAAATTCAAACCAAAGTGATTGGTACTGATAATTCAACCACTTGAATTATATCACTGCAAGCATATATAAAGACCAAGTATAGATAAACACACAACACAGAGATTCCCCCCCAAAAAAAATAAATAAATAAATAAGACAGAGGAATTCAGAATCAAACCAGATGAAACTAATCAACTACAGAACGAAATTCTATTCAAACAAAAAGCTAAAAAGTAAGATTTAGATTTCAATTTGGAGAAAGAAGAATCCTAACCGTAGTCTCGCTAAACGATCTCCTCAACCATTTACCGGCGGAGTGAGGTGGCGCCGCTGCTGCTTCCTCCACGAAATCCCCGGATATATGTTTATAGAGAGAGAAAATAATCAAGAACTCGGAGAAGAAAAGCTGAGAGGGAAATGCATATATGTATATACATATATATATATATATATACAAACAAAAAGCTAAAAAGTAAGATTTAGATTTCAATTTGGAGAAAGAAGAATCCTAACCGTAGTCTCGCTAAACGATCTCCTCAACCATTTACCGGCGGAGTGAGGTGGCGCCGCTGCTGCTTCCTCCACGAAATCCCCGGATATATGTTTATAGAGAGAGAAAATAATCAAGAACTCGGAGAAGAAAAGCTGAGAGGGAAATGCATATATGTATATACATATATATATATATATATGTGTGTGTGTGCGCGTGTGTGTATGCGCATATATATACATACATATATATATATATATAGTGAGAGAGAGAGAGAGTGAGAGAGAGAGAGAGAAGTAATTGGCTGACAGTGGTTTTGGTGAGGAGGATCGCTCTCTTGGTTTCCTTTGTTAAGCGGCTTTGGCGCCCAATCATTTGGAGGGAATTTGTTCTTTCCTTTCCTTATTTTAAAATTTTAACGCAGTAATTTCATTTAAAAACCAAAAAGGAAACTGAATAAAATAAAAAGTTTGACGGCACAAAGCTGAAAGGAAAAGCTTAAAAGATAGAACTTTGAGAATAAATTAAAAAGATACCAACTTCATCCACGTAAAATTTTTGCCATATCAAAATTTTCTTTTTTAGGGTTCAACCCTCCACGTCAGTATCTCATGCTTTTTTCTGTATTTTTTTTTTAACAGCAGAGTAAAGACATGGATAAAATGAAAATTTTTTATATATATTTTGTTTGGAAATAAGGATATTTTAAAGTTCATGAGCAGAAGTGAAATATAAAGTATGATTGAGGGTTTAATTATTGGATTTACTTGCCACCATTCTATGTGGACCTCATGAATGGTACGTGATATTTATCGTTCATTTGTATGATAGTATGGCACACTGAGAAAAAATTAGATTATTTATATAACAATTTTAAACACCTCTCGAAAATTTTCTTTAAGCTTTGCAGTTAAATTTTTCTGAAATTTCAAATCCAACACAAAAGTTTTTTTAAAAGAAAAAATGAGGAAATAAAAGATTTTGACGTATCTTGATTTTATTAGAACGTAATGAATGACATATTAATTACTGTAAAAAAATGATAATAAGAAAGTCTTAAATGTACTCAAATTTTAATCTTTTCACCGAGGACAGCAACTTTCATTGATAATACTTTACATTAATTAAGTAATAATTTAAGTAAAAAATAATTTTAGAGTAGCACTACTCGAACATAAAAAAATCAATACTCAATGAAGGTCGAATAAGGCTCGCCTGTATGTTTTTGGGGATTAATGAAAATCAAGAAAGGTAATAAGTGTTACAAAAGAATAAGAAATTAAGTCTTTCGAGTTTGGAGCTAGATTTTTTTAAGAAAAATTATCACTAAAATATCTTACATTTTTTCAAAATGTGAAAAAAAAACCTTATGTTTTTGAAAATTTAAAATAAGTATATTTTATTTAACGAAAATTATCACTAAAATACTTTTTATTTTAAAAAAGTGTGAAAAAAAATCCTTGTAGTATTAAAAATTCAAAATAAATACTTTCTATTTGAATTATCATATCATTTACTATTTTTGAGTGTCAAAAGATACAAAAAAAAAAATTAATAAAATCAACATTTTACCCCTATTATATTATTTTAAAAAGTACACCATATTTGAAAATAAAGAGAGAGAAAATACATATGGTTTAAAACCTCTTTAAAAAAAACTCCTCTCTCCATTAATTATTGTGGCACAAATCTAGAAAAGAAAAAAGAAATCCAAATTTTTTGAAAATTCTGTAAGTGATAAAATTTTCCAAAAATTTTAGATTTTTTTTCTTTTTTAGACTTGTGTTGCAACTATAGAGAGAATATTGTTTTTAGACTATATTTATTCTATATTTCTTTATTTTCAAATGTGGGTGTGTCTTAAATTAATAAAATAAAGGGTGAAATGTTAATTTTATTGATTTTTTTAAGTTTTTAACTGGTCAAAAATAACAAATAATATAATAATTCAAATAGATGATATTTATTTTGAATTTTTAATAATACTATGATTTTTCCACAATTTTTTAAAATAGAGAGTATTTTAGTGATAATTTTCGTTAAATAGAATGTACTTATTTTGAATTTCTAAAACATAAAGTTTGTTTTCACATTTTTTTTTTCAAAATAGAGAATATTTTAGTGATATATTTTTTTTTTTAAAAAAAAAAGAAAATTGTCAAGTCACTTCATGGATGTTACACACTCAAAAAGGAAAGGCACATGATCAATAACGTGTAATTAAAGGCATGACACAAAACTTTCTACAACTTTTATTATTAAATTCCTAATTATAAAGTCCAACTTTTCTTAACGTGTAATTAAACCCCGACTTTTGGAAAATAAACATACATTAATTTTCAGTAACACAAATGTTCTAAATTTATTATTCAAAAAAAATAAAAAGCAGTCACGAATGGGTAACCTTATGAGTAATGCTTTTGAATTCTCTAGTATAAGTGGGGTAATTTTATCGTGATTATTGACCTAGTTAACATGCGCAGTGATTGTATTGTCATACATTACGCATTTATGCTTTTAACTTCTCCTTCTCAATTGGCTGTCATGTGAGCTAACATTGAGTACTGCATCAACTTTACTTTTTTGCCATTTTTTTATTTTTTTAAAAAAAAAAAGAACGAAAATTCTTAAGGCTGAGTGTACTTTTTGTTCTTTTTCTTACTGTTATTACATGCATAGCTAAATTAAGCAGGATATCAATTTTATTCCCCTTTACAAAAAGCATGTTGATTCACTTTGCACTCCACCAACTTGCGAAAAGAGACACACAGAGAGATTCCAATTGTTTGATAACAGTCTATATGTAAATAAAAAAAATAATCCTGCAAAAATTATAACAAAATATATTATAATAGCGATAAATATTTTTTTTCAATTAAAAAAAAAGATGCTTGGGGCAAAATAAGATTGCATTTGATCTGCTACTTTTTACTACTGGTTCTCTGGCTCACCACCTCATACCTTTTCTACATATACAAAAGCATATAAATCAGCCTTTTTAAGCCTTTTTCTATATTTTGAACTTTTGAAGGATCTTTATCATTGTAGCTCACCGTGAGGTCCTCTCACTAAGTGCCCAAACTTTTCTTTGGGACAAAAGAACCGTCTCTTATTTCTGTGCCACTTTGTGTTTTCTTTTTTCGAGAAGGTTGCTTTTAGCTTTAAAAATAAAGCTATTATTCCCTTTTCTTTTTTCTTATTATTATTTTATATTGTGATGTGAATGCTTGGATGAGTTTTTTTAAATAAATTTGACCTTCCGTTTGAAGAACATACTAGAAGAAGACATATTTATATTATAGTGCCCCTTTTTTCTGTTTCTTTTTTTTTTTTTTCCTTTTCTTGAAATACATTATTAGTGTTTAGTTGTTTCTAGGTATGCTTGATGAATTTTTTAATCTAATTTTCACCTTTTGTCTAAACAAAAATACTAAGAGACAGTATGCTAGTTACAGATTGTTTTTCTAGCCAATGATTTTAAGATTTCAGGCGTTTGATAAACTCGCTTTTAGTCAAGTTATTATATAAATCTGCTGCCTTAAAGAGTGATGACTATTTGCTAAAAGATTTAAGAAGTAAATAGCACAAAATTCAATTTCATGGTTGTTTTAAGAAGCTAGAAAATCAAGCGTTTTTAACCTATCCTATCATTAGAATCAGAAGCAAATAATTTATTAAGAAGTACATGAGTACCAAATTGGTTGAATCAGTCCTTATTTTCTTTTTTTGTTATTTGGTTTTGTTTTCCCTTGGCAAACTTTGTTAGCATTTTGTATCACTTAGACACTTATTTGAGTCCGATCATATTAATTATTATAAGACTCTAAAGATACGATTAAATCATCTACATTTAGCATCAGTGTGACGGATTAGTATGCACTCTGAGATGTTTTGATAATTCACTCGAAGACAATTAGAAGATCATGCACCAAAATCAAAATGAGATTGACCTAATAAAAACTTTCGGGGCCAAAATCGTATACTAACTTTCGGGAACAACAAGAATTTTCTTTTTTCTTTTTTGTTTTCTTACTAACACCAGGAGAAATTGTTGACTTAAAAAGGTGTGAAACGATTTGTTCGGCTTTTTGGGATTCCCTATCGTACAAAAAGACGTTATGCAATCAATGCGAACATTTACCAAACTTTCCGGTTGCATTTGCTACCGTTGTTCAAAGTGTCTTGTACCAAGGCACGTAGAAAGACAGGGCCTAGGGTTGTATGTCTTATCCTAGTCGACACGTAATATTCTACAAGGGATTGAGATGATCAACTAAGATGTCACGATCTGTGGTTTGCTCGAACCTTACTCTCAAAGCTACTATTGGTTGCTTAATTAATTAAACTCCCAAATTAATTAGTACTTCAGAATAAGCTCCTTCTATGTAAATCATCGATTTCTACTTTTATGCTACATTCATTACTAACTCGTAATCAAATGATTCATCATCTTATGCTACACTTACTACTAACTCGTAATCAAATAAATCATCAAAAGAATGAGTGAAAAAAGAACACCTGAAATAAGAAATAATAATGAAAAATAGAATTTTCTCTTTTATGTTTCTACGTACTAATTAAAAACACGTGAAAAGAAAATATTTTGTTTCTTTTTGCCTTTGTTATTCGTTATGGAGTAGTAAAAAGAAAAAATATCAGCCACCGTGAAAAATCAAACTCTATTAGTGTGTATGTTAAATTGTTTGATTTTCATTAGATTCAGTCGAATTTACGTCATATTACTAATTAATAACTCTGATATGAGTTTGATGTGATATGATGTTTTAGAAAGTTAACTATTGATAAGTATATTCTACCGCAGAAGTGGTTTAGAAAAAAATGCTTAATTAGGGCATTCAGATAAAAATGCTTAATTAGGGCACTTAGAAACGCTTTTCTTTTCTTTTTGGACTAAATTTTGATTGAAATCGAAATGCCATCCTCCTTTACGGAAGTTTTCCCTCTTATCTACTGTAGTATAAGTAATTGGTTAAGATGTCATTTCTCGGAGTCAAGTGTTGAGTGGCAATGAATCACATAATGAGGGCTGCTTTCCTGTCTCATGCTTTTCAGGCCAGGGTGTACAAATGACCTTAAGGAGTTCATTAGTCTTGATGCCATTCCATTGTTTGAATCCCACAGCAATGTTAAAGACTCTTTTATGCCAATATATAATGCTTTTATACAAGTTTTTAGCTCATTTTATCTTCTTTCTTTTCAAGGTAGTTGTTTACTACATATTAATTTGGTTGGTTGAAGCATAGAATGATTTGAGTTGAGAATGTAATTATGATTTGTACCTAATAGTAGTCCTTAAAAAATCGGTTAGGAATAAATAAAGAGTAATATTAAATACAGTCTTTTTTACCCTTTCTTTTTGGGTTGTTTCAATTTCATTATTTAATATGTGAACTCTATTATCTGATTTTGTATTTTAATAATATAATAAATTATAATGAAATTTAAATATGAAGCAATAAAAATAGAGTATGCAAAAGAGAGTATATTTAGGGTGTCGTACTTTGATAGATTTTGTTTGTGTATTTTCATTGTTCAAACCTGTCAACTTCGAGAAAACAAAAGAAACATCAAGTAGTTTTAGCAATTATAATATTCTCTAAATAGAAAAAAAAAAAAAAAAAAAAAAGGGTCATAAAACAATTCAATTCAAAGTTTTTGTAAATTAGTTTACTTATTTTGGGTCTTTTAAATTTTTGCATAGTGTAATATTTTATAAAACTCTGTCATACATATATTTAGTTTTTGACAAAGGCTTAGGAAACTGAAGTTTTAAACTTCAAACTTTGACATTTAAGACAAGTGTGGTTATTTGCAACCACATTTGTCATAATATTTTGTGAACCACATTTGCAATTTTCATACTATTTTCTGTTATCAATAATAATCCGAAGTCCAAGATCTTGTGAACAATTAATTGCTTTGAGCATAACAGGCCAAAACGTATCCCTTGAAATCTGGATAGTTGCACGCCAATTCTGTGGCTAAATTTGTCACGCGACCATATCTTTTTTGGAGAATGACACAATCAATTATATTTGCTAGGCTGTGAGGAAAGAAAAAAAAATAGAAGGGGGAGAAAATATGTATGATATATAGAAAAGTGTCTTTAATAAATAGAATTGTTTGACAAGTAGAAAGAGGGAGAAAAAAATTAATTTATTTTAAAATGATTATTTTATTATCTTTATTTAAATATTAAAATAATGTGTGAGGAATTTTTAATAAATTCAATTTTATCCATTGGAAAAGGCTTTTCCTTAGTGTTAGCTCTCCTTTTTGGCTCTTACTAAACATAGCCTAGTCTTGACTGGTTGGTTTTTGCAATTTATCAGTTTATTTTGTAACATTCCTACAAGCTACAACTCTCTTCCTTTGTAAAATTAATTGAGAGCTTCTAATGTGTAATGTGTCTATTGAATCCATTTGTAAAATTTGTAGGCACGCTTCATAGAAGCCATTTGTAGAATTTATTGAATCTATGTTTTATATTAGGGATTAATTTGTACCAACTGTTAGTGAGCCAAAGGAAAAGAAAAAAAATGTTAATTGATGTGGCAGATTTCACACACGTAATCAAATCACATTTCAATTAAATTTTAAATAAATTTCTGCCTCTTAGCTTGGTACGTCAACTACTGCGCAATTTTTGGTCAAGAAATTTGCATACCACCATATTCTATTTTTTCAGTGTGTCGGGGATGTTTGGGAGCCTGTCACTTGTCACAAAATTTAAGAAAAACAAATAAGTGAAAGGTCGAATTATGTTCTGTAATGTGTCTATTTAGTTGTGATTGGTTTTGAAATTAGGGGCTGCGCAACGTAATAATGTCTTCTTGATGTTTCTCACATGAAAAATTGAGGAGACAATGTATGATGTCCAGATGAGTTTCCATTTCCTAATTCCGTTTTTTTGCTCTAAAGTGAGAATAAAACTGGCCATAATCTTTCCGTACAAACTCTCCTCCTTACTCTCTCTCTCTCTCTCTCCACTCTGAGGAATATGGATAACCTCTCCACCAAGAATAAATGTGATTGGCTTTCAAAGAAAAAAAAAAGGAATAAATGTGATTGCATCAAAAAAGGACCCCATCTGTTTTGCAGATTCAAGACCAAAGAATCTTATTCCAAAACTAATGCTGCTTTCAAGTGCATGAGTGGGAAAGAACAGAAAAGACGTGTAGTGCCCCACCATGGCCTAATTTTCCCATGCTCTTGTAACGGGGATTGGATACCATAGCAGCTAGGCATTTTCAAATTCCATTCTCGATTATATTCATGTTTCTTTTCTTTTTTCTTTTTTGGGGTTGGGGTGGAATCGGTAGATAAGCCTACAATAATCATGATTATGTAAGTGTCCAAGGGACTTTGCTTTATGTATGTTTTCACATCGAGAAAATGTCCTAAAATGTGCATGTATTTCATAATTTTTTTAACGGAATCTTTTGTTTCATAAAAAATATGGAAAAATTAATTTTTTTCTATTTTTTATTACAAAATGTCTAATAATTTGACTCATTTTGGAATTCGACTTCCCCTATTATCAAAATTAGGGATGCTAGTAGAAAATGACAAAGCTACTACATTTGGATTTAAAATAAATTTAAGAATTATCCATTTTAGTTTCCAAATAATATTTAAATTTTTCAAATGACTTCGTAAGCGATAAAATATTTCCAAACTATCTATGCATCAACAAAAAGTAAAAATGTAATATAAATTTAATTTGATTATCCACTAGAGTAATTTTGTTATATTTTTTTTTTATTAATTTTCCCAATTTAATGTAGACGAGAAGGTTGGATTTCAATAATAGTCCAATTATAAAATTTGTTGTAATAAAAAATTAAATCCAATGAGATTTTCTCATATCTCTTAAAACACGGGGAGTTTTGTTAAAAAAACATGAAATACAAGATCAATTCTCTTTCATATCTCACGGGGTACTGTCTTTATAAACACGAAATTTTACCATGCCAAAAATATAAGCTTAGATCTTTTCTTAACCATTTTTTCTGGTTTTCATATTCTTTGGTCTCAGCTCAATAAAGGGCCAAATGGATCGATCTTTCTGCATAGGCTCTTGAATAGAGAATGTAGATCTTAGGACTTGTTATAATGAGTAGGGTGAGTGGCCACGGCATGGACTGGCCTCATCCGATGGTCGTGACATGTTAATAATCCGAGATTTATGCGAAGAAACTCTCTTTTCTTTAATCTAATCAAATCGTTGAAAGCCAATGCAACTGTAAATTACCAAGTCAACAAACTATGCCGCTTTCGCTACTTTGTACCACATTGAATATTCCAAAACATATTCCGCACTAAACGACAACAAAGTTCGTAAACATATACAGTTTTCACGAATACTTTGACAAATCCGGTGGTGTTGTGGGTGCTGATTTTTGCCTCAGTGGATCGTTATCTCTTCCAAAATCAAGTTGTTTTCCTAGCTCCTGAGTCCTATGCCTTGAATAAATATTTACCCTGCTAGGTGACTGTGTCCTCACCAATTTGGCAACCTTTTTCTCCTAGCTATACCACCTAATATAAGATGATAGCCTTGGTCACACACGCAATAAGCAAGTCTAAAAACCAATAAAAACTTGTGAATGTTTCAGAACATTAGTACAATTCAAAGCACCAGAAGACATATGATAAAACAACAATAAAGAGAGAGAACATACTCCACTATGCAAAAAAGGGTCAAGTCTCCTCAAACGCAATATTGGAACATCATTTACCACCTCTTCTCAATCGTATCAAAGGGCCAATGATCAAACCAAATCAGGATCTTGTACCTTTGAAACTGCCCTTCTCCGTTGATAAAATTGATGGCTGTAGACAATTATCAAATTTTCATGAATCCTTCGAAACACTCTGACCAAATAATTGTTGACTTCGGTGCTTTTGCAGCAAATACGGTGGAAGGAACGACGGGATGAAGAATCCCAAACCCAGACAGAGCACCACAAAGCATACGACCCACCAAGCTTTGTATGGAATCCCCAAAAATAGTTCATCACAAACTATAATGGATATAGGATGTCTGTTAGAAGTAGAACGCAAGACATAATCTTTGATGCAAAACAAACTAGAATATGCATCAAATAATGAGGCAAAGACGTAGTCAAAATAAGAAGGAATAAAGCATAGACATAAACTTAAAAGAAAGGAAACATGACAAAGGGGAAACATCGTTTCCATCTAAAGATTCGGCATCAAAAGCCCCTAACTAATTTACGTGACTGGACAGGTTATAGTTTTCCAATTTATCACTAGAAATTTTAAGAATAAAACCAAAGAACCAACACTTAGATTTAGTTTTTTGGGTCTATGACTCTTGTATTGTCCTACCTAATACAAGAAGAAGAAAAAATACTCAAAATTACGAAATAGAAAATAACAGATCTTAAAACCCAAAAAAATAAAAAATGAAAGTGATAAAGCAGCAAGAAAGAGCAACTATGTCAACAATTGATAGTCTCAGAGAGTAAATCAACAAAATTCAACATTTTACCTATGTTAAAAAGGATTGACTCTCTCTCCGCAACATTAGGTTTTGCAACAAACCCCTCAGGCTCCACGGTCACCAAGACATACATTCCATCCTGCAGAGTCCAAAGGTTTAGAGTACATCTTGACACGAGATAGTGCCACTAATATTTCGAAAAGGAAAATCCGAACCTGATTGTTCGAGTCAAGACTCTCTGTCTTCAAAATAATCTTTTCCGTGTTGAGCAATCTTCTATTTGTGTGCAATGCCAAGTCTGTCTTGTCTCTCTTCAGTTCCAAGAAAAAGCTAGCTGGTATCTATTAACACAAAGCACCCAACTGACATTTCATATAGAGATTGCTGAATGCGGAAAAAGCAACTATTTTTAGGGGCATGAAATACATACAGAAGCTGGGTACGATATCTTCACTTCATACCACGTATAAGATTTAAGTCCTCGTAACTGGTAAAGGCGTGAACCCATTTGAAGAGGCAATTTTTCCTGCCATAGTTCCTCCCCGACTTTCAGAACTTTGATGTCAATCCTGTTACAATTATCAAGCAAAGAAATATCAAATCAGATTGACTAGACCTCAGCAGCTATTATTAAGTAATAGCAATGATCTAAAGCTTCAAAACTAAAAAATGACATACTAACGTATTTCCACAGGTGCAAAGTCGGCCACTGATAAGGGTGTGGAAGATATAGAGCGAAATGAACAAGCTAGAGATTTGTATGAAACCCATTTTAGGTGGATGGTCGAGAAAGCTTCTTGGAATACTTCACCCTTCAATTTAAAAATCCTAAAATTAAAAAAGAAGACGTACGATTAGGAAGTGACTCCATAATTTATTATCTATTTTTCACCATTTGATATGTTAAGCTCTTGTCATGGCGATAGCTCAAGCATTTCATCGAACACTTTGGGGGTAACAACAGCTAAACAGCCCGCGAAACGAAGAGCTCAATACTAGTGGTCACCCAAAAAAAAAAAAAAAAAAGCTAAATTACAGCCACAATATAATCAGAGACAGGTTGTACATCTCTAGCTACAAGCCTCTTATTATCAGATAATTTCACTATCTTTGAAAAAAAAAAAAAAAAAAAAAAAAAAAAAAAAAAAAAAAAAAAATTTATAATTCTCAATTTTTTTATTTTTTCTAATTGTTATGTATCCTCCAAAGTTCCAATGAATATTATTATCCTCCCATTTTCGATTTCAAAGCCGTACCTTACCTGCTCAGTCCGTGTGAGACCCGATTATTGTAGCAATGGAGGAAACAAATCAGGTGAAAGAGAGACTCAGAGAGAGACAGAGACGACAGCGTCCAACTCCAAACCCATGGCTTATGTTGGTCCAAAGCAAAGGCAACTGAACTAAGGCCCAGCTGAAACATCAAGGCCCAAAGACCGTCCAAACGAAAATAATAGGCCCAAAAGACATCACATAAACAAGAAACACAAACGACAACAGTAAGATTTTAAAGTTTAAAGAAAGTCCTTGGATTATTATAATTTCACAAAATTTGAAATTTATAATAGGTCTAACATTAAACCAAAGGCAATTCCATGAAAAGTCCCAAGAACGGAGGAAAGAAATATATTTCTACCATTGAAACTAAACTTCTAACAATCTTAAGTTCACTAAATAATCGACTTATTACTCCAATGTATTGTATTGTATGTGAGCAGTACTATACACAAACAAACATAAACAAATTACAAACACAACAAAACACCAGAAAAAAAAAAAAAAAAAAAAAAAAGGAAGAGAATACCAACAAGAGATCACAAGATAATAACAAAGAAATAATTAAGAAGCATAAGTGATTAAGCAGAAGGATATAAATAAGATTTATGCATAAGAAATATGCTTATGAAATAAATATTATTTGGGCTTGGTTTTGATAATGATAGCTAGTACTGCAGAGCCGGAAAGGGTTACATATATGCAGGCGTATACTGTAAAGTATGAGTGTAAGAGGAGTAGGAGAGAGGAGTTCTGGCCAAAAATGTCAAAATTTTATGTGTTCCTAATAAAAACCAGGCTAAATATCACATCTGTCATCACTCACAAGTCACCGCCGCATATAATTTCACCAATCAAAAGTTTTAACCAGTGTTTAATACTCATGTAATTATACTTAGGGTAATTGGCACATTTGGTCCCTTGACTATGCTTATTGTAACGAATTGGTCCCTATACTTTTGATTTTGGCAAATAAGTCTCTTAACTTATTGATTGTTGGTAATTTAAGGCCAAATTAGAAATTGGAGTTAAGTTTAATAGAGAAACCGTGTGAATATAACGTGTGGGTAAGTGGATTTGAATAACTAAATTAAAACAAATAAAACAATAAATAAAATAATATAATATAATAAAAGAAAATTTTGAAAGAACGTGACATAAAAAAATAATTAAAAAACAATTTGAAATGAAAATTCTTAACCATATCACTCAAACTTTCGTCAAATTCTTAACCCACGAGATCTTTTCAGCTATTGTTTTTCTTTTATTTATTTATTTTTATGTGGAGATATATCAGCCATTATTTTTTTGAGTGATCTGGGTTAAGAATTTTTGGTTTCAAATTATTTTTTTATTTTGTATTCTTTCAAATTTTTCTTCTATTATATTATTTTATTTTCTTTATTGTTTCATCCATTTTAATTTAGTTATTCTTTTTTCTAAAAAAGAAAAATTCAAAACCACTTATCCACACGTTATATTATATACACGTGGCTTCTCTGTTAAAGTTAAATCCAATTTCTAATTGGCAAATCATTACAACAGACATAGTCAAGGGACCAAATGTGCCAATAACCCTTATAATTATAAACCCCACCCAATCATATAACCATCCCCAGCTAAGCACAAAAGCAAAGCTCAGCTACAGTTCAGTTCTTGTGGTTTAAGGGGAAGAGAATAACAGAGCAATAGTTTGTTCTTTTCTTATTCAACCACAAAAAAAGAGTAATGGGTTTTTCATCTTATACAAAAAGAAGAATAAATAAACTGATCACAATGAAATTTCTCCATCCCTCTATTTTCTCAGCAACCAAACAGGTTAAAAGGAGTTCAAAACACAACCCAATACAACAATCCAAATATACATAGAAATCTCACAACTATACTCAAAATTCCTCATCAGCAAAATCATTTTTACTTGGATAAGGGTAATAAGACACTCAAAAATTGTCTACGAGGGTGAACCCTAATCTATTTTCAATTCAAATGCAAATGAAATTGTTTGAACATTTTTTGGGTAAAGGAATAAAACTGGTGCAGATGCAAGAGAAGAGCAAAGAGAAGGAAATTTCGAGACTATCTGCTATAGATTGAGTGGAGCTCGTCGATGGCAGAGGAGGAAGCTGATTGAGTCAGCATCAAGGTTCATCCATGGCTGGAGCTCGTCAATGGTTAGAGGAGCTGATTGGGTCAAACATCATCAATGGCTGCGCAGAGGAGAAAGAGCATGGGTCTATGTGAAATCCCATAAAAATAGTAAGGGCAAGTTGGTCTTTTGACCCCAAAAAAAATGAATTTGGACAGATTTGGGTCTAGGTTCATTTGGGCAAAAATGTAAGAAAAGTTTGAAAATTGGGGTCAAAATGTAATTATTCAAGGGTATTTTGAAAAGATTTTCAGAAAAATGGGTCCAAGTGTAAATAAGCAAAACAGTGCCCAATTAACCAGAAGTTGACACGTAGCGCTACAGTTACGAAAATTGCCAATAAATCCCCACATTTTCTCATTCTTTTTCGATTTGGTCCCCGGAGCAAACACAACACCCAATTTCTGACGAAGCTCCGTTGAGCCACCTCCGGCCGTCGTTGCCAGGCGCCACAGACCGGCGTCGACGTCCAGCTGCCGAACGAAGCTTCCGCCACCAAAACCAGCCCCGTCGGAGCTGCCGATCGCCGGAAAAATGCAGAAAATGCTGCTACTTCTTTTCCTCGCCAGAGCCGATTCCGGCCACCATTCGCCGCGAAACTAGTCGCTGTGAACTCGTCTCCTCAAGGGCAATCTGATGATAAGTACCTCGTGTCTCGATTTTGCTCCGTTTGATTTTAATTTCGTTGGACAATTTTGTGTATAATTGGTTTTGAAATTGAGTTTTCGATCGGACCGTTAGATTTTAAAACTGATATCATTTTTGGAATCTACGTTGAAAATGGTGAAAAATAAGATATATATTGACTATGTTCTGAAACAGGCTCGAAAAACGAAATCAGACGACTCAGATTTGCCTCGATTTGCGTGTCATGGGGCCCGCATCCAAATTTGACAAATTATATGTCTAACTTAGGGTTTTTCGGTGCTCTGAATTCAGTGGTGAAGTCCGTTACATGATTTGAAGCTCCGATTGAAAATCAAGTTTTCAAACCAAGGAACCAAAGTTTCGAAAACGACGTCCACTCTTCCAAACGACACCCAAGCGACGCCAAATTTTCTCCATAGCCTTGTAACGCTAGTTGGACGCTCGATAGAGGTAGGGATTCGATTACTTGATTCAAAAATCAATTTAATTTATGAATTTTACATATTTTCAATAAATATAGAATTTCGTGAAATAATTTATAAAAATGGTGTTTATATCCATTTTTGACCTGATTTAAGATATAAACTACCTGGTAGACACGTCATACTTGTTGGCGTGTCATATATACTATTTTGGATTGATTTCTGCAGGAAATTGGATTTTTGGGTTTTGATAGAAAATAGCTGTTGTAATACCGAAATTTTTGGAAAATCCAAAATGATTTGAGAACTCAGTTTTGAGGACTGGAAGTGATTTGAGTAAAGAATACTGCGTGGTTATTTTGAGATTTTGTGGAAATGGTGCATATCTTTATTTTGTCAATTATGAAACATTTACATACATTCACACACTTACGATGCCCTACATTGGGTGATC
>JXTB01000054.1:1047105-1092834 GCA_002914805.1 Parasponia andersonii
TTTCATTTAAATATTTTGTTGAGGCCAGTTTTGAAAGGTTAGAGTCCTCGGGGTAAAATTTTGAATGAATTGAGTCTTTTTATTTAGTTCTTTTTGGTATTTCTAATTTATGAAATACCCATCCTGCCATTGACCCCGGCCTTGGGTTGTGACAGAAAATTTGGTATCAGAGCAAGGTTTTATTTTAAAATACTCGGAGTGTGTCACTTATTAAACTAGATTGGATGTTTCTTTTACATAAGTCGTAGAAAATCATCATCTTACTAATACGTTGGACATATTGAAATACAGATGAAGAAAATGCCTCCAAGAAGAAGAGTGCCTCAACTTGAGAGAGAACAAGATGCTCATCCATAGCAAGACCCTCCTGCTTTTAATATTGTTGATGCTCTTCAACAAGCTATGCAGAGGATAGCAGGTCTTATGACAAGGCCGATTGCTGAAAATGATTGATCTAATAGCTTCAGGGATTTTACTAAGCTGAACCCACCGAACTTTTATGGTGAACACGATCCTGCAGCTGCACTGAGATGGCTTAGGGAAGTTTAGAAGAAATTTGATACCTTGGCAGTACCAGCAGAGTTTAGAGTGGGCTTTGCAATGTACTTGCTTCAGGATGCTGCTGATCATTGGTGGAACATTATTAAGTTGACTCATGACACTACCACTATGACTTGGGAACAGTTTGATGAACTGTTCAGAGGACAGTATGCCAATGACGACCATGTTAATGAGATACTGAAATAGTACAATATCTTGCGCCAAGGTAGTATGACTGTTGATGAATACTATGCGAGGTTTATGGAACTCTCCCAATATGCTCATACATCGGGAAACCATTCGAGATTGCAAGTGGTTCATTTCAGAACCAACTTAAGGCCAAAGATTCGCACCAGACTAGAGCCATTTCCAATTACTACTCTTATTGAGGCTTATGGTACAGCTCAGAGAATTGAAGCTATGTTGATTGGTGATAGAGGAACTACAGGTGGATATAAGGGAAAAGGTACCGACCGAAAAATGAAAAAGGGACAATGGCAAGGACAGGGTTCACAAAGCAGTGGACGCAGTGGCAGTTTTGTTTCAACATGAAGTGAGTGTTTTACTCCGTATTCCTGTCACTACTGTGGTCAACCGGGCCATTTTAGAAGAAAATGCTCCCAGTTTTTGCAAACTCTTTAACCGACTGCCAGAGGACCACAGGGGAGTCAAATAACTTCGATGCCCATTTCTAGTCAACAAACTAGGCCTGCTCATTTCCAAAGCTCAACTCCGACTTTCAACATTCCTATTCAGCACCAATATCGTCCTCAGGGTTCTACCTTCACCACAAGACGCCAGACACCTCAGGTATCTGGAACACAAGGAGGTTATGGACAGTCCCACAATAGTACTCCTGGGTCTAACAGTAGTCATCCGGGCAGAGGCAGAGGAAACAAAGGAAAAGGAAAAGCTCAAACCTATGCAGTCACCGGGACAGAGGGATATGATCAGCCTAGAACTAGAGTGGTTGATGATAAGATCTTACTTTATCACTCTTGGACTCATGTGTTATTTGATACCGGTGCATCACATTCCTTTATATCTATTTCGTTTGCTAATATGTTGGGTCTAAAATTTGAAATCTTTGATCCTGCTTTGAATCTTGATACTCTTTTAGGAAATGTCAATGGTGTGTCTACTATATGCAACTCTTGTTCTATCGTCATTGATGGATGTGAGTTATTAGTTGATTTGATTGTGATACCTATGAACCAATTTGATGTGATTCTTGGTATGTATTGGTTGTCCAAATATAGAGCAATAGTAGATTGTCATAGAAGAAATGTGACTCTTCATACTGAAGATGGTTATTTAGTTGTGTATCAAGCTAGTTTGAACCCAATAAGCCTCAGTCCTCTCCTGAGAGCAAGTATTGGTGGGAGAAAGAAATTGGAATGTTATGGAAGCCTATTCACCATTGATGGAGAAATAGGAACTGATGATAAATACCCATGGATATCAGTAGTTAGTGAATTTCCTGATGTCTTTCCAGAGGATTTACCTGGATTATCACTTGACAGAGAGATTGAATTCTGTATCGACTTAGCTTCTAGAAGTCAACCAGTTTCTATTCCCGCTTATCGAATGACCTCTGCAGAGATGACTGAATTAAGGAAACAACTAGATAACCTATTGTCAAAAGGGTTCATCAGGAGTAATACCTCACCTTGGGGTGTTCCAATTCTCTTTGCCAAGAAAGCTGATGGTACACTCAGACTGTGTATGGACTACAGAAAGCTAAACCAGCTTACAATAAAGAAAAAATATCCTTTGCCAAGAATTGATAAGTTGTTTGATCAACTCGGTGGATCAAAATTCTTTTCAAAGATAGACCTGAGATCTGGGTATCACCAACTGAAGATTCGTAAAGAAGATATACCAAAAACTGCATTCAGGACTCGATATGGTCATTTCGAGTTTCTGGTTATGCCTTTCGGGTTGACGAATGCACCTACAGCATTCATGGACCTTATAAACATAATCTTCAGGCCTTATTTAGACAGATTCGTGGTTGTGTTTATTGACGACATTTTGATTTATTCTAAGGCTCGGGAAGAACATGCTGAACATTTAAGGATCGTGCTTTAGACTTTGAGAGATCATCTGTTATATGCCAAGAGATCGAAATGTGATTTCTAGATGACAGAAGTTAAATTCTTGGGCCATGTGATTTCTCAAAATGGTATCTTAGTTGATCCGCCTAAGATAGAGTCTATTCTAGGATGGGAAAGACCGAGAAATGTTACTGAGGTGCAGAGTTTCCTTGGTTTAGCTAGTTATTATCGTCGTTTTATAGAAAACTTCTCGAGTATTGCTTTGCCTTTAACCAAGTTAACGAGGATAGATGTCAAGTTTGCTTGGAATGACGAGTGTGAGACATCATTCATGAAATTTAAGGAAAAATTGACAACCGCACCTATTCTGATTGTCCCTGACAGTAGTAAACCACATGTGATGTACACTGACGCCTCTGATTTGGGATTTGGATGTATTTTAATGCAAAATGGCCGGGTTATAGATTATGCTTCTCGTCAATTGAAATCTCATGAAAAGAACTATCCTGCTCATGATCTAGAATTAGCAGCTATAATATTTGCTCTCAAGATCTGGAGATGTTACTTGTATGGTGTTAAGTTTGATATTTACTCCGATCACAAGAGTTTGAAATATCTCTTTAGTCAACAAGACTTGAATTTGAGATAAAGAAGATGGATTGAGTATATGAAGGATTATGATTTCAATCTTCAGTATCATCCTGGAAAGACAAATGTGGTAGCAGATGCCTTGAGCCGTAAATCTCATGGTATACTTGCTTCTTTGATACTTGAAGAGTGGAAAAATTCAGTCACTATTGGTGATTATAATTTGGAGTATTCCGAAAGAAACAATATTGCTTGTGTTAGCAATATAGTGGCTACTCCTTCCCTTCTTCAAATAGCTGAACAAAGTCAATGGCAAGATCAAGAATTAAAGAAAATCTGGAGCCAACTTCAGAATGGTGAACAACTAGATAGTTGGAGTACTAATAGAGAAGGATTTATACAATTCAATAGAAAGTTAGCTGTAGCTAATAATCCACACCTTCGAGAGACTATCTTGACTGAAGCTCACAAATCTAAGTTTGCAGTACATCCCGGTAGTACTAAGATGTACCATGACTTAAAGAGACAGTATTGGTGGAAAGGCATGAAACGAGACGTAGCTACTTTTGTGTCTAAGTGTATAACCTGTACGCAAGTAAAAACAGAACATCAAAGACCAGCTGGATTACTTCAGCCATTGCCTATTCCAGAGTAGAAATGGGATAAGATCACTATGGATTTTGTAACGGGATTGCCGAGAACTCAAAGGAAAAATGATGCAATTTGGGTAGTTGTTGATCGAATGACTAAAACTGCTCATTTTATACCAATTCGAATTGATTTTTCTCTTAACAGACTTAGTCATCTTTATATGGATCACAATGTTCGTTTATATAGAATGCCTTCCAGCATAGTTTCTGATAGAGATCTAAGATTTACATCCAAGTTCTGGAGAGCTTTACAGAAAGCTTTGGGAACAGAACTAAATCTTAGTACAGCTCATCACCCACAGACAGATGGCCAATCTGAGAGAATAATTCAAACTCTAGAGAATATGCTTCGCTCATGTATACTGGACTTTGGTGGAAGCTTGGATGATCATTTGTCATTAGTGGAGTTTGCATACAACAACAGCTACCAAACCAGTTTGGGTATGGCTCTGTATAAGGTATTATATGGTAGACCATGTAGGCCGCCCTTGTGCTGGGCTGACGTAGAGGAACGAGTTACTCTTGGGCCAAAATTGATACAAGAGACTACTGATAAGATCAACATGATAAGAGAAAAACTTAAGGTTGTTCAAAGTCGTCAAAAAAGTTATGCAGATCCCTTGAGAAGAGAAGTAGAGTTTGACGTTGGTGACCAAGTGTTTCTAAAGGTTACACCGAGGCGCAGAGTTACTAGATTTAGAGTTAAAGGAAAGTTAGCTCCAAGATATATTGGGCCATTTATGATTACTGCAAGAATTGGGCCAATAGCATATCGATTGGACTTACCACCACAATTGGGCCATGTGCACAATGTCTTTCATGTTTCAATGCTGAGGAAATATGTTCCTGACCCATCTTATGTAATTCAATACGTGGAGATACCAATTCAAGAGATGTTACTTATGAAGAGCAACCAATTCGAATAATGGAAAGAGAACTCAAAGTGCTTCGCAATAGAGAAATTCCACTTGTCAAAATTCTTTGGAATCACTATAAGGAAGAGGAAGCCACTTGGGAACTCGAGACGGAGATGTATAAAAAATACTCTCACTTATTTAATTTTCAACTTGAAGTTGTACTTTGAGTGTATACCTTATACTTGAATTTCGGGACGAAATTCATTTGAGGAGGGAAGCATGTGAAATCCCATAAAAATTGTAAGGGCAAATTGGTCTTTTGACCCAAAAAAATGAATTTGGACGAATTTGGGTCTAGGTTCATTTGGGCCAAAATGTAAGAAAAGTTTGAAAATTAAGGTCAAAATATAATTATTCAAGGGTATTTTTGAGAAGATTTTCAAAAAATAGGGTCCAAGTGCAAATAAGCAAAACAGTACCCAATTAACCAGAAGTTGACACCGGTGCTACAGTTACGAAAATTGCCAATAAATCCCCACATTTTTCTATTCTTTTTCGATTTGGTCCCCGGAGCAAACACAACACCCGATTTCCGGCAAAGCTCCGTTAAGCCACCTCCGGCCGTCGTTGCCCTACGCCACTGACCAGCGTCGATGCCTAGCTGCCGGACAAAGCTTCCACCGCCAGAACCAGCCCCGTCGGAGCCGCCGATCGCCAGAAAAATGCAGAAAATTCCGCTGCTTCGTTTCCTCGCCGGAGCCGATTCCGGCCACCATCCGCTGCGAAACTGGTCGCCGTGGACTCATCTCCTCAAGGGCAATCTGATAGTAGGTACCTCGTGTATCGATTTTACTCCGTTTGATTTTAATTTCGTTGGACATTTTTGTGTGTAATTGGTTTTGAAATTGAGTTTTCGATTGAACTGTTAGATTTTAAAATTGATATCATTTTTGGAATCTATGTTGAAAATGGTGAAAAATGAGATATATATTGACTATGTTTTGAAACAGGCCCAAAAAACGAAATCAGACGACTCAGATTTGCCTCGATTTGTGTGCTGTGGGGCCCGCATCCAAATTTGACAAATTATATGTCTAACCTAGGGTTTTTGGGTGCTCTGAATTCAGTGGTGAAGTCCGTTGCATGATTTGAAGCTCCGTTTGAAAATCAAGTTTTCAAACCAAGGAACCAAAGTTTCGAAAACGACGTCCGCTCTTCCAAACGACAATCAAGCGACGCCAAACTTTCTCTATAGCCTTGTGATGCTAGTTGGATGCTCGATAGAGATAAGGATTCGATTACTTGATTCAAAAATCAATTTAATTTATGAATTTTACATATTTTCAATAAATATAGAATTTCATGAAATAATTTATAAAAAATGTGTTTATATCCATTTTTGACCTGATTTAAGATATAAACTGCCTGGGAGATATGTCACACTGGTTGACGTGTCATATATACTATTTTGGATTGATTTCTGCAGGAAATTGGATTTTTAGGTTTTGATAGAAAATAGCTATTGTAATGCCGAAATTTTTGGAAAATTCAAAATGGTTTGAGAACTCAGTTTTGAGGACTGGAAGTGATTTGAGTAAAAAATACTGCGTGGTTATTTTGAGATTTTGTGGAAATGGTACATATCTTTATTTTGTCAATTATGAAACATTTGCATACATTCACACACTTACGATGCCCTACATTGGGTGATCGGACTTACGATGCCCTACATCGGGTAATCGGATTTACGATGCCCTGCATTGGGTGATCGGACTTACGATGCCTTACATTGGGTGATCAGACTTACCCTACATCGGGTGATCGGATTTATGATGCCCTACATCGGGTGATCGGACTTACGATGCCCTGCATCGGGTGATCGGACTTACGATGCCCTGCATTGGATGATCGGACATACGATGCCCTACATTGGGTGATCGGATTTACGATGCCCTACATTAGGTGATCGGACTTACGTTGCCCTACATCGGGTGATCGGACATACGATGCCCTATACTGGGTGATCGGACTCACGATGCCCTGCATTGGGTGATCGGACATACGATGTTGTACATCAGGTGATCGGACTTACAGCGCCTCTTTAGGTGGCTCGGACTTACGAGTAATCCATTAAGACACTTTGGACATCATGATTGCATACAAGGATATATGTTTACTTAAATGGATATGTACTGGTTTTGATGGATATTACAATGGTTTGAAATGTTTGACCATTGGACTATGATTTCTACTTAAGTTTTGTGAACTGTTTTGAATGGAATACTGGCCATGCAGGATCTTCAACATGAGTATATTTTATATATATGTAGGAACTTTTAATTGATTCTCTACTGGGCATTAGCTCACCCATTTCTTCCCTACAAGTGGCACTCAGTATAATTTGGATCAGAAAAGATAAATCGAGGTATTTGTAAAACAACTAGTTATTTATAATTTGGTAAATTCCTACGAGACTTGTGAAATATTTAAATTTCAGTAGGAATTTGGATTTCATTAAACTTTATAATTAAAATATGAAATCTGGATACGGTTTGTATTACTTATGTCTGAGTTTGAGTGTGAAATGATTTGTGATGTACGACTATTAAAAACAATTGTTTAGTTTACAGTCTATGTTAAATGAGTGACGCATAACTATGAGATTTTATTTTCATTTAAATATTTTGTTGAAGCCAGTTTTGAAATGTTAGAGTTCATGGGGTAAAATTTTGAATGAATTAAGTCTTTTTATTTAGTTCGTTTTGGTATTTCTAATTTATGAAATACCCATTCTGCCATTGACCCCGGCCTCAGGTCGTGATAGTCTAAGTTTTGAGTAATATCCCAAAACAATAAAAAATTATTTTCTCAATTTTAGCCTATTTTCTGAGTTGGGCTTGGAAACAGTTTTGTGATACAAGCCCACCAAACAAGTATTGAGTTGGGCTTGGAAATAGTTTTGTGATACAAGCCCACCAAACAAGTATTTATTGGACTCCGTGTTTTCAAAAGTTTTTGAGTTTAAAAAAGTGGTTCCGAAACTAATACCAGACGGGTCCTATAATTTCACAAAATTTGAAATTTTTGGTTTTTTTTGTCTTTTTTTTCAAACGAGTGAAACTTCATTAAAAAAAATAATAAATAAATAAAGAAGAAGAAAGAAACTCATGGTTGATTGTGCAACTATTTTTCTAATATTCCAGTAATTTGTATTTGTAACTCGTGCATTTGGCGTTCGCATATTCTTCTACGTTTCTTTTAAGTGCCGCTCAGGTAACAGACACACAACGGTCTCTAACGACCCTTATTTTTTTTTTTCTTTTTTAAGTAAATACACACTTTGGTTGGAAAATACACACAGAAACAAACAAGCATAAGTATACACTCATCAATGGAAACTCGATCACTTTCCAACTTGAAGTCAAACCCATAAAACAGTTATCGTTATCTTTTTTAACTTTCCAATTTTTCTTCTTCCTAGTGCAACTCCAACCGAACTGCATAATGGTGGTAAAACACCATTTTGATGTCGAAAATGCCCTTCAACCAAACTGCATTTTCTATACCAAATTGGGTATTTTAATTGTTGAGAATTAAAATAATAAGGATGAGAAATGAAATATTTTTTTTAGTGTAATTTTGGTGCAATAAGTCGAAGATTAACTTTTAAAACAGTGTGAAACTTGTACAATTTTATTGTGATAGTTACATCATTTTAGTGTTTTGCACTGGAGATAGCCCGTGAAGCATATAAAAGCATTATTTAAAAAATAAATAAATAAGTAAAAGAACCCCCACCTTTGGCATGGCTGGTGTCCGGGGATTCAAACAATGGGAGCACTAGAAGGAATTCCTTAAAAAAACTCTTATTTAATATACACCCTTAGAAAGCCTAAAACTAGACATAAAAAAGCAGCCCTCATTTTGAAATGTTGCTGCTGCTCAATGTTTGCCATCAAGAAATGACATCCGAACCAAGAGAGGTTAATATCCGAACCAGGGCCTGTTAGGTATTGTTTTTGTTTTCTGTTTTCAGTGTCTTCAGAAATAAGAATAGAAACTGTTTTATAATATTTTCAGAAAACAATAACGATTTGGCAAATATTTTCTAAAAACAAGTTTTAGGAAAAAAAATTATATGAATATAAAATGTATTTGTATTATAAAAAAAATTATTAGAGAGAAAAAGTCAAGATAGAATGACTAGAAATAAATTCAAGTAAGAGAATAAAGAGAGAGAGAAAATGATAAAAATGCATGAGGATAAAAAATAAAGATAAAAAAAGTTATAAAAAAACAAAATAGTAATAAAGAATAAAGAGAAATAATGTGATTAAAAAAATGAAGGGATAAAAAATGATGACAAAGAAAGTGATGAAATAAAATGAGATGATGAGAGATAAAATGATGATAGAGAATGAGGATTGAGAGAATGAAGAGAAAGAAAGTGATGAGAGAGAGTAAGAACAAAGAGTGAGGACAGAGAGAGTGGTTAGAGAAGGTGACGATAGAAAAAGTTACAAGAAAATGTGTATATAAAAGTCATGTGAAAGAATTTTTATTTTTTTCTTCAGAAAAAGAAAAAATTAAGAAAACACTTTGAAAACAACATTTTGTTGTTCTCTGAATTTTCTGTTTTCTTTAACTCTGTTTTTAAAAACTGTTCTCAGAGAACAATGCCAAATACCATTACATGTTAACAGTTTTCTGTTTTTAAAAACAAAAAATTGTTTTTTAGTTATGATGACAAACAACCCCTAAGAATCAGGTAGACAAGACGAAAAACTCTGGTAAAGGAGGGAATTTTTATTTCAATCAGAATCTACGTAGAGACCTGATTTATACATTTAGTCTTACAAAGCTATGATACTTAATCTAAGAATGAAATATAGACAAAGGTGAAGAAAGTGAGGGTCAGCAGCCACACCAGCTCTGCTCAGGTGTCAAATGCAATGAGACACTGCATAGAAAAGCTGATGGCAGGTTCCTCATCTTGCACGACAAAGACATCACACTAGTAATTAGTAAATTTTTAAAGAAAACCTTAGCAACATAAATGAGCATTTTCTAGGAAGAAAAGAAGTAGCGCAAGCATACCATGGAGTAATTAGCTTGATTCAATAAGAAGCGGTCTAGCAGTATGGATTGTGAGGGGATTGATATCTGATACGAAAATGATAACGGTTGTCAAGAATTAGAGATTTAGTGTAGGTTAGAACTTGGGGCAGAGTTAAAATAACTAAAGTACCTTGTGGTTCCACCTGCAACCAGTCTTGTGTGCAAATCATAGCCTCTCGAGTATCAGGACTCAATGAACTTCGAGATTGATCAAGCAATCTGCCGCTAGTGCTGAATGCTAATTCTGACGCTATCGTCGACATAGGAGTTCCCAGAACATCACGAACCATCATAGACAAAATAGGATACCTTGGCGTGTGGACCTTCCACCAGTTTAACACATTGAAATCACAATTACGAGGAAAGACCGGTTCCTCTAAATATTTATCCAAGTCAGATATGGAACTTTCACTCTCAGAAGTTTCGTGGAGGAACTTGTCAAAGCCCTTAAGTCTATCCCTCGTATCATTACTAATACTAAGCAAGCTGCTGCCAGGCAAAGCAGACCCTTCATCAACCATGGTTGAGCAGATAGAGTATGCATTGAAAAGCTCCTTGATGCCATCAGAAACTTCCTTGATTCGATCCAGAGCAGTACTACCATATATTTGGGAATAGTAATACTCCACCAGCTTCATCTTGAACCGAGGATCCAAAATTGCTGCTACTGCCAAAGCTAAACTGCACTTGCTCCAATATTTATCAAACTTGGCTTTCATTTTAAGTGCCATAGAACTAAGAAAATCATCTGAACTCTTGCACCAATCAATTAATTGGATGTGTATGTCACAAATTTCAGGAAAATAAATATTTGCGGTTAGAGATTTATTGCCTGAAATGACGTTGATGATTTCAACAAAGAGTTTCAAATAACCAGTGATGGAAATGGTCCATTCCCATTCTTTGTCAGTTAAAGAGGAATTGTATGCAGGGTCATGATCTTGCAAGAGAGAAAATGCAGGCCTGTACTCCAAAGCTGTTTCAAGCATGAGGTACGTTGAATTCCATCGAATTGGACAATCAAGAATTAATTTTTTCTGACTGTTGATTCCAACTTGTTGAGCAATCTCAGTAAACTTTCCTTGCCTTACTTGGGAACTTCTAACATATCTGACACTTCCCCGTATCTTCTGGATCACTTCCTGCAGTCCTTCAATGGCATCTTGTACGATAGAATTCAGAACATGTGCCGCAGAGCGGACGTCAAATAATTGACGACTCAAGAGAGGCCTGTTTTGAGAGATGCGATCTTTAATCTTTAGAACAATGTCATCATCAATTGAACAGTCATCAAACGTCAAGGCAAACAACTTACTGTCAATATCCCAATCGGTTAGACACTTAATAATTACTTCTGAGAGCAAGTCTTCAGTATGAGAAGAATCAAGTGTGACAAAATTCGTAATCTTCTTCTGTAATCTCCAGTCTTCATCAATATAATGTGCAGTTAAACACAAATACTCGCCATTTTCTGGGGAAGACCACATTTCCACAGAAAGATTAATTCTCCCATGAAGTTTATTTATCATCTCAAACACCTTTTCTTTTTCTTTCCTATAAATTTCTATACAGGAATATTGGACGTCATTGTTTGGGACAACCTCGAACAGCGGCTGAAGGTTCTTGACAAAAACTTGGAACCCAACATGATCAACCATGGCCAGTGGGTAACCATGAAATATAATCATACGAGCCAGATCAGATCGACTACGTTCCTGGTCAAACTTGCTACTTCCAAGGTTAAAAATTTCATCTTTCTTCTGATCTGGATCAAACTTTATCATTGTTGGCTTGATATAGTCATCTTTTCTCTGTGCTTCATCATAAAGGCTAATGGTGCCATCTTTTTTCCTCCTTTTTGCTGCAAGTAGTTGAGACACATCAAAATTAGATCTTTTTAGGCATCGCATCAAGTGATTCCTCAGATGTGTGGTACCGCTATTACTTGACCCACTGAGCTTCTTGTTACAGTGAACACAAACAGCATAACAAATGTCAGCCTTTCTAACCCTTTCAAAATGATTCCATACAACAGACGTCAACCTCTTTGGTTTCTTAGTAGCTGAATCATTCGATATTTCCATCGCATAGGCTTAAAATTAACCAAATATGCTGCACATTCATATGGAACCAGGTAAAGAAAATAAATAAAACTTGAGATATTATCAAATAAACTGACAAGAATAATCTTCAGATCGTCATACTTCTTATCATCAAGAGTCCTCAAAATCACGAAATTAATCGCTCCAAAAACGAAAACACGAGTGGAGTGGAGAGGACAATGAAAAACCCTTACAAAGTTAACTTTAATGAGAGCGTCTGCAAGGGATATCACAAGAAACAAGAAAGATGACGAAATAACAAATATTTTATTCCTAAAAGAGTTTTCTTGAGCATGATGAAGAAAAAACACAGCTCATCACAACAACAGAAGGAAGAAACTCCAAAGCCAAAATGTAGGAATGCATTGGGCTGTTCTAGAGTTTGACTTCCAAAAAGGAATATTGGCAACCTCATATTAATTAACACGTAGAAGGAAGAACACTTTAAACCATCTGAAGAATTAAGACCTTCTATACTATCAAAACTTTTACAATGAGCAGAAAGACAAAAGAAGGAAGGTTAGAGTCTTTACAAAGTTGAATCGTTGAGGCTATGATACTACATAAATGTTACAATTCAAACTCACTCAAGAAAGATAATTCCAAACTATTCATTTGAATATTGAGGTAGTTCTGTAATGTTATAGCTGATGCATTTACTGCCAATGACCTCCAAAATTTCACGGCCATTATGAAAATAACATAAAGCATCAAAAGACAGCAAATAAGATGCCAATTCTAGATTCATTAAAAATGTAAAATCGGCAATTTTCAACCAAATTGAAGGAACTAAACTTAACCGAAGGAAAGTAACTTATGATATACTCCGTGAATAGGATACAAAAAAAGTACTAACCGAATTCTGCAACATATAATGTTCCTCACAGACCAAATGCGACCTTAGCAAATGAGATGCTCATGCCATCGACAGATAACTATAAATGCTTAAATTTGCTTTTATTGCACAAATCATTCTTTCAATGAAGATTTTAGGATTCATAATTCTTTCAGTGAAGGATTTAGGATTCCTCATTTTTCCAAATGGAGGCTAAAGCTTAAAACAAACAAACAAACAAAAGGGTACCCAAGAGGAAATTTTCACTTCAGGCTTCTGAAAAACTCGAGAAAAACCAACCAAACTTAACATTTCTCAGTTTTTGCTTAATAGTTAACATTTTTAACTTGATTGTTCTCTTAAGGCAAGCTAAACTTAGCTTATCAAAATCAGGTTCTCTCCTAGAATCAAAGCATAAAAAGTTCTTAATCCATACTACTCTGATAATTTGAGACTCAATTACTACAGGCTTATATCAAAACATCATGAATTGATAATAAGACAATGATGAACAAATTTAAAACCCGAATAATCTTTCAAAAAAATTTCACAAAATCAAATCAAATCCTCAAGCAAAGTAACTTTACACCATGTCAGCTACCATCAAACTACAAAAAAATTCATCAAAAATAAATCATAAATTACATAATTAAAACCAATTAATAAGCTAACCCATGAGAGGAAAATGGGTAATTGACAAGAATTCGGAATTGGGTCTTACAGAGATTGTTGCAGAAGCTTAAAGCTTAGGTTCGGTCTTGGAAAATTCGTAGGGCCCGATCGGATGATCCGGAAAAAAAATAAGGGTTCGATTTGTTGGGTGAGGGGTTGAACCCGATGACTTACTGTGAGAGAGAGACAGAGAGAGAGATATATGGGTTAGGTCCGATAAGCCTATACCCGGATTAGTAGGTAGTTGGAGCCACTTTTGGGTGGGTTGTGTAAAGGCCTAACTATTTTTCGGATTTTTTTTTTTTTTTCAATGACGTATTATTTGTCTCAGGTTTGCCCTTGATAATTATTGTAATTGAGGTTTGACCCCTGAACTTTAAACTATCTCAAATTCGACCACTGAACTTTACTTTCTAACTTTTAACCGTTTAATTCTCACATGTGACATGTACCATAATATTACCTCATCAAATTTATGTTCTTTTCTTCCTTGTTTGAGCCCATGAATTATCATAGAATTTTTCAAGATGAGGTGTAAACATATTTTGGATGTCAAATCAGTTATATTTTGAAGTTCGTATGTTATAACAAATCTAAGGTTATAATTTATTTTTTTTGTGTGGGGTGGAACAAAATTAACCAAAAAAAATTATAATTTCGTTTCTTTTGAAACTAAACTTTATAAACGTAAGTGGTCTCAGGTTTCTTAAATATTGAGGTGTGAGATCCAAACCATCCGCTTCTAAATTTAGATTAAAAAAAAAAAATCATTGGTAACAATGAGAAAAAAAATTATTATTTATTTCATGTTAATTTTTATGTTAAAACTGAAGAATAATCTCAGTTCTATTTTAGCCACTTATTTTCAAAGTGTTTGAAACTTAGTATACTAACTACACTTTCTCTCAAATTGTTTAATTATGCAATAAATTATACGTAGAAATTATAAATTGGGGTATCGAAATGGAAGATAGAACGAAGAAGAAATTTGATCTTATATGACAAAATAAAAAGATGAAAAATTACAAATTTAAAATTTTTTGAAAAATCTCAAATTTATATATAAGAAAATACTACATTTTGAGGTAATTGAAGTAATTAGTTACCTCAAGTAACTCAATTGATTATCCCAAATAACCCTATAAGTTATCTTGAATACTTTTGAAAAATACTAATTTTGAAGGAATATAATATTATTCTAGATACCTATTTTTGCTATATAAACTTTTAAACGAAATTAAGATTTCAATCTTATTCACTTTTATTTTGAAGATAACAAACATTTGATTTAGTACTAATGATTTAACTTGAGTGTATAGTGAAATGGTATAAAGTTCTACCTCAAGTTAATCAATGAATCAAGCTTAAAGATAGATACATATGGATATATTAGAATCAAGTTTGAAGATAAACAATCAAGATACAAGATTGTATCTAGATAAAGTATATTCATACTTAGTCTTGTATTTGATTTAGTTCATTGCACGTAAATTCTCTTTGCATTGGCTCATAATTTCAAAAGATTTTTCAAACAAATCTTCAAAGAATTAGCTAAACTTTAAATCCATTGATTGTTTGAAAATAAATATCATTTCTAATCTAGCCCAAATATTCTCAAAAGAGTATTTTTTTTAATGTTAAAAATGATTTGAAAAATAAAGTTTTAAGAACGACCAAATTAGTTCGAAGAAACCAAATTCTGACTAATTTTGGTCAACCAAGTTTGGTCGAGCAAAATAAAGACCAAAAATGACCGTTGGAGCTGAACTGGCATATCGGACTCCAACGACTAGTTTTTAGGTTGACCTAAATTATTTATAATTGACTAAAATTTTAGCAGCAAGTTACCAACAGTCGAAAACAGCTAGTTTTTGAAGATGCCTTTAAATATAACTAAGTTTGATGACTTAGAAAAAGAGAATACGAACATATATTGATACTCAATTAGTTTCTAAGTGCAAAAACTCTCTTTTACTCAACTTTAAGTTTCAAATCATATTAAGCAATTCTTAGAGCATATATAGTGCCTTGTTCTCAAATCTCTTAAGCCAAAATTGTATTAATTATTTTGTGAGGAAAATTTGTGAGTAAGTGTTCACTCTTATTTATTGAAAAACCATTGAGTGTTTACTTGTATTTTCATAAAATCATTATTGAGAGGTGAGATTGGCACTGAAGTCATAAACAACCCCTGAGTTGGTGAGATTAGAACCATTGTCTAAACAATCCGTATAGATAAGGTTGTCACCGGAGTCAAAACAATCCGAAATTAGGCATAATAGAGCCGGAGTCAAGACTATTGTAAAGGCTAGAGTGTGCATAAGAAGAATTCACCTCGTTTATAAAAAGGTTGGCCAAGCCCATAATCTTGATCCAATAGTGGAAAGCTCAAAGCAAGTTGCCGAAGGCTGGAAACGTAGGCAAACCGTCATATTTGTCGAATCTCGTAAAAACCGAGTTTATACTTCCTCTATCCCTACACTCTCTACTTTATTGCAAGCTATTTAATTGAGTGTTTAATATTTAGTGTGTTTAATATACTTGTTATTAGTACTATATGCTTGGTATTATTGTTGATTTAGCTAAAAAGTTTTAAAATAGTGGTCTATGATTTTGAATAGTTGAAAAGTTTCTTAAAACGTTTTAAAACTTAATTCACCCTCTCTCTCGAGTTGTCAATCTTAGACTAATAATAGCTAACAGATGATAATTTTTAAATAAATTTAGGATTTTTTATATGACTTTGAGCAAGGATTTTGGGCTTCTTATAAACTTCCACGCCCAAAGAACCAAAAACTGAAAACTCCCAGATGGGCCAAACTTTCAGAAAAATATAACTAAAAAAAAAAGTAGAAAAATTACATTTTTAATAAAGATTCAGAAAACTACCATTTTTTCAAATTTGGTATTTTTCAATGGTACCATTAGTAATCAATTTGGTTGCCTAAAGTAAATAATCTAGTTACGATAAACGGTTAAATTGCTTGATTGGTTCATCAATTAATAAAAATGGTATTTTTCTAAATACTTTTAAAAGATAGATTTTTCTAATTAAAATTCAAGATTTTTTAAATAATTTCAAAATCTAGAATTTTTTATTTTTTATTTTTAAAAAATTACCATAGAAAATCAAATTTCCTCCTGGACTTTTGTAAGAAGTCCTAATGCTAAGGGTCCAACTCTTATCCCAAAAATTCAATACAAAGTTTTGTGACATATAACTTGTAATTATTTAATTGGTGAATTATAGCTTATTTTGAATCAATTTAATAATATTCACAATATTATTTTGAAGGAAATATTCACAAATTGAACAGAGACAAGTCACAAACTCACGTACCAGCTAAGTTGGTATTAAAACTTTAGATAAGAGTTGTGTGCTTAGCATTATTCTAAAATGGAACATTCGAAAGTTAAGGACAAAATCTGCAATTAAAAAAAATCCTTTGTGGATATCGGTTATTTTTAGCAGTTTTCAAAATTGCGAAAAACTGCTTTGAATTAACATAATCTTCTGAAAATGCTATTAGGCCTAATTACCTCATGAAAAAGTAGGATAATTCTTCAAAGAATATTATAGGAAATGACTTTCTCTCACCTCATTTTAAGAAATGACCGTTGTTTTAAACTATTTAAACTTTTAAACCCCGATACAAATGTGCAAAAACTCATATAGTTTAGCCCTTTTCGTAAATTCGGCTATTTGCACCATTTTTGATAACTTCGGCCATTATCATTTAATTGTGCTTGAAAACGACCTTGAACCCCCAAATTCAGCCATTAGGCTAAGAATCCGTTCTTCAAATTCAACTCTTTGTTGGGCCTGTAAAACAGTTGAGGTGAGGTTTGCCCATAATGTTCCAAGGCCGAATCACAATCACAATCACAATCACAATATTGGGCTGGAGATGTGGCCCAGCCTGGTCCCAGTGGAACTACACAGACTTAGGCTCCGCCCACGCTCGAGCGAGCGACGGAGCGAGAGAGAGAAGTAATGGCGACGAGGAAACTGCTGTTGCTGTTGAAACCGTTCGACATTTACCCAGCTTGGCGATCAGAAGGCCTTTCTGGCGTCACTAATCCTCAGGTAACTTGAAGTTTCTGCTTCGTTTTTGAATTTCATGAAGTTTTGAACGCTAAAAGCTTTAATCTCTGCAATGAGTCTTCCAATTTGGATAGTTTTCAATAATGGGTTAGTTTCATATTTGGTTCTCTTTTGAGCTTGATCTCTACAAATGGTTGTGTTAAGTTCGAAACAGTTTAACGAAGTTTGAAGGTGATTCTCAGCGTTTTCACTATGCATTCAAGATGTTTGATAAAACACCGAAAGGAAGCAGATTTTGTTGAATGTTTACAGTTTATTTCTTTTTTATCCTTTTGGTTAGGAACTAGTAGAAATATGTAAAGACATAGGAATGTCACAGATAAAGGGAGTTGCGGTGATTCAAAAATGAGAGAATTAAAATCAAAACTTGGACGTTTTACTTTGCTAGCGTAACACTTACGTTTTCTATTTTTTGTGCACAGAATCCAAAAACATGATAACATTTAGCTTTGGAAATATGCTTGGTAAATTTGGATAATTTAATTTTAATGAATAAAATAGCAAATATATATATATATATATATATATATGTATATATATGAACATTCCCATTGCCAATGCCAAAGTAAAAAGAACTATGAATCATGAATGATTTTGTGGGAACTGGTATAAATAAAATGTTTGCTGAAACTATAATTGCACTTCAATCAAGCAATGGCTAGACGAAGATAAGAAAGAAAGCATTTAATGCTTGATTCAGTTATTTTCTTTTCAATTTCTCCCTTCAGTGACAACCAGACCAGGGCATAGCTTTAAGCACGAGCCATTGACCTTTTCTAGAGTAACTTTTATATATAATCTGTAATTGATCTCAAAATATTTCTTCTGGTTCTTGCCAAAAGAGACCATGACTAGATTAAAATGTTGATGTAAGCCTATGTCTCCTTTGCGTATTCCCTTCTTCTTCAGTATTATGAGCCACTTTTAATTATGTTATGATTATCCCCATGGTTTATTTATTTGTTTGTCTTATAATTTGTCCAGTGATATAATAAAAAATTGATTATGTCACACGAAGCAAACTGTAATATTTCTGTCTTTGACTAAATTACAGTGTAATTCACATCAACTCAACCTTATTCAGTTCCATTGTCTTAAGATTGTAGTACGAGTAATTTAACTGTTTGATGGAAACAGTTCGAGTAATAATGCTCCATATGTGAGCCATGTGTATATTGTTTATGGACACATGCAACTAGAGATCTGGTTATTTGAATTTCGAATGTCAAACTTTTCTTCCTTTTTGTTCCTTAGCAACACCCTACATCATTCTACTCTATTAATATATTTCTTCCCCATTAAATTCATTTTCTTTTCAAGGAATTGCAGGTATTACGTTACTTGGAAAACAGGCTTAAAGTGCACAAGGATGCTATAAACTTTTGTCAGGATGTTTTGCAAAATAAGCCTGTTCAGTGGAAAGCTATATTTCGTAACGATCTATCACACCCTATCCGCAATGTGGATTTGGTTGTTACTGTTGGAGGCGATGGCACTCTTCTACAGGCCAGCCATTTCATTGACGATTCAATTCCAGTTCTAGGAGTAAATTCTGACCCCACACAAGTTCAAGAGGTTAGTTTTTTCCTTGCTTAACTAAAGGAGTTTATTCCTTGTATTAGCCTGTAAGTTTATATTATTCTATTTATCATTCCTTCTGGCTGACATCTTCCATAGGGGAAGCTTGTTACTGTACTTTTTTGTGGATAGGTGGAAGAGTTCAGCAATGAGTTTGATGCTACTAGAAGCACAGGCCACCTTTGTGCCGCAACCACCAACAACTTTGAACAAGTAAGGTTACCTCGGCCATTAGTTTAGTCTGGGAAGACTGAAACGTACAAGTAGTTTTTTCCAATTTGTTTAAGGGTATTAACGAAACAAAGATAAAGAAATAATAAGAGAAGGTTAAGGTTAAATGAGCGAAACAAAATCAAACTTTTCATGAAGGGAAAAATAAAGTTCACACTGAAAGTAATCTTTTTTTGTACATTCGGACTACAAGAAATCAGAAAAGTAGGAAAAGTTTAGATTTCACTATGATCACAACTACAATTCGTATCATGGCACATCCCTCCTATTATGGTGGTAAAAGGACCTTAGAGCCAAGGCAATGAGCTAGGAAGACTTTGTGCAATATAATATTATTTCCAATTCTGACCAAGTTACGACTGAAAAGTAAACCGTGTTGTGTTTGAGAGATGTAGTTGATGTATTTTAACAAAGTTGTACCTACATCTTATTTTCACGGTTCTTTTAAGCCTGAAAGACTGATTTATTTGTAACTTGGGATCTCAGATTCTATCCTTATAAAGCAAAAACTTCTTCCAGGTTCTAGACAGCATCATTGAGGGTCAAGGAGTTCCTTCTCAACTGTCAAGGATGTTAATACGTGTAAACTCAGAACAGCTATCTACGTATGCTCTTAATGACGTATTAATTTCTCATCCATGTCCAGCATCAGTTTCTCGGTACTCCTTCAGGTAACGTGTTTTCCATGTCACATTATATTAACATGATAACCATAATTAGTTTCTCCATCTGTAGATTTGTATGGTTCCGTTTTGTTCTGAAACCCAAATAAATATATAAATGGAATATCATTTCTTCTTATTTCTTTTTCTTTTCTGCAGAGTTAAAGGGAATGACCAATCAGTTTCCCCGATGGTGCATTGTCGATCAAGTGGTCTCAGAGTTTCAACGGCTGCTGGATCAACAGCTGCAATGCTCTCAGCAGGTGGATTTCCAATGCCTATTCTATCACATGATCTGCAGTATATGGTGAGAGAGCCCATTTCAGCTGGGGAAAGCTCAACACACGGATTAGTAAAATCGGATCAATCTATGGACTTGATGTGGTTTTGTAAAGAAGGTGTTATATACATGGATGGTTCCCACGTTTGCTACTCCATCAAAAATGGGGATACCGTCGAAATATCTTCCAAAGCCCCACCTCTGAAGGTCTTTTTGCCCCACCATTTGTTACTGCAGACAACTGCCCCATTGTAATGAGATGTTCTGTATATATGCCTTTAATTTTGAAAATTTGTATTTACGAGTGGCGTACGTCAATATGAGATGGAAATTTTGTGAAGATTTGATATATATATATATATATATAAGAACGATTAGTATTTAGAAAAGATGCAAGAATGTAGGTTGATTGTGTGGGAATTGAAATGTTTGGCCCTCAAGAGGACCATTTAAATATGAATGATAATAAAAAAAAAACAAGTTTTAAGAAATTCATGACATGCTGAAGGTGGACAGATGAATGTCTTAAGCTTGCCTCATTATTAATGTGGAGGAACATGTTGGATAAGAATTATTGTTCTCTCTTGAAAAAGAAGCCTTAATTTCATTACACAAGAACATTTTTCCTCTCAGAAAAAAAAAAATGTTAGTTGTAAACAATGGAAATGAAGTTGGCAGTGAGTCCGTTAAGTTAAACCTTAAACGAAATAGATCAGTTGAGTCTAATCATTCTAAAAGTTCCATTCATTTTCTTTACCGAGCAACATTTAGTTGACTTTCTCAGAATATAAGCGATATTTAGAAGACTTTCATCAAGAAACGACACTTCTCATTCCGGTAAAACCGATGCCGATGAACTGGCTGTGACTCATTGAACGCTTCAGTTGCTGCGTAATGTGTATCTGGTTTGCTTAAGATTGTGATGTGACAGGAAATAGAATGCTGATAACCTGATCTGTTTGTTGAGCAAAATTCTAGTTCTTAAATTTCCGAGTTTGTCACTTCAATGAGGTATTTTAATTTCAGAATGCTCTCGATTGACCGGTGGTTTGGTTGTTCTTAAGAAACCTGCCTTGTATTTCAGAGACCCGAGGAATATTTAGATTAGAATTCTGAAAATATTTTGCAAGTGGTTTTGTCTCTCAATCTCGAAATAGCCTTGTACTGAGAAACAGAATGTGGTTTTGTCTCTAAATCTATGGCATTTGTTTGTTTTTCATATTCAAGCTCGTCTATGTTTTAATTTTCAGAATGCTCTCTTTCACGACCTAGGCAGAACTATTTGTACGGTTCAACTGCACTTGACTCACTACAGAGGTAATAATAAACGATGAATCAGGATATACCATTTCACAGTCTATATGTACAGAAGCTGCTTTCCTGTAGTTCGCTTCAGATTGGCAAAGTTCACAAAACTGATGTGGAAACTACTGATTGCAGTGATAAGATCAAGACAATTTCTTTTGGGGAAAAAAAAGATAGCAATGTTATTATTGACATGAAAATCGGATACATACAAAAAGAACAAACAGTTCTTGAACTGGTGGATTTGTCTAGCAGACAGCAAGTACTCAACCTTGATCTTACAACCTGAGAAATGAGGTCATGAAGATTTTAGAAATAGGGTAAGCCAAGCAAAGTTGGCAGAATTAAGTTTGTGGCTTACGTGAACAAATGTGTTCGATTACGAGAGAGTTCAGGCCTCTTGATAGGGGAGAGTATCAGGTTCCTCAAAGTCATTGAGGGGTTGCCAGATCCAGTTCCAAAAACAGAATGAACACCAGCTCTTCTGTTCCCACCATCAACTGGAATAGCCGCCTGTTTTGCTGGTGAGCCAACAGAGATATCGAAGGGACCACCAGAGTTTGAACTATTCTGCCGAGCTGTCCATATATCCTCTCGAGGCCCTGGCGTTTCCGGCGTAACCCGCCAATCTGCAACAAATAAGTCAAATGGTTTCGGAAATATTTAAGGAAAAGAAGGGTTATTTAGCTTAGTGTCATGACAACTTTGACAAGCCAAACTATAAGTTTCAAAATTTAAACAGGACTTCTAAACCAAAGTTTCTTTCTTTTAGTATATTTTGAATACTTTTCTAGACTCTGACATTAGGTCAGGGCTTAGTATGTCTTCTGTAACTGTACGGGAAAAGAATTACCTCTTCTTGGACCTTCTCTGTTACTCGGAATGTTAGTTGGGTTGGAGAACAAATCGGGCTCGTTTCTAGAGTAAAAATTGTTTGCTGGTTGGATGGCGGATCTTTTTACAGACTCGTACTCATTTCTTAACTGATCATACATTTCATCTAATTTCCTCTTCTGTCTGAGAAAGGAGCATTTAGTGGCATAAAACCATCAGGGCCCCTACAATGGAACTGTCAAGTATCAGGAAATGTTAAATAAACAATCACAATGAAACCAGCACCTGGACTTTTCCGCAAATTTTTCCTGGAGCTCCTGCTTGTCTTTGGCTAAGCTCTCATTCTCTTGCTCCAGCATTTGGCACCTTTTAGCCATTTTCTGGTAGGCAGTATGTACCTGCTCCAGTTTTTCTGTGAATTTTTCCTGCATTGCTTCACATTTCTGCCTGCATTGTGCTACTAATCTGTTCATCTTGTACTGCATTTCCAAATCCCTCTGCCCAACATAGAACATTATACTTTTGTATGTAGCCTTCATCACTAGGATTGGTCAAGGAAAGGTAAATTGCCTCGTATGCTCTCACAAAAATTGGACACTGTACAAGCCACAGAACAAACCTCAATTGGTTTAATAACTTCCACACAAGGAGAAAGTACAATACATGCACCACATATTATCCCACTTTTCTATCCACGTAGGGAGTTTGTACTATAACATTATTAAAGTACAGTAAGGATACATATCTGGGGATTCAATCCAGCAAGGACCATCTGCAACATAAGAAGTTGCAAAGATCAATGGTGTAGTCAGTTAACAGAAAAAGAAGCAAGTTAAGTGTCCGGAGCCCCCAGACATTAGAAATTAGATTTAAGTAATAAAAAAATACAATCAAGTGCATCATGTTATTTTCAAAAGAATAATACTCACATTTATCCATTCATCATTTGGATTGACGTCCACAGGTTTCATAAGGCTGCCAAAGTGAAAGCCAGAATAAGTTAGGTCCAACAGAAAAATAAAAGTGCTGCTTGCAGATTTGCCATTAAGGAAAAAAAGAAGTGTGCACGACATATCTATTTCTGCATCAAAAGGCCATTAAAGCCAAGACGTTTTCTTATTATAGTATCTAAATTTCTTAAGTTTTATGACATTCCTTCACATCAAATAAATCTTACCTTGAAGAATACAGACAAGAAACATTTCAAAAAAGAAGAAAAAATTCAAAACATCTGAATTACAAGTCTCTTACCTCTTAGAGAGCACTTGATCACAAATGGGACATGCTCCATCGTTGCTAAGAATCTTGCTAGCATCTTCTGTGCCTGTTAAACATTAAGCAAACTGTTAATACTGCACAAATAATCCAATTTTCACAAAGAAAAACAATTTACTTAAAGAAGTGCAAAGGCAGAGTTTCCCTATGCATACATAAAACGTGACCACAGGTGGTGGAAATGGCCCGCCCTTCCAGTTCTCGCCAGCACGCATTGCATCTCATTTCAGCCTTTAACGATTATCAATAATTCCCTGGCATTCTGGGGCATATAAGACTTGAAAACTCATAAACTTTCTAAAAGCAGGGTAGGATCACTGGTTTAAGTGCAATCTACAGTGAAGCTTCGCCAGATATAGATAGAGAAACTAAGCTCCATTCCTTCTAACTAAATGTAAAGGCAAGCTTCTATGTCTATGACTTCAAGTACAGACGTGGAGTGCCACAAGCAGATAAGATTTTCGACGTTGAAAATTGGACAAAAGAAAATACAGAATGGGGTGCAATTAAAACAAGCCATACCAAGTTGGAAGTCTTGGAGATATGTATTAATTGAAAAGGATTCATGTAACAAAAAAAAAAAAAAGGCCTACTATAAACAGGCGATTTAAGTTAAATTGAGACTAAGACATAGGCAGGAAATTCTCCCAAAGCACCAGCCCTAAAATCTGAAATGTGATTCAAAATTTTCAAGATTCGATTCATCTTAATGAGTTTCCATAAGAGGTTTGGTAAATAAGGGTTTGCATCTCAAGGTTCATACCTAGACGAGTCATAAAGTAGGAAATTTTCAATAGAGAAAGTGGGAACAAAGTTTTCTAAACTAGGAAAAAATAATAATTTCAAGTTCTAAGACGATATAAATAAAAACAAAACAAGCAAAAGAAATCTCCCATTAAATTAAGCGAAACATCAATATTTAGCTCAATCTAGCGAAGTTCATTCATCGTTATGTTCTAATATCCCAAACAGTAAAGAAACTGTGCTTCGGGGATTTGAATTCCTTTCCATTTTCCTACATATTTCTCAGCAAGCAAGCACAAAGAGAAATAATTCTTCATACACATCTCATTAGAGTACCTGAAACTGAACCAGGTTACGCTTCTTCTCACTCAAACTCTCGAACTAATATCTGAAAAATAAGCAAAATTTCAGACTAGAGTGTGAAAAAAAAAAAAAAAAACAAAAAGTTCAAAATGAAACTTGAACCGGCCATGATCGTCACTTACCTCCAAATTTCAAACTCTATCGATTCCAAAAATTGAAGAAAAATCGATCGGGGAACAACGAAATAATGCCCTAACGGAACCGGTGATTCTCAGATTCTGCTCCAAATGCCTAAAAGAAAATTCTGTAAACGCAAAATTTGAAAGCGAAACAAGAACAGAAAACGAAAATTGGAGCAGGAATTTGAGAAATTGAAGAGAGAGAGAGAGAGAGAGAGCGGCGAGCTTCGTGAATGGAGGAAATCTAGGGCTTGGTTGGGGATGAATTTTCGCGCGAAAAAGGTTTCTCTCTGCGGTAGACGAACTCGGGAACTGGGAACCCGGGGAACTCGTACGACTCGATTCGAATCAGTGATAATGGCGGGATGATGGCCGTAAACACTGGTTTGGGCTTCTTGAAAAGAACCACATTATGGGCTTTAAGCCCAGTTCTTTCTCGCTTCGCCCGTTCGCCGTTTTTTCCGGATTTTTTTTTGGCGGGGGTAAAAATCAAATTTACATTCCCTTGCTGACCACACATTATAAAATATTGTTAATTTTAAGACTTAAGTAGCAAACATCTCCATTTCAAAAAAGTAGCAAAACATCTGTTTAAAACATTTTTTTTTAGTTTATATTTGTTTGGTTGATTTTTAGAGAAATACCAACTAGCAACCCTTTATATCAGCCTCTTTGACTCCCTTTTATTTATTGACAAGTTTCTTGTTTACTTTTTCAAATAAAACACAAATCATCTATTTCAACTATATGAAAAAAAAAAATGAAAAGAACATACGCCAATGAATATAAGGAAAGGAGGTTGATAAAAATGTTGTTGTTAGCATTCCTCTGAATTTTATAGAGGTTTTTGATAATAAATATGTACTTTTACTAACAAAATTTTGACTAATTCTTTAGACCGGAGATAAATTCGAAATAACATATATAATTGGAATGTTTGGATTTTAATTTCTCGAAATATAATCTTTTTTCAAAATAGATGGTTTATATGTTATAGTTTGTATCACATGGTGTTTGGAATAAGAACAACGACAAAAATTTGGGCTGAGCACAAATTTTTCCCAAGTTTTTTAAAAGGTACGAGTACAAAATATTGCACTCACTTGTTTAACTGGGAATAATTTGTAAAGTTACATGTAAAAATCCTTTTAAAAAAGAATAACAATAACGAATTGCATCAATGTCTTTTTCTTTTTTTTTTTTTTTCGAAGAGGCATTAATATCTTTTGAATGTACGGTGAATGAAAATTTTACTTACAAGGATCACGATTTATATCAATAACACACTGACTGCACATATAAAGGACAACCATTTTAAGGTCGTACTTGGGATCGATAGGCACTGGAATTTGGATTGATGTGACTTTTGTCTACAGCCATGATTGGCAAGTGCTTAGTAATTAAATTATCGATAACTCTAGATTAAATTTTACGAAAGGGAATCATGTAACCATAACATGATTAATGCAATTAAATTACATTTGTGGACTACAGAATATGATAGATTGTACCATCCTTTTTATCGTCTGTGTTATTGTACTCAAATCATTTAACTTATTTGAAAAATGCTAGACCCATAGCAATAGCTCTGCCCATCTTACTTAAGCTCAATATTTATTAGTTGGTGTAAAGTTGACTTTTTATTAGAATAATTAAGTTTCAATAAACTACCTAGTGAGTTTAAATGACTTTAACTTTATCTCTGCCTTAAAGTAGTATTTTATTGATCAATGGATTGTGTGTAGCTAGCTAGGCTCTATAGATTAACTTAGGCTAGGTTTCGGTAATGAGAGTGGAGCATATGAGGATTAAAGACTATGTAGAGCATCATGTGTTTGTTATGATTTTTCTTTTTTTTTTTCCCCTTAATTTTGATGTGCACTTCCAAAGTTTCACAAACAATTTCGTAACAAATGATCAACCACGGTAGTTTTATGCAAGAAGTTAAGTATTAGATACGATGGTTTCAAAAACTGACAAAACTAAGGGAGGAAAAAAAAAAAAACAGTTAGAGTGATAATGAATTTGGTAAATCTGATATTGAAATTATGGGAAATTATATATGCATGACTATTTTAAGAGGTGATCTAATGCTATGCGAGGTGTCAAAGCTGCAAATGAAGGTTGCACATGCAGCGTTTTATTTTGCTCAAGAGTGGTGACACAATATGATTAAGCTCTCAATAGGGTGAGGACATATTGGGATTGAAATATGTTATTATATACATAGTTATATGGTAAACAAATGGTAGTTTGATGCTATATAGCAATCTGATGCTATTAACACCATAGGGCAACAAAAACAAAACAGTTAACCTATATATATATAGGTTGCCAATCCAATATGTATTTTTTTTCTTTACCTATGGATAGGTATTTTTTTTTTAAGCCGTTGGATCACCATCTAATAGTGATCCAATAACTATAATAAACTGCATGAATAAACGTGCATCATTAATACTCTTTCTCTCTCTTACTTTTTACAATAAAAAAATGTGCATGCTAAATTTTCATTGGACAAATTGATACCTATGTATAGGTAAAAAAAAAAAACTTATTGGATTGGTGCCCATTTATATATATATATATAGTGGCATTGGCATGTCTACTTTCCGGCGCCCATGCATTGAGAAATTCCCTTGTTTCTTTTGTTTCATCTTTGGATAAGGCAAGGTCCTAATCAAATTGGCAATGCATTGGTGTTTTTGTTTCGGACTAATTGTGGGGCCAAATTGGAGTTCTAATTTTTAGCTTCTCAAAATAGTTTCAACAAATGTTATGATTATGTTCCTATCACTTCTTAATATATTTCAAGAGGTATTCAACTTAAAACTTTTACTTTTTAAGGCAATAAATTATAAATTAACTTAACTAAAAAACCAGGTTTATCAAACACCAATTTTAGAGAATCATAATGGGACTATAAAAAGCAGTCCCAAACTAATTTTGACATTCAATAAGTGGATGAACCCACATTAGCATTTCATTCTTTTTTTTTTTTCAACTTAGATGGCAGGGGTAAAATAGTTAAATTAAAAACAAAGAAATAAATGTATTGACATAAGAAAAAACATAATTTAGAAGAATAATTAAACATGACTTAACAAATAATAATTTGTAAATCTGCATGGGTTTGATAGTTCTTTTTTAGTGGGAGGGTGAATGTAAAATCAATTAATCTGTACTATCCATCTAACTCGTTATAATCCGTGTCCACCAAACCACTTAAAAATAAAACCGCAAGTTTCAGATTAGCTATGAGTTATATATTTTCAAAACCGCCAAAAAACATAACTGTTAAATCCGCTCAACAAAACTGACATACACTTTTAATTATAATATATATTTTTATATAATATATAGTATATGAAAATTGAAATTTAATTAATTACTACATAATTATTTGACTATATTATATCAATAGTTTTAACACAATTTTATCTATCTAAAGTTGTATTATTTAACATTATATATATATATATATAGGTTGCCAATCCAATAGGTATTTTTTTATTTTACTTATGGGTAGGTATTTTTTTTAGCCGTTAGATCATCATTAGATGGTGATCCAATGACTATAATGAAGTGCATGAAAAGACGTACATCATTAATGCTCTTTCTCTCTCTTATTTTTTATAATAAAAAAATATACATGTTAAATTTTCATTGGCTAAATTGATACCAATGAATAGGTAAAAAAAAAAATACCTGAATTGGTGCCTATATATATATATATATATAATACTCTCACGTAAGTATGCTTATATTAATAGTATGTATGTTTTCTCAGATGATCCGTCTTTGCTAAACATAAATATTCATAAATTTTAAAATTTATATAACGTAACACTTTAGAAACTCTAATAAGATAAAATTAAAGTACTTTTAAAAATTTTTTGATAAAGATTTTTTTAACATTCATAAAATACGCAATTATATATTTTAGTTAACCAAATCCATCAAAAAAATCATATACTAAAAATCGTCCTACCAACAATTTAATTAAGCAGTTATGGGTTAGAGATTTATAAGACCGTATAAAACAAAAAAAAAAAAAAAAAAAAGGCTCAAACTGTCCATTATCCGTCCAACACGTACCGTTGTGCACCCATAGGAGAAGGAATAAAAATTACATGGATAAACCAATTGAAATACATTGACAAAGTTATTACCAAAACAAATTACATGGATAAACCAATTGAAGTACATTGCAAAGTTATTACCAAAAAGAAAAAAAAAAAAAAGAAAAGAAATGCATTGCAAAGTATCAATATATTCATGCACTAATGTATGAGAAAATCTGAAAATGAAAGTGGGGTTGAATGGAAGCAGAACATAACTCACACACAGCAACCAAACGTGCAAAGAGAATTGATTCGGGAACACCATAGGCAACGCCGACATTACATTTAGGTGGGACCCACCCCAAGGCCGATATTGAAAGAATGGGGGGGAAAAAAAAAATAAAGAAGGAAAAAGGGCGTGGAACCCACTCGCCAGCGAGATGAGAGAATCAGATATTTATTTTTGGTCTCCCGCGTTAGGACAGTCTGGAAGGGATGCCACGTAGACAAACACCTTCATAGCCTCAGAAAAATATCACCAAACTCTTCAAACTCCTCCTCTGCCTCTCTTCCTCTGTAATAGAAAATAAGGAAAAATCAAAATCAAAATCAAACGCGCCCCTCCTCTATCTCTGTCTCTCTCCTGATTCTAGAGAGAGAGAGAGAGAGAGAGAGAATCAGAAAGAAAGATGAAGATACAGTGCAACGTGTGTGAGGTGGCGGAGGCGAGCGTGCTGTGCTGCGCGGACGAGGCGGCGCTGTGCTGGGCATGCGATGAGAAGGTTCACGCCGCCAACAAGCTCGCCAGCAAGCACCAGAGAGTTCCTCTCTCTACCTCTTCCTCAAACATGCCCAAATGCGACATCTGCCAGGTTTTTATATTTATTATTATTATTATTATTATTATTATTGTAGATTGGTGGTGGTATTTGGTGTTCTTTGGTTCCTGAAGAAATTAGGATGATGAGATTCTCTTCTAGGTTGGCTTTCTATTTCTGTAATAGATAAGAAACCAGAAGAAAACCATCATTTTTAAAATTTGAAGATAAACAAAATAAATAAACAAATAAAAGAATCAATCAATAGCCTTTATATGTTATATATAGAATACAAATGGAAATTTTTAGGAGAATACTTGTAGATTACTGGTATTTTGGTTTGTCCTGGAGAAATTAGGAAAACCAGAGCAAAATCCGGAAATTTAAATAATAATGATAATAATAAGAAGAAGAAACCTGAGGAAATCATAAACGTGTTTTTTTTTTAAAAAAAAATAATAATAATAAATAAATAAATAAATAAATTAGTAGGGGCACTAGGAATGAGAAAGGTAAGGAGTGACAGATTTCTAGAATTCACCAGTATAAATCAATAGCAGGGAGGGAAAGAATATTGGAGTGCAATAGTAGAGACCATCTAGAGAGATGTAGAGAAAGGATTGTATTGGATGCCTCTCTCTACCTGTTTTTTATGGAGTTACATGTTCTCACTTCCCTGTATTTCATGCTGATGGGGTTTGTCACGGGCTAATGGCTGCTGGTCTGTTCCTTATGGGCCAATTGTTTTAGAAGAGAATGATAAGGCATAGCGTTTTGAAAGGCCTAAGGGGTGTTGGGGCCATTCTGCTCAACAGACGAAATTTGTAAGCTTCAAGGCAAAGCACCTTGACGGTTCTTAATAAGCGAGGTGTAGGGCCTCAATCCAGTTAAGGTTTAGGCCTTTGAGACATGTGTCTCAGATAGAATAGGCATAATTAGCCTTACCTAGGCCTCAAGATGTTCTTGTGTTGCCTCAGCTCAGGCATTCATATTCATGCCTAGTTCAAAGCTTAATTTTTCAAACACTTTCCCTTAGACGCATTGATTCGGTTTTCACTTAGGAGTTAGCCAGTTGATGAGTAACTGAGTCGGCTTATATCTCTTTTCGATGACTACATTTTTTTAGTGGCATGCAATGCTGTTATGTTGATTTGGTCTTTCCAATGGCTTAGCTTTGTAGTCGAGGGAAGAGGAATAACTTTTTGGTCATGCTTGCTGCTATGCTAACATGTCCTTTGCACTTTAAATTACGGTCCTTTGCAGTACCTAAATTCTTGCATTTATTTCCTGAATGCATCTTATTTATTTCTNGTGTTAGGCTTTCAGATAAAGTCATATATGTTCAGTGCATTTTTAACATCCAGTAAACATCGTTTTCCATATTTCTTCCTTTTTGTAATTTCCTACTTCCTAATTGTTTGTCTATATTCTTTCACATCATTTAAACTTCTACGTATATGTGTATATATAATATTTATTGACTTAAAATAAGGAGTCATGTCTTGGCAGGACACAGTCGGATATTTCTTCTGTCTAGAGGATCGTGCTTTACTTTGCAGAAAATGTGATGTGGCCATACACACTGCAAATTCCTATGTGGCCAGTCACCAGAGGTTCCTGCTCACTGGAGTGAAAGTTGGTCTAGAGGCGACTCAACCTGTTGCTTCCTCTTCTGGCAAGTCAGTTTCCGGGGAAAAAAGGCCCGAAACAAAATCTTATCCTGTGGCTAAGAGGGAGACCCCAATCCCACCTTTTGGTGAATGCAAGGCTCCAACCGTCCATGTTGGCAGTGGTGTTCAAGATTTTGCACAAGTGAAGATGTCATTTACTGGGGGTTCCATGGCTGGAAGCATTCCAGAATGGCATATGGACGAATATATTGGACTAACTGATTTCAGTGAGAATTATGAGTACATGGGTAATGGATCCTCCAAGGTATGCTCCTACTTTCTAGTTATAATTTGATTCTGACTATATTGCATGAATACTAATCTGGGTACCTGTAAACTGAATATATGTCCTTAGTTAGCATCCTTAGCATCCTAGAGTATATGTGTAAGGGTATGTTGTTCATTTGTTGAGAAATGTATATCTTTTTTAACCTGGATGACTTTATTATTAACTGAAACATTTTTGGCTCCCTCTCTTCCATATCCCTCCCCTGATATATTCTTTTGGTGGCTACAGTTCACAATGATTTAAACAAACATTGTCCTTTTCATATCAGATATGTTCTATATTCAAATTTGGGTAATAAGGAATTGGGGTTTCCAAATATGGCTATCAGTTAGCAGCTATGCTCCTCTGTTTGGAAAAGACAGACTAACAGTGTGTTGCAAACTTATTTGTGCTATTTTACTCAACATGTTTATTCTTTCAGCTTGAACTATAGAGTGAATGTAAATTTCCATGTCGTCCTAGAAACGCTGATGTTCTACAAAGGAAACAAAGGGCTATTTGAGTCATGTGATGATTAATAAAAGAATGTTGAAACATTTAGTTGTTTTAGCATCGTAAACTTGAGGCTTTTTTATTATGCTCCTGTCTTACATGCATTTTTAGGCGATCACAACTGGCCGATGCAGTCTTTAGTGTACTTTTAGCCCATAGGCGCAGATGGTTCTACAATAATAGGTGTATAATCTTCTACGACACTATAGTATTGTTGGTCGTTTAAAATTTTCAAGACACATACTTTTGATTTCCTCAACCAAATATGTAGTGATATATATTTGCGTTATCATTTGAGGCGTAGCTATATGCTGTAGTTGATATATGCTTGTCATTTTCGTGAAGGTCTTCTATTCAACCATTTCGTTCTTGAACCCTGAGACTTGGACATGAACAGACTTCCATACAGCCTTATAAGTTTAGGCAATTTTATGCTTTGTTCGTAGTTATTTTCATTTGTCCCGTGTTTACAGTTGCACCAGTGCTTTACGTTGCGTCTTTCTTGTGATAAATTGTTCCAGGCCGATAGTGGTAAGCTTGGAGAGTCCGACTCCTCTGTTTTAAGAGCAAGCGAGGAGGAGCTTGATGACGATGAGTGCTTAGGTCAGGTACCTGACACATCGTGGACAGTGCCGCAGATCCCTTCCCCACCTACAGCCTCGGGGTTGTGCTGGCCAAGAAGTTCTTATAGTTCTTCAAATTATGCCGTATCTGTTCCCGACGTGTGCTACTCCTCGCGCATGCAAAATGCACACTATTCTCAATCTAATAGTGCCGTCTTCAAACGTCGGAGGCAATTCTAAACGCTGCTGAACGTTCCTTTTCAATTTGGGTTTTCATAGGACTTACTGTGCTGTACTGTGGCCCTGGCCTTTACTGCTATTTCTCACCAAACAAGAGCAATTGGGGTGACCAAATGTACCTGTCGTTTCCGGAGAGGGGGAAAAAATGTTCTCACCTGCCATAACCGTATTGTAACGTTTATGCTGAAACAAGTGAAAGAGTGCTTTTCTTTCTTTTCTTCTCTATTTTTCTTTAAACAAATTTAATTTCGTTGATGCGTATATATGTAGGGTGACTTGTAATATACATAAACGTATTCACGTAGGCCTTCATTTTGATAGGAGAGTTGATGTTTTTTTATCATCCATTTTGGTGACGAGATTACTTTATTGCTATGACAATTAAGATATGTTACCTGATGTGTCTATTTCTATAAAAGCCATATTGTAGTGTTTAGATTTTTAATGTTCTTTGCAGAATTGCTAAAAATGGGTTGAAGGCGAATCATATTAAAATTCAAAATTGGTGACTAAATCATCAGTCTAAATGAATAGATAAAGCCTTTCTCCTCCCCCACTCTCCCCTCGTGGAAATCGGAATGAGTGAAATGTTTTCAACTCGAGTTAAGGTTGAACTTTTTGAGGTTTATGTAAGTCTCTATCTTACCAATGATGCCACATGTGGGATCGCAAGAGGGAATATTCACCGTGTGCACATCCTAGGTTTGAATGTACTCCATTCCGTTGGGGGCATCAGGCATGTTTTCAATAAGGATTATCCTATTCCTGGCTCAGACGAATTGAATTAAAAACAATAAAAGTCATATTATTCTTATACAGAAAAAGTGTACTCACCTTTTTAAAATACTTACATCCAAAATTTGTATGCATATGATATGATGATTTTTCCAATGAGCTTAGAACCCTAGGTTGATTTTTAGGGATTTTCAGGGGAGAGAGGGGGGAAAGGGAAAGCTGATGGTTAGACGGAAATATACATTTGCCTACTAGTAGTTTCGTACGTACGACCCAAATAATCGCCTAAAAGGGGACAAAAGAGACCTGCTTGGAACAATTCTCTAACTTTCATATAAACAATATTAAATACATAAAATATTATTACAGAAACTCATAAAATACTCTTTTGATCAGATATATATGTATAAAATATATTAAGATATTGTTTAAACATAAACTATAGAAACATAAACAAATGATATTAGAATCAAAATAAATACTCTACAAATACGGCATAGCAATTAAAATTTTGGGACACATTTTGCAAGATGTTACATAGTACTATTCTCATTCTCATTAGTAACCTCTCTATTACAACTTCCACCACCAGAAGCTCCCTTGACTTCCTTAAGAATAAGCTCCAAAAGCCTCTCGTACATAGCAATGGCGGATTCAAGCAAATCAATTGCTCTGCTCCGATCCTTCTCTGCCACCACCAGTACATCTTCCATCTCCATCGTTTCCTTCACGTCCAAACAACTAATCCCTTCATTCCCAAACAACCCATCATTCCCAGTTCCCATTCCAAACCCAATCTCATTCCCGCTTCTGATTCCCGAAGCCACAACCAGGTCACTGATTCCCATTCCCAGCTCATTCCCAAGACCCAAAACCACTTGCCCACTTCCCGATTCCCAAACCCAAACATTCCCATCTTCAGAAGCCGAGACCAGATTCCTCCCATTGTTCACCATTGCCACAGCTACGATAGCCCCATTGTGCTGATTCTGGGCCCATTCCACGAGCTCATTACCGAGGAATCTTCCTTTCCCGATTCTGATTGGGCCTTTATAGATCGACCCATCTGAGCCCGCCGCGTAAAAATCTGATTCCGATGGGTTCAGAGTGATTCCCAGAATGGAGCAAGGGAATACCACAGTCCTTAGGTGGGTCCCACGCAGGAGGCTCCAGAACTTGCATGTCGAGTCCATTGAGCATGAAATGACCTGGGAGTTGCATATTCCGGTGCCGGAAGTAATGGCGGTGACTGATCCTGAATGGGCATCGAACTTGTGGAGAATCAAGTGGTTTATGCATTCTTTTGGTGACCCCACAAGTTGGAAGATCGGGGTGACAACGATGGAGCCATCGTCACTTCCTGAAAGGTAATTTGAAAATATATCATGGGTTTCGTTCGTTGCTTACATTATTGTCGTTTTCTAGCATTCTTGTCGTTTTGCTTATAACAGTTATGGTAATGTTTTGCAGAATTGTGGTCCAACTTTTTGTGTCCCAATTCACATTTAATCAATGAATTGACCATCCGTGATTTAAAACATTTGTTAGTATTTGAACAAATTTTTTTTTTCATTTTCATTTAATGTGTACTGTAATTCTATGATGTTTCATTTATCCATTGAGGATATTTTAAAAAAAATTTCCCGGATGATTTGAATTCCGTTTTGCTTTATAGAATCATAATGCTTGCTCGGTAAAGCTTGACATTGTAGTTTTTGTACAAGAAATAAATATTAGTAAGCAAGTATTAAATGTTTTGGAATAACAGATTTTTATGATTCATGAGTCATGACTCAGACTGAGGTGATTTTTTTACGTACAGAAATGAATGAGAATAACAAGGATTGTGAGAATTTGTGCACCAATTCATGTTTCATGAATTCAACTAACCACTCTAAGTTAAACGTGTCCCTTGTAAAGAGCCTATATTCTTTTATGAAGATATGGTTATAGTTTGCTCGATTATGCCTATTAAGGTTTGACTTTTTACTTTCCATTCAAAAGAAAAAAGAAAATAAAAGAAGCAATCTGTTAAAATGCTTTTTGAGGGAAATATTTTCATGACTCGAGTGACATGATTTTATAGAAAAGGAATCAAAGAAAATAATAAAGAACATGAATCAACCATGAATTTTACGTTTCTGCTTCTCTTTTCTGCATTATTGTTTACTAATGTAGATGAAGATGTACATAATGGCATGTTCATTGGTTTATGCATTTGTTAAAAGAAATACCCTTTTTCAGAGACATGTAGTAGCTCTAACCTGATATAAGAAGTGAGCCATCTTCACTGATTTTAAGACAAGAAACTGGTTTAGTATGAGCAGGAAGTGAGTTAAGTATGTCTCCTGAAGCGACTGGGAGTGCATAGACAGTGCCTGAAAGGCCACCAGCAAAGAGATAAGAGCCATCAGGAGTAGCAGTGAGAGGGGCCACAGGTTCAGGGATAGGGAGCTTATGAAAAGCTGTTGAAGACCACCAGTTATAGAGGTGAATTGAACCAGAAGCAGTGATGGGGCAGATGTGGGATGCTACAATGGAAGTCTTCCCAACGAGGGCAAGGCCTCGGCGGGGCGACCGGCTGGCTGCAAAGCGGGTTACAACTGTGCCAGAGGATGCATCATAGGCAATGATGGGACCATCAGGAGAGCTGGTGAGGATAACTTCATGTGGGGAAGAAGAGGACATGTTTTTTCAGTTTGGCTAGATGACAATGTTAAAGAGCATGGGAATAAAAAGAAGGTAGAGTTTTCCAAGTGGTGGCAAAACGAGGAATGCATGATTATGGAGAAGGGGTTTATTATGTGGTTTGTTTTTAAAGTCGTTCAAAACAAGGTGCTTTTCTTATCTAAGCATTTGGCTACTTCTGTAATTCTGTTTTCACCAAAATAATAATGGTTATGGCATTTTCTGTGAGATGCTAAACTTGATCAGGTCCTGTAGTTTGGACGTTTTCTGGGAAAGTTGGTTGTTTGAATTTTCCTTGAATATCGAGTCGTCTTTAGTTTGTTATTCAATGGTGTCAGGTGTCCGGTACAGGTAAAGATAGGAAACAAGAAATTTAATATGGTATTATGTTGAGGACGATTATAAGCAGTTTCGTTATAAGTGTAATCTTCTTTTGACTATTGACTATTGTAAAATCAAAATTACCGTCCAGTCTTGGAATAGGCAGAGTGATCTTCGAATATGCCAAAATCAGCATTTTAAAAAAAGAAATGTAGTTACCATCTATACCAAAATTGCGACTTTAGAAAGCTACTCACTGAGATTATTCAATTACTAAAATATTTATCTAGGCGTTTATGTTGAACATTCTCGTCCACAGCCAGTAGAACTCAGCAATATTGATCGTACATTTACAGTCAAAAAGCAGGGGGAAAAAAAGATAAACTAAAAACAGGAGAGAAACTTACGAATAAATAGAGACGTTTTCTTTTTTGATGAAAGAATAAAATATGTATCTATATCAAATGTGAACCAGTTCAATGTGAAAAAAATGAAAAGGAAAAGGGATTTACATGTACGAGAATGATATCTGTTTTCTTGTCATATCAAAGTATTTTGTCTAAGAAAATAATTGGTTACTGTCTCCTGATTAAACATAGCGAAATCATTGATACCACGATCTGAAGAGGAACATGCTTGAAATGCAGTAGCCTCCCTGCAGTAGATTTTTTTTTTTTTTTTCCAGTATAGAACCTATTGCGTCCGATTTCTTCAAATAAACCCTTACTGGCACAATGTCAAGCACCAGAATTGAGCCCCAGAAAAATGGCCTAGGGGAAGTTACATCCGCCAGTTTTGAAGGACAAATTGCTGTATCAACACTGCCAAAACGCTGCCCATTGATATGTTTATGACATTGACAGCATCGTTGTTGAGCTGCAAAAGCAAAGCAAATTTATAAACTTTGTCAATAAGAAAAGCGAATATATAATTCAAGAAGTTTATTGTTAGACTCTGAAACAGAGGCCACACTAGTAGAGTAAAGCTGAAATATCAGATCCTAAATCCTTCCGAGTCAGTCAGCCTGCAGAAAGAGGGGGTTGTTCTGAAACAAATAACAGTACAGGCTAAAAGATGATATTTCACACAACCAGTTTCCCAAATGGACCCCAGCACCAATTTTTCAAATATTTTTAGTGAGACCAGCAAAAAGTTTCGTAATCCTGCTTCAGGCTTCCCAGACCAACCAAAAAGTGATAGGACCAAAGACATCTTCAATACAAGTAAAAACATAAGGAAACGGAGAAAGCAAGAGTCTTGAAATTGTTGCCTACCCATCGAAATCCTTCCTTCTCTTGAAGTGCAGCACCAATTATGCTCTCGCCAAGATTAGCAATTTGCGAAGCCAATACACATATAGCTGCTTCAGGTGCATTTATCTGTTTGACAAAACCAGAGAGACAAATTTGTCAGTGTAGGTCCGGAAACACTCAAANAACAGAAAAAGACAACAATATATAATCAAATAAAAGCTCGAATACAGTAAAGAGTACCTCACCCATCAGACAACCAACGCACGCAAGAAGAATCGAGGCTAGAAGTCCAGCAAAGGTTCCCTCAACACTAACAGCCCCTTCTGTACCTCTTGGAACTACCTTAAATGTTGTAACTAGGTACCTGAACATGAAGCACAAATTTGAAATCTTGGAATTTTTATTAAGCTGATATAAAAGCAAAGAACAAAACAACAAGAAAATATAGCCTTTAAATGACAGCACTCATTGATTATCAGGCTTAAACAGGGTTTTCAAATTGCTTAAATGGGCAGGGGACGAAAGTCCTATTATGTTTTAATTTAAAACATTGAAGGGGCAAACAAAAAGATACAGAAACAAGAAAGATGACTTTATCTTGCTCTCTCGTTAATATGTCTTTTAAGACTAACAATCTCCAAATGATCTTCTTAGCAACTTAGACAGTAGAAGCAACATAACACAAAAAGTATGGTACTAGATTTCAAAAGTTTCCACCAATATGAAACATGGCAAATTATGAAAACTCAGCTGAATACTGACAACAAAGATAAGATGCTCCACATCAACACAAGAAGAAAAGTATAGCTTACGTTGTTTTTCCATATGCCTTTCCTATTTCACTGGAAACGGTATCGCTTAACTTAGTACAGAAACTGGCAACAAACCCTAATCGCCAAAGTCGATAATAGGCCATTCCCCCTACTCCAAATATTGAGAGAAAAGCACAAATACAACCAGCAGTGCTGGAACCAATAACACTGCCAGGTCCTCTTCTTCCTTTCCTCTTCTCGGCTACTCCCTGAGCCTCCTTCTGTGCCATTTTCACTTTCGTAACGGCTGTGCCCTGTTAGGATAAAAAATTCAAACCCCATAGCGTTAGGCCACCTAAAGTGCAACTTTAGCGGCTATTTGCTTACAGACTGGAACTGCTTGAGAACTAGTCCTCAAAAAACTGAAACTCAAACGCTTTCTAATAAATAGCTTATCCAAACTCTAACTACTCCTAGAAGAAGAGGGAAGACAAGACTGAATTCTGATACCAGTTGAACAAATTAGTTTCGTTATGATCAAATCCTAAATTTACAAATTTCCCCGTGCATGGGTGCTGCCATGCCAAGTCAGACCGCATGTAACAATAGTTCTTAAAGTAATGAGTCTTAACTTGCCATCAGGTGAGAAAATGACTACAACCTACCTATTAGCTTCAATTTTCACTAGCTATTGATTTTGCGGGATCACTGAGATGCATTCAACTGACGATATATAAAGGATCAATATAGTTAATAAAAAATGAAATGACTCAAGCTGAAAAAGTAATCACTGTCTGAGAAAAAAGTTTCAAGTCCGGGAGCTTTTGTAGGAGATTGCCAAATGGGTCATGCTCTAAAATGGGTTAGTGAACAACCCCAGAAATGTTGGTTGTCTCACCCTATTTTTTTTCCCCCTAAAAAAAATGAACGCGAAAATCCCATAATCTAATTTCTATAAACTAACGAAACCCACTAACCAGTGACCACCAGATTAAAACTAATTAAAAGAAAAAAAAAACATTTTCCATTAAAACTTCAAATATGCTAACTCGCGCGTTACATAAATTTTAAGCCAAACAAACATAAAGGGAGGGTCTTGCTTACAATGACGAAGTAAGTGGCGACAAGGAGGAAACCAGAGGGCCCAAAAGCTCGCCAAGTGAGAGTACCGAGCAAGAATGCAGCTGCAATGCCGGAAAGAGAGAGGCCAGTGACCAGAATCGGGGAACCCAAAACGAAGATGACGAAGTTGCTGAGAACGGCGGACTGCCACGTAGGAGGGGAGGATTGGATCAGCTTGACCGCCTCCGATAGGGCGGTCCGAACGTTGACCGCATGGACCGTCGTGGTCATCTTGATCGGGGTGGTGGTGACTCTGAAAGTGGGATTTGGGATTAGGGTTTTATTGGGGGTGGAGGAAGAAGTGGAGAAGAAGAGCGAGGTGTGTTGGAATTGCACGGAAGGAATTGGAGAGGACTTGATGGGAATTCGCAGAAGAGTTGGCATTGCCAATGCCATTTTCAATGTGCACATTCGATTTGTTTGAGTGTTCCTTTGTTTGTTTTTTTTTTTTTTTTTTTTGGCCAAAGGAAACTTGGGAAAGAAGAGACTTGGATTCAATTTTAGTGGAATATTCCAACGTGGAAAAATAATTTAATTTTGTTTTTAAAAAGGGAGAAAAGTATTAAAAAAAACCAATTTCTTGCTTAATATTATTCTTATTATTTTGTTTTTCAACATAAAGTAGGGGGTTGGATTTTCTGTAGATAATATTACGAGAGCACATTTAAGAATGAAGAAGAAATTTTATCTGATTGGAGGAATTTTTTTTCCAATTAAATCTATTTTTATGATAAAATGATGTTTAATCGTAGTAATATATTCATCTTTTTTGCTAAATAAAAAACCCAATTCTAATTTGACTCTTGAATTACAAAATCCATTAGAAAAAAAAGATAAGTGGTTTAGTTTTGAAAATGTCTCACTTAATTTTTTAAGTTCTTAGAAAAATCTCAACTAAGCTGAAGTTATAACTCTAGGAATATGTTTCAAACTAGCCACATATTTGTGTTAAAGCATGGATTGATATTACATCCCTGCTCAAACCTACCATGTTTTTTAGTAAATTTCCATGGAAATTTACTTTTAAACCTAGAAAACTTAAAACGTTGTTAATCATGCCTTAACGTTAAAGATACTAAATTAGGGTTCTAACATACTAATTTGGGACAAAAACAAAACATAGTTTGACCATTTAGGTTGTTATGCAAGGTGAAGAACCTACTAATATATATATATATATATATATATATTTATATGAGAGTATATCAAACCAGATTGCAAACCCAGGAAACTAAGAACGAAAATATTCAGTAGCTTCAAACAACAGTAAAGTAAAAGAAATTAATTCAGCCACCAAGGTGACCTACATCCACTTGAGTCTTTCAATCAACAATTCACTATGAAAATTATCAGTTACAAGTTTGCACAAGCAAATTTCTCCAAGAAAACAGATTCTCACTTTCCAAACAGTGTTTCTCGACTCTGTTATCTCACCCCAGAAAATTCACTCTATTGCAATACAATAGTTACTGATTTCTCTAACTATTTATAGAGCAATTCTCACTCTTTACACGTGTACCTCAGTACACACTTAATTCAAAAAAAAAAAAAAAACAAACACTGTTACATAGAGAATAAGTAATCTTGCCACATCAGCTTCTGCAACAGCTTCCTAACTATCATCCAACTAACTTTTGAAGTCAATTTTATCACAAATCTCCATCTTAACTTCAATAGTCTGGAATATGATTGTTAAAGGCTCCACCATAACCTTTTGCGAGCTATTCAATCTTGAAATATTAATCAAGTTCAAACAGTTCTCGAACTTGATCAATGCTAATAATTTTGTTAACATATCAGCTGGATTTTCACTTGTATACACTTTCTTTATTTGGATTTCTCCCTTTGAGACAATATCTCTAAGAAAATGCAACTTCACATCTATATATTTGGTTCTTTCATGAAATACTGGATTCTTAGCTAGATGTATGGCACTTTGGTTATCAAAATGCACCACTAAACTATGTTGTTCAGTATTTAATTCTGCAATAATTCCTTTCAACCAGGTTATAATCTTGACTTCCAACTCACGGGAGTACCATATACAGTAAAAACATACCCAGTTAGAGACCTTCTACAATCTAAACTTCCAGCATAATCAACATCAACGAATCTTTCAGCTACCTCACTAACATCTCTCCTTTTTCCAAATATTAGCCCCATTTCAGAAGCACCTTTAAGATACTTTAAAATCCACTTTACAGCATACCAATGATTCAGACTAGGATTCGACATAAATCTACTCACAACACTTGCAGAATAAGCCAAATCTGGTCTGCAACAAATCATTGCATACATAATGCTACCCACTGCACTTGCATATTGGAAAACTTTCCATCTCAGTCTTCTCTAGATCAGTTTGTGGTGACTGCTCTAAAGTCAACTTAAAATATTGGGCCAAAGGAGTACTAACTGGTTTAGATTGAGCTATACCAAACTTCTCCAAAACCTTTTTCAATATATCCAATCTGAGTTACGAACAACAACCCTTCTGACCTCTTCCTTGTGATTTCCATTCCAAGAATTCTTTGAGCAGGTCCTAAGTCTTTCATCTCAAATCTATTCTTTAATTTCTGTTTAAGCTTCTCAATTTCAGCTTTGTCTAGACTTGCCAACAATATATCATCGACATAAAGCAGAAGATATACACTCTTTTTGCCATATTCCTTCTTAAAATAGACACAACTATCATAATTGCTTCTTGAGAAACCACTTGTACCATAAAATCATCAAAACATCTATACCATTGTCTTGGAGACTGCTTTAAGCCATAAAGAGAGCTTTTAAGTAGACATACCTTTTCTGGTTCATTTTTCACTTCAAAACCTATAGGCTGCTTCATATAAATCTCTTCTTCTAGCCTCCCATGAAGAAAAGCTATCTTCACATCCATTTGATCTAGTTCCATGTTGAAATGAGCCACCAAAGCTAATAAGATTCGTATAGAACATTGTTTAACCACATGGGAGAATATCTCATTATATTCTATACCTTCCCTTTGAGTAAACCCTCTTGCCACAAGTCTTACTTTAAATCTAGCTTCTTCAACTCCTGGTATAGCTGGTTTCTTCTTAAAAATCCATTTGCAATCTACTAGCTTCTTGTCTTTCAGTTTGTTCATAAGAATCCAGGTTTGATTTTTCATTAATGATTCCATTTCCTCTTGCATTGCTTGCTGCCATTTGACACTATCTTTACACCTAATTGCTTGAAAGTAACTTTCAGGTTCCTATTCCAAACTCATGCTCTCCATGGTTAACGTATAAGCTGTCAAATACCATATTTCTGTGGCGGTCTTATAACTCTCCTTTCTCTATCACGAACTAACTGGTAATTATCAACCAATTCTGGTTGTTCTTCTTGTTGTTGAGACTTAGGTTCATGAGCTAAACTTATGGCATCTTCTTGCACTTGATTTCCGGCTTCCAAAGGTATACTTGAGGTTGGAGACTCCACCTCAATCTCAAATCTGTCTACACCTATTGTTTGATCTTCAGCAGTTGGCTCAAATACTTTTAATCTAGGAAACTCACTCTCATCAAATATCACATCTCTGCTCACAATACACTTCTTCATACCAGGTTCTAAACACTACAGTTTATATCCTTTTACACTATCTGGATACCTAATAAAGATGCACTTGACTGCTCTAGACTGCAACTTGTCTTGTCTAACATGTGCATAAGTTGCACATCCAAAAACTTTTAAACTTGAGTAATCAGAAAGATTTCCATGCCATATCTCTTGAGGTGTTTTCAGCTTTATTGCAACTGAGGGACATCTATTTATTAGATAGGCTGCAGTCATCACTCCTTCTACCCAAAATGACTTAGGAAGCCCTGCTTTTGATAACATACACCTAACACGCTCAAGTATAGTTCTATTCATTCTTTCAGCAACTCCATTTTGCTCTGGAGTATCCCTGACTGTATTGTGCCTTCTAATCCCTTCATTTCTACAATATTCATTAAACCACTCGGCGTAGAACTCTAATCCATTATCTGTTCTAAAGTTCTTAATCCTTTTTCCTGTCAAATTCTCCACCATGGCCTTCCATTGCTTAAATCTGTCAAAAACTTGATCTTTAGTCTTAAGAATGAAAACCCACAATTTCCTAGTGTAATCATCTATTATGGATATGAAGTATCTTCCTCTACCATGAGACATCACCCTGGATGGGCCTCATAAGTCAGCATGTATGTAATCAAGAGGACCCTTTGTTGTATGTTCTGATCTTTTGAAATTGACCCTATGGCTTTTACCATATATACAATGTTGACAAAAATCAAAACTGCTTAATTTGTCAGATCTAAAACAGCCCTGCCTTTGAAGCTCCAACAAACCCCTTTCACTTATGTGACCCAACCTACAATGCCACACTCCACTTTTCTCAGTACTGAGTTCTGCAGAAGAAGCTATGTCATGAACCGTTTTTCCAACTAAAACATAAATCCCATTCTCTTTCTTTCCTTTCATGACTATTAAAGACCCTTTTGACACCTTAATCATTCCATCCTGCAACTTAACACTACAACCCATAGAGTCTAACATACCAAGAGAAATCAGATTTCTTCTTAAATCAGGAATAAATCTACCATTTTGAAGAGTCCTCACAAAACCATCATGCATTTTAATGTTGATATTTCCTTCTCCTTGAACCTTACAAGCCTGGTTATTTCCAAACAAAACAGTACCTCTATCAAATTCTTTCAAAGATTGGAACCATTCTTTATGAGGACTCATATGAAAGGAACATCCAAAATCAAGTATCCATTCACCATGTGATTCTATTCCTGAGTGGATCAAAACTTTCCCAGAATCATAACCATCACATACTGTAGAAATATCACCTACTTCTTGATTGTTTTGTTTTTTCTTCCTATCTGGACAATCTCTCCTAAAATGACCCTCTTTATAACAGTGGTAACATTTAAACTTGCCATTTGATTTAGATCTTGATTTTCCTCTTGTTTTATTCTCTCTTTTATCTGACCTTCCTCTTACATTCAAGGCCTCGTTACTTTTGCTAGCTTTTATTTCTGATTTCAACTCTAACTCTTTAGATCTAATTGCAGGTTCAAGTTCATCTAAAGACAGAGTATCTCGGCCATACCTGATTGTATTTCTTAGCAGATTATAGGCAGAAGGTAGTGAATTCAATAGCAGAACAGCCTGATTTTCACCATCGATTTTCTCTCCAATGTTTTCCAAATCGAGAACTAGCTTGTGAAATTCATCAAGATTTTTATCCATGGCCTTGTCTTCTTGCATCTTGGACCCAAACAACTTCATCTTTAGAAAAATCTTGTTTGTCAAGGACTTTGTCAAGTACAAGCTCTCCAATTTCTTCCAAACTCTATCTGCCGTTGTTTCTTTTGCCACTTGCCTGAGTACACTATCACTGAGATAAAGAATTATGGTACTGTATGCTGTTTCAAGAATTTCAGCCTTTTTCGTATCAATCAATGTAGTTGGGAGATTATTTTCCCCATTCAAAGCCACTGCGACCTTCTGTTGTACTAGAATTGCTCTCTATAACCCGAACTCTCCCTTTCCATCGAAGCGCTCTATTTCGAACTTGGATATCCTCATTTTTCTCAATCTTGCAAACTCACGGATCCAGATCCACACTCACCGCACCAATTGTAAGAGTATATCAAACCAGATTGCAAACTTAGGAAACTAAGAACCAAAATATTTAGTAGCTTCAAACAACAGTAAAGTAAAAGAAATTAACACAAGATTTATAGTGGTTCAGCCACCAAGATGACCTACATCCACTTGAGTCTTTCAATCAACAATTCACT
>JXTB01000054.1:1093206-1162930 GCA_002914805.1 Parasponia andersonii
CATTAATGATGCACGTCTTTTCATGCACTTCATTACAGTCATTGGATCACCATTAGATGATGATCTAACGGCTAAAAAAAAAATAGCTACCCATATATAAAAAAAAAATACCTATTACATTGGCGACCTATATATATATATATATATATATATGATCCCAGGTATCTCCAACTAGCCTGATACTAAATAAATGATTAATAGTGAAAGGATGTATGAAATGACGGTGAGACGAAGATAGAAAACGAAAAACCGACCCATCACCCCTCGCCTTACTTACATCTCCATTATGAACACAAAAGGTGAACTATATATGATTGTGTAAGATATAGTTGTCAATTTTTATATATTATGCCTGCATAAGCAGGACATGGTTTGATTTTTTTTTTTGTTCACTTTTTTCTTTCCTCTTTTTATCCTTAGATTTTTTTAATTTTCCTTATTGAGTTTGAATAAAATAGAATAATTTATTTGTTTATTACGGGTATACTAGACACTTTATTCGTTCTTTTCCTTATATGTCCTAAAAAATAAAGTTAATTTGGTACTTTTACTTTCAATAAAAAAAAAAAAACAATCGAAATGGTTTCTTTTGATATTTGGTCTGCAAAAAACGATTTTGGCAACTGGTGTGTGTATTATAGATTATTCATTGAATTCTGAAATCCATGTGCTATACTAATACTATTAATGACTGGCCCAATACTAAAGCTCAGTTAAGTAAGTTAGCTTAGAATTTGTCGATCAATTTCTGGTGGCTATTGAAGGAAGTGCTTCATCATTTCGTTTTAACGGTGGCCCAATGTTCTTTACTCTTTCACCCTGTTCTTATTTTTACCGTTTTATTCTTTGCACCTTTAATTTAAATTATTATTTATTTATGCTATCTCCAACTTACCATTTTTTCACAATAAATTCGCCCATATTTTATATGTCCTCCATTTAGTATACAGTAATCCAAATTAATTTTAAGATCGAGGAAAATGATAAAGTGAGTGATCTGATTGATTGACATTTTATCCAAATTTTGAGATTAAGAAATTTTGAGATTAAGGAGAATAATAAAGTGAGTGACTTGATTGATTGACATCTTAAATAATTAGATTGTATTTTATAATTTTGTCCATAATATTTATGAATATTCAAAATTTGTATTTAGTTGAACACGAGAATACATTAATTTTTTATGACAAAATATCTTAAATAATATAATAAAAATTAATGGGCATACAACATAGATTTTATTGACATTATATGAAACGGAAAAATAACTTCTTCATGTTAAAAATTAGAACAAGTATAATATTATGGAAATTTGTTTTAATATTTCAAAAGAAAAACAATATATTTTGAATATGGTATATTGTTTCTTGTTCACGGAAGTGTGGCCAATTTCTTCCAATCTTGTTTTAAAAACCATTTCAGTTAATTATAAATAGAAACTCATAAAATGCGGCTCGAACAGAACAGCATTTTAAAAATAGTATAAAAAAAACAGAGCTTTAAAAAAAAATCCACTCCTAAGATTATAATTTCATATTTCTAAACCGATGAAATAAACCCTTTTAAAGCATAAAATTCAGAAACAAATCAATTGAAACGTTTTATTTTATTTTGTTTTTTTTTTTTTTCTTGTGGGAATGGTAAAAGGGAACAATACCATTGTGGCCTCTCGTTTTAAGCTAGAAATTACTACCATTCACTTTTAAAAAAAAATGCTCACCGAAATAATACCCATAATCCCGAACTCTTTAATCACCATAGTCCCAAAAACCCACGTTTCAAATGGAAAGCAAATATACCCAAATCGCTCAAATTGAATGAAAAATAAAATAAATTAGAGAGAAAAGAGCAAGTAAATGAAATGAAAATTGGCGTAGCTAGAGACGCGGTGGTGACAACAAATGGCAATGACGACGACGACGACAATAAACGGCGGCAACGGCAACAATGAACGGCGACAGTGACAATGAGGACAACGAGTAATTGAGAAAAAAAACTGAACCCACTAAGATTGAGTTTTGTTGTTTATTTTGAGCATGGGTATTAGACGGGGTGATATAAAATCTATCCCTTGTTTTTTCTTTCTAGTGATTACTTCGTATCAAACGACTCTCAATATTATTATTATTATTATTATGAAATTGAAAAGATCGTTTTATTTACTTTTTTGCTTTTCTATTTGTTATTTTACAATCCAATAGTTTTCTTAAGTTCTAGTTATTTATTGAAATTGCAAAACTTGTTTGAAGTTTAAATGGTTGAGTGATAAAACGTAATTGTTTAAGAACTTTGTTATTTTTCCATCATTTGATGATGATTAAATGAAACTCTTTTTTTCGTAATTGACATAAATCTCAAGATCACACAATTGAATTTTTGTTCAACTATGTTATCACTTGCATTAGTTTAAACCCTTTTCTAGTAGTTTTGACATTTTTCTTCCTCCATCTTCATTGTTTTTTTTAGGTGCATACTTTAAACAAACTATGCCAGAAAGTATTAAGTTTATTTCCAAAGTTTGGCAACATCGACTGTATTATTCATAGGTAAGTAGTTGAGTAACTTAATTTTTTATGAGATTCTTACAAAATTCTATAGCCAAAATACCACAAATTAAAAAATCCTGGAGGGGCCAATTTTTTTTTGAAAAAATCTCGGATTAATTTAAAAAAAATATCATTTTCAAAATTTTTTTAGTAAAATAATATTTTTAATAAATATTTTGAAAGATGCCACTTTTTCTTTAAATTTGGTATTTTTTTTAATGTACTTGAAGTATACTTAGGATCCATTTAGTTGTAGTAATGGAATAGTAATAGTAATTATAATGGAATAGAAAATAATAATAATATAATTATATTATTTNTTATTATTTTATATTTAGCATTAAATTATTTATTAAATTATTTTGCATACAGAATTATTTTATTTTATTATTTGATAAATTATTTTGTTAATTATTTTTTATTAATTAAATTATTTAACATTTATTATATTTTATTATTTTTCTAAATCATTTTATTAATTAAATAATTATGTTATTAAATTATTCTACATTTAGCATTATTTTAGTTTATTTTATTATTTCATTAAGTTAATTAATTTATTAAATTATTATTTTATTAAATTATTTTACATATAACATTATTATATTATATTTTTTAAAAATATTTCATTAATTATTTTTACTAATTAAATTATTATTTTATTAAATTATTTTACATTTAACATTATTTTACTTTATTAAATTATTTTTTATTAATTAAAGTATTATTTTATTTAATTATTATACATTTAGTATTATTTTATTTCATTATTTCATTAAATTATTTTACATTTTAAATTATTTTATTTTTTAATTAATTATTTTATTTTTATTAATTAAATAGTTTAATTAAATGATATTCCATTCCACTTTATTTTAACTAATTTCGGGTGGAATATTTCATTCGAATAGAAAATGCTTTTCTTATTTAGATTTTCTAACCAAATAATGTAATTATGTCATTTTGAAATTATTTATATTCCATTCTCTTCCATTACCCTCAACTAAATATGGTCTTAGGGTAACCATTCTAATTATTTGAGGTAACCGGTCAAATTACATCTAGTATCTTATTAATTAATAAAAAGTTGTATTTTTTTAAATACTTTTAAAAGTGATATTTTTCTAATTAAATCTATAATTTTTCAAACAATTTCAAAATCCAAATTTTTTTATTTTTTTCCTGAAAAATTACCATAAAAAAAAAAATCAAATTTCCTTATTTTTTTTATTTATCCATTGAAAGGATATCTCCTTCCAAAACCAAGTTTAAGCTTGAGTAATGAATTAAAGTAAGAGTTACAGCTTTTTTTTTTTTTTTTTTTTTTTTTTATCAATTGGATATTTCCATTTACCCATTCAAAGCTTATGGTTCCTATAACTCCCATTTGAAAATTGACGCTTAATAATTACATAAGTTTCAAAAAACTGCACAAAATTAGTTCTTTTGTTTTTTCCCTCCTTATTTCTTAATGTGTTAAGAAAATAATATATTTAAGAATAATTAGTCGATTAATCACTAGTAAGTTAAGTCTAATATGGTTTTGCTAGCCTCATTATATGGACATGATATATATTGAATTTAGTTAACATAAATAGTACTCGATTTTAGACATTACCAAACAAAAAGGGTTTGGATACAATTTTTTGTTTCGTTTTCTCTTGGTTTTTCTGAGACTAGAGATTACACTTTGATTTACTTTCTTGTCTTTTTTTCTTGGTAGTTTCAGTTGTAATATAACATTAAACAGATTGCATATTGTTTCCTTAAAGACATTACTTCTATATTCATTAGCTTATTTCTATGCTTGAGAATAAAATTTATTCTAAGAAAACTTATAATTTAGAATAATTTTATTAATTTATTATGTTTATGTTTGATATCATAAACACAAAAATCGAAAAGCAGTATAAATAATATTTAAGACTCTAGAGTTAAAATTTCTAATTATCTTAAAACACACTGAACATTATCTAGATCAGCACGTCCCTTGCACGTGCCATTTTCTCCCCAGTGTTAAAATAAAACCGTGGTATTTCACTTGGTTGAGTTTTCCTATTGATATTTCAATGTTAAAAACAATCAATCGGCTTCGATCGAATACATGCGGAAATAAAAATAAGTACAATAAATTAGTTATGGAGTGAGAATTTTTTAGGGAAAGGTAAAATCGTCGGAGTGAAAATTTTATGATCAAAGTGTAGGTTCGGTTGTTTATCAAAAAAGAAAAAAGTGTAGGTTTGGTTTTTTTTTTTTTGAAGGGCAAAGTGTAGTGTTTTATTGTGACTGTGAAAAAAAAAAAACGTTAAATGCAATATGAATTAATAAAGATGAACATTAATGAGAATTTAACAAGTGAATTATATATCCATAAGCATTTTTTTATTTTAAATTTATAAATAGATAGATGACAAATAATACTAAAAGGATAACTGAAAAAATTACCCCTAAAAGATGATTTTTTCATAATTTTGACCCTATCCTAGCTCATGCAAAATTATCCATCTATGCCTAAAATTTCTACATTTTATGTCCAAATTGACAAAAGAAATTTTTTTTACTAAACACAATATTCGAATTGATGATATCCTGTTAATAAATAGTTAAAATATATTGTATTAAAACAGTAAGCATAAATTATTAAATTTCTATACACAAATTAAAAATTTGTAGAAATTTTAAATACATAAATATAATTTTACGCAAAATAAAAGATAGAAAGACGATACTTGTATATTTTGGCAACTAAACCTAACACAGTGTAGTTAATTAAAAAAAAAAAAAAATCCCACAATCGCCAAAATTTATTTAAAAAAAGGGAAAAAAAAAAAGGGAGTAGCACTGTGGTATAGCGCCTTCTTGTATTCAGCCAAGACTCGCATCTTATCCGCTTTATTATCACTCTGCAACTCCGAAACCCAGCTCCACCTAGAGAGAGAAAGAGAGAGAGAGAGAATGGCAATTCTCTCAGTCTCAGCTTCATCCTCCTGCTCCTACATATTGACATCACCTTCTTCTTCTTCTTCGTCATCATCAGCAGTAGCAGCTTCTTCTTCTCCAAGACCCTCATTCGCCACTTCCTTCAGCACCTCGAAAACCCCATTTCTTGGTTTCTCAGTGGGGCTTTCCAAAGGGCCTTATTGGGTCCCAACCACCTCCGCCACAACCAGGCTACCCGTTCATGGCAACAATGGGAGGAGAAGTTTACTGGTCCGTTCCCAAGAGGTCACTCGTGTCCCCCTCGACCAGCGCTGGATGTTCGAGGAGTCCGAAGCCAATGGCCCTGTATGTCCCAACTACTTCTCCGTCTCTTTCTTTCTATGCATTCTTTTATGGATTGGCTCTGTTTGTTTCCTGAGAAAATGTGGAAATGGGTAATTTTTGTGAGGATTTTGAGTCGCATTCTGGACCCCGAAAGTGAATATGACCTTAACTAAGCCCCTTGTGAACTTGAATTTGGTGGAACTTAAAGCATTATAAAAAAAGAAATTCAAATTTGTTTATTTTTTTGGGATTTAAAGTTTAGTATGGTAAAATATGATGGGCACGTATTCATCTGCAATATATATCGTTTTGGTTTCCCCTTAGTAATGCTCAGAAGCTGTGATTTTTCCTGTGGTATGCAATTCGATTTGCGACATATTTGATAACGATTGAGTATGCTCTATTGTCTAGCTTTTTATTTACAGAATCTTAGGTGTGATATTCTCCATTTCTTGCTAGAAGTAACCCCCGTATGTCTACGAAATTAATAGTGTCTCCGTAGCCTGTAGAAAGGGATTTACCCTCGTTCATGCTTTTAGACGCATAAATGTTTATGATTTATGTTTCTCGGTTGAACTGATACCGCTTCGGTTGGGAATTCATTATCAAGAGGATAAGATCTTGTTCTGATACTTTAAATATATGCTATGTGCAATTTTCCTAATGCTGAGATTTTGCAGCTCTTTCCTGCTAAATTGCTTCGTTTTAAGTGATGTTGACTCCAATTATTATATTGTAGGACATTTGGAATAAGTCATGGTACCCAAAAGCTGCAGATCACGTCAACACTGATAAACCATGGTATATTGTGGATGCTACAGATAAGATTCTTGGGAGACTAGCATCTACAATTGCAATTCACATCCGTGGGAAAAACTTGGCAACATATACTCCTAGTGTGGACATGGGGGCATTTGTTATTGTGGTGTGTAGTTTACGTAGTTATCTACATCCGAGTTCTTCATATTTTACAGTTTAGAATTGTAGGTTATGTCACAATTATGCGATTGAAGTATATGAAATGGCCAAAGTGTCATTTTTATGTCTACTTAGGGTCATATTTCATGAGTAGTCTTGAACTTCAGAACAATATAAAGAGAGATTATGCGATACCCCTAGACATGTCTCTCTGTTTTATTTTCTTCCATTGCTATTGTCTCATTTTGTTGTTAATTTTTGTCAGCGTCTGCTCTACCATCTGCTTTTCTTTACTAGAATTAGATGCTGATTTCTTTTGACCAGAAGTAGCTACTGTGAAACAACAACTTCTTCTCATCTCCTAACATAAGTGGATTGTAAAGACACATTTATCTACATTCATTCATCAATATATAGATAACTCTACATCTTGAATTGTTAAGAGGCCTTCAATATTTTATTGATCTTTGAACAACAGGTTAATGCAGAAAAAATAGCTGTATCTGGAAAGAAACGAACTCAAAAGCTCTACAGAAGGCATTCAGGAAGACCTGGTGGTATGAAAGTAGAGACTTTCGACCAGTTGCAGCAGAGAATCCCAGAAAGAATTATTGAACATGCTGTTCAGGGAATGCTTCCTAAAGGAAGGGTGAGTTCAAAATAATTTTTGTTGTTGTTGTTGTTATAGATATGCATGAATATAAGTGGAAACACAGATGCATATGTATACAGGTTACTTTGTTTCGCTTACTGATATACACTTGAATTGGTATATAATGGGCTGACAATATTAGGTTTTTTTGTCATAATCTGACATGCTATGGCTTGTAATTTGTCTAATCCATTAAGTTATCCCATGGTTCCACTCCTGCAGGCAGTTAAACTAAATTAATCAATCTTGGCACATATGCTTTGTTGGTGAGATGTTTTTTGCTTGCAGACAACTTGGATTAAGGTTCTAAGAAGGGGATATGGCCCTAATAGACGCAGAAGTCCAATCATTTGGAACTTCGTGTGTTGTACATGACCTTCATGGGATGCTTTGGTGCTTTAAACAGTTTCCATGACAGACATAATCAAATCTATGCAATTTTGTATATCCTCCTACTTAAAGTAACGAGATAGTCTTGCTATGCCACATTATACGTTAGCATTACCTTGGTAACCCCGTATGCGCTAGCCTTACCTTACTTCTAAATTAGCTTATGGAAGATGGTGCATGTTTACTATTGTGCTGTTAAATTCTAGCACAAAGATAGTTATGCTGTCAAATTAACTGTCTCTGTATATCTTAAGTGAATAACTAAACGATCTTCTGAAAACGAAGAAATATGGATAATTAAGTAAGGTTTATGTTGTGCAGCTTGGCAGAGCACTCTTCAACCATCTGAAGGTTTACAAGGGCCCAGATCATCCACACGAGGCCCAGAAGCCCATTGAGCTGCCCATAAGGGACAAAAGAATACAGAAGCAAAGATAGATTTGAAGCAACAAGTCAAGAAAAATATCCAGTGAGCTGTCCTCTTTAAACCCATGGTTACCACACCTTTGTGTTTTTGGTTCCCATGGTTTTGAGTTTCATGCTTCAGCTTACCATGTAGATGTCTTTGTGCTCGATCTAGTTTCTTACCATCCATGTCCATTCAATCTGATGAGATGCTTATTTTTTAGGTGTTATTCTCTTACTTGCATTTGTATTTTGACATGCAATCAGTGTTTCGGCATCATTGAATTTAGTACTCGTGAAAAGAATATTTTATGTTCTTATTTTTATGCTGGAAGTGAAACAGTCCATAATCGATCATACCATAGAAGAACAGAAGGAAATAATCTGAGATAGTCTTGAATAGATTTATTTATGCCATGGCAAAATTCCTTTGAGATGTTTTAGGTTTTGCTCTTGTCCCCGCTTTTAATCTTTGATTATCTTGTTTAGGTCGCTGATTTGACTACCATGAACCATATGAATAAAAAGTGAAGATATATTCCTCTTTCTCTCCTTGCAGATGTTATCTCAATCCAGCCAACATCAAATTTAAGTCTTTTCTCTTTGGCATTTGATCAAAAGACACATGTTTTATTGCCAAATAACGAATTCATTTGTGTTTTGCCACAATTGCCTTATGGTCCAGTCTCCCCAGTGAAAATCTAATTGCCGAGCAACACTGTATACAAGATTTCATTCCAAGCATCAGGAACACCAGGTAGACACCAGTGACTGCAGTCCACACTAGTGCTGTTTTTTCTGGCATAAAGGGAAGGATGACCATCTTTTCTTAGTTGCGTGAGCAATGTAATGTCCAATAAATAGACCTTCTTTCTCAGGGAACTTAGTACACTCCTTACAATGGCTTCTCCTGGATACCTTGATCCCTTAACCGGTTGTGTTTGTCCTCTGCAATTTCTTGCCTTTGGATCTTTCCATTCCTTGCCACTGAAACAAGTGATTCCATCAAAACGTTATTAAGAGATTAGCAAGTTAATTGTGTATAACCGAGTTGCATGTGCTTCTATTCGGTTACAATGAACGAAGTTTTTTTCACTTGTCCTTAAAAGTTTGACCACTCGACCCTCCCATTACAGGTCTCGTACCCAAGAAAGACCTCATGAGAACAAATCATGGATAGGATCAACAATTATTCTATGTTGTATAAATTATGACATAAATCCAAGTATGAAGTATGAAGAAATAGTTCGGAATCCAAATAGAAATTGCTATTATTCCTCCAACCCTTGAGGTTTCTTATTAGTTGAGTTAATTTGAAAGGTGAAATATAAAACGTAGAACAAAACCAAGTCAGTGGAAGGGCTTACTTAAGATGAACTGCAGAAACTCCTTGGAAAAACACACTAGTATTTGAGGGGTCAATATTAGAATCGACCCAGTTAGCCCAAGTCGTTAGTGCTATCCTGAAAGCCTCTAGACGATCCATTTCTTTCGTTACCTTATCTCCCACCTGAAAGTAATCCCATCTGCCCAAAAAAACCCCACATCAAATGAAAATTAGTTAAAAAACTAACAAATTTGTAATTTCTAAGCATTATTTAGGGGGTGACATTGAGGTTATAGTTGCGAGTAAGATGTGTCCATTCTTAATGGTTAATCAATGTAAGATTGAATCATGATACTACCAATGTGAGATTCACGCTGAACTGAGTTCCAAGAATAAATCTTCCATATAGAGAATCCAATAAGAGAATCCTTCAAACTTTCATATAAATGCGTCATTTATAGTTCCATGGAATATTCATAAATGGAATATATTTATGAACAACCAATAAATCCAATAAGAGAATCCTACTCTATCATCCAATAAATCCAATAAATCTTTGATAAATAAATCTTTCATATAAATGTGTCACTATAGTTCCATGGAATATTCATAAATGGCATATATTTATGAACAACCAATGACATGTAAGTTTTTCTTTGTAAAAAATATAAGTACGTTTTAGAGGTGCCAGTATGAGTCCACCAGTGAAAGGCGTTGAAGATCAACATGTCTACTCCCTTCCATTGGTTGCCGGTGCTGATGGAATCCAGCTTTAGGACTCTGCCTATTTTTTCATTAACCATGTCCACCAGAAATTCATTTTTCAGAAACATAATTGAGACTCCATATTCCTACGTGAGAAAACCGAAAAAAATAAATGTATCATTTCAATGAAAAAATACAAGGGTCCATGAACTGCTTAATTACTCTGCCCAAACTAAACACAAAAAGAGAAGACAAAAAAGTTGTTTAAGCAGTACTACGTGATTGGTTTGGTTTCATCAGTTTTGAAAAATAGAATAAAACCACACCCAATCCAAACCGCATGGCACATTGGTTCGTGATTTGCAAGCTTGTTGTTATAATCCAGTAAATCTTTAACCCCAAAATTTATAAGAAAATAAGAGAATCCTACTCTATCATCTTTTGAATACAACACTTAGAGAGAGTTAATTGCAAGTTGCAACTCAAACAAGTACCAAAATGTGTATCTTAGAAATGATAGGTGGGAGGAGTTTGATGAGGTAAGGTGTACAATAAACATTACTGCCAGCCAATAAAAACATGACATATTTTGAATTACATATATATATATAAATTACATTGTAAATTGTATGTAGACGGTGTATTTTGGTTTTAGGAGTTTGACAATTTTAGACGTTCAAAAATTATTAAAGATAGGGACTATATAAAAAATTAAAAAGATTGTTAGTGGAAATATTAAGCAGAATTCATAGCTTATGAATTCGAATTTAGGATCTCCACATGAAAAAGTGTGATTACGAACGAGAAAATTTTAAGGCAGACAAATCAACTGTGTTCTCTTATAAAGAGTGTGAAATCCATGAAAAGCCATCGAGGGGCTAGCGTACGTAGTCATGAATTTTTACATCACAAACATGTTAGGAGTGCGTTTCACCGTTGGCCTCCAAACCATTTAAAACTACAATCTATACAGTAACATATGCAAAATTTGGTAAAAGACCTAATCATAAATGATAATCACATCAACCTTTTATGCTGAGAACCTGAATTTGAATAATTTTTACTTTCTTGCTACAAAAATATAAATAAGTAACTTGAAAAAGGAAATAGTAAAATGCTCTACCGGAAGTGAAAATTTGAAAAGTAACCCTGACTGGCTCAAGGTATAGTTTGAATATGGGATAGCTGTGTGGAGCATGCATGTTAGTGACTGCCACATATTTTTACTTGGGGAATCCCCAACGAACATAATCTTTTTCCCTCTGTATCTCTCCAAGAAATCTCGACCGTCAAACCTGTAGTAGTAATAAATTGCATGCATATGAATCTATAATCATGACCGAATTGACACCACATGAAGAGGTAATAATCTCCATTTATATGAAGTCTTAATTAATTTTGGTTAGACGCATATACTCTATAGATGGAAACCTTTTACATGTGTAGTACTCCTTAGTATTGTTCTATCTATTAGACTTTGTAGTCATTTTCTATATGTTAGTGTCAATTCTGAACATATTTGATCAAAACCCGACAAAATTGAAGAATTGTTGAGCACTTATCGTATTACACTCTAGATATGTATCTTTAACTTTAAAAAAAAAAAAAAAACTCGAATATGAAAAAACGCAAAGTTGAAAACCAAATAGATATGCACCCCTAATCTTGTGAAAGCAAGATTTGATCTAGATCAATATTTGTATACGACACAAAGAAAACTCATTCATAACTTGAGAAGAATAAGGGAAAGAAAAAAAAGATAAAGAAAAAAAAAGAAAAAAAGAAGAGACAAGAATACCTTGGAAGGTGACAACCATTGGGTTTCCATCTATATTTGAGGTAGTCCTTATGAGGCCTACTTTTGGTTAGGCAACTGAAACCGATGAATGGATACTTTTCTTAGTAGTAAAGAGGATAATGTGAGCTATCTTCAATCCAACTCTCTTCAGAAAAGTCACAGTACCCATTGTTATGTGTTTGCTTATAGTACTCAACTTTTCCAGCATCATTTTCTTGTAGACTTCCCTCGACTAATTGCAGGGCTAATGAGATTGTCACAATTGATAGAAATGCAAAAGAATGATAATGAAGTGGAAACATGGAACCAAACCAACAATCCATTGAGACTGGTTGAAAGTATAAACTGGTACGTACAGTTTTCAGAAGGTAATTCAGAGTATATTATATGTACATACATATAAATATTACATGTACAAAAGAGATTTGGGAGCAATTAACAAAGATCTTTGTTACACTCACTTCTGTCCTGTTTTGGGAAAGAGATTTATTGTTACTTTAATTTCCATTAAAGAAAATATCTTATATGAACTATATATATACATAGAGTGCGAGATGATATAATAAGTGAACGATTAATGTATGAGCATTAAATAAAGAACGTAATTAAAAGCTAAAGAAAGGAGAGATAACGTCAGAGCCGGCAATAAATAGTACTTGTGACCTTAGTTACGTTTGTCCTGAGGTAAAGCAGACCAAAGGTGGAATATGGATACACTTTAATGGAATTTTTTTTAAAAAAATATTTATAAATAAAAGGAAAATAAAAAATTGAAGGGAAAAGTGATTGTTGGCTAAGTGATTATGATTTTCTAAACTTAAGAAGAAAAATTTGTCAGATACGCTAATTGCGAGAATGCAAGAGTTAGAAGTCTTGCAAATTTGTGCTTAACTACGGAAGTCACACAACTTCACATTGTGTGATGACAGGTTAGGGTCCTTTTATTTTTCCTTTTTAAAAAAAAAAAAAAAAATGTTTGCATTGTAGTGCGGTTTAAAGTTTAAAAGGATAATGCAATAAAATACTCTAAAGTGGGGTTAATATGCAGTTTTAACTTCATCTTTTGATACGTGTAAAGTTGTAAATCTATATTTAAAATATTTGTAAATATTCATTCGTATTCAAACTAATTGGTAAGTTCTGTGCTAAACATAGAATATAAATTGAGATATTTTATTTTTATAGATAAAATGTTAAAATATATTGAAAATAACAAAAAAAAGTCACCATAAATCATTAAATTTGTATATAGGAAATAGAAATTTACAAAAATTTTAAATATAGAGATATAATTTTGCACAACCTAATATATAGGGTTAAAACTGTAAAAAAATCATATTTCAAGTAATTCTTTTGCAATGGCAAAATTAACCCAAGTTTAAAACTTTGTCAAATTGTACTAATCTCGAGGCCTTGCATATGAACTTATACAAAATTCATATATATTTTATTTATTTTTATAATTATCAAATTTTGATAGAAATTTAGAGAAAATCTAGCAAGGCACTCCATATAATAAGTAACAAATTTTTTTTATAGGAATTATGACACAAATGATCCTGAACTATCACATTTGTAGTAATTTGGTCTTTGAAGTTTCGAATGTGGCAAGCAATTAAGCTCTTGAATTTTTTGATTTGTAGCAATTTGACCAATAAATTGTCTAAATTGCAATGTGTTATTAAATTTTTAACTAAAAACATAGGTGAGGAGTATGTTGTAGCATCTAAAAACATATTTAAAAGAAAATAAATTGAACAAAAAAATTAAGAGAAAAGAAAAGATATAGTTTTCGCATTTTTAAGGTTCTTAGAGTTGCAAATTTATAGAATTTTTTTTTGTGATTGTTCATTTTTATGATTAAAATGACCAAATTGCCTTTCAAATGCATTTGCCACCACATACTCTTTATGTATATTTTTGGTCAAAAATTTATCAACAGGTTATAATTTAGACATTTCATGAACTAAATTGCTGTAGATCGGAAACTTCAGAGGCTTAATTACTACAATTAAACCTTTAAAAACTAAATTAGTGCAGATAGGATACTTTAGGGACCATTTGTGCCATAAATCCTTTATTTGTAAATTTTTTTAATTAATTTTGTATTTTATTTTATTTTTATTCATTAAAAAGTAAATAATACTTTTTAATTAGATTTAATCGAATAAATAAATTGCAACACACCACATTAAATATCCGTGTATGGTGTGTCAATCTCTTCTTCTCATTCTCAATCTCATCTAAAAAAATGGTGAGTTCGTTTTCTCTTTCATATTTTGCTTATTGATTTTTTGTACGGTAAAAATGAAAAAATTGTGCCTTTTGTTCTATCTTGTTTTAATTTTGTTCTCTACTTACCAATCGGGGCTAGCTCAGTTAATTTAAGATTTAAGAGATGTGTGTGTAAATTTGAGAAGTCAATAGTTCAAACTTTAATAGAATGTATATTATTTTCTTGTAAATTTATAATAAATGGTAATCATTATTTAAGCTACACTTTAAAAAAAAAAATTAGCTCTTTAATTGCTTCGTTTATTTCTCGAGAAAACATGATTTTTTTTCCTTCTTACTTTTGTTGTCGTTTTCGTCATTTCTTTGTGTTGTTATCGTTTTAGAGATATTGCTGTCGTTTATTTATCGTTTATGAACATTGTTGCCGTTTATTCATATGATTATCGTTTACATAGGTTTGTCGTTTCTCTAAATTGTTGTCGTTTTAAGACCTTTACTTTCGTGTTGTTATTGTTTTTTCGTTTTACCCCCCCAAATTCTTCAAAAGAAAAGAAAAATTAAAGAGATGCTGTTGTCGTTGACTGACTGAATAAAATCGGATCTATTCGCCGACATTGGCTTGGACCCGAAGAAACGACAAGGTCTAGAAACATCGTAAAACCCTATAAGTACATGCTAATATGTCTATTTTCTCCTTTTAGAGTTAAAAACCCAAAAACTCCTAATCTGCTCTGATCAATCATCAGCGTTGGTTAACCATCTTCGAGTTTCGAAGCAGCACGAAATGGTGAGAGCCCAGAGCCCTCTTTCGGTTTTAGGTTAATTTCTCCTTTGGCTTCCAAGATTATCCAGCTTTGGACAGTTGGGTGCTCCTTTTTGTGTTCTAGGGTTTATGGGTCTTGATTTTATTTTTTTAAAAATTCCTTAACTAACGAGGTGGGTTGTATGAATCTTTGGTTTCAGACTTCAGCAATGATGGCAGGATTTGCAGTAGCTGCGGCTGCATATGCTGGTAGATATAGCATTTTGGCTTGGCAAGCCTTCAAAGCAAGACCACCCCCCCTACGCAAGTTTTATGAAGGTGGTTTTCAACCCATTATGAACCGAAGAGAGGCAGCTCTAATACTTGGTGTCAGGTACCAATTTTTTTATTTAATTTTTTTTTATGAAACATATGATGTATCTTTATCATTATGAATTTTGTCATTGCGTATGGTACATGCCCGTGAATATTGGGCTTTCATTGGATTCAGAAGGTCATCGATATGTAGGATTGAGTAAACAACAGGATAAGGAATTTTGTTTCAGAGTGTGTGTGTCCTAATTGTGCTGGGTTCCGATTTTGAAATAACTTAGGTGATAGCATCGTTTACATTTGTGTATAGCATTTGTAACGATGTTTTCAATTTTACTCTTAGGCTCTTAGCATGTTTGATAATTTGCATAAGTTTAAGTCGGCTCTAGACTATTTGGGGTCAGGCAGCATTTGCATCTTCTCCTCTTCTGAGATGAGATATGTGATACATACTTTTTTTCATGATATCTTGGGTTGGAGATGGAGCATAGTTTGGAATGATTCTCTGCTTGCAAATGGTATTGCTCGCAACTATGGGGGCTTTGTTGATTTGCGAGGCTCGTCGATATCGAGGATGGAAAAGAAAGCAGATTAGGAATTTAGTTTCTAAACAACTTAGGTTATGACGTTACTAACATTACAGAACTCAAACATTTTGAAATGATGTTTTCAATTTGAGTCTTAGGAATAATTCGGGTATAGCCTGAGTGGGATAAACAGAAGAGTCCATTTGATTTTGGGTCTTTGGACTTGAGCTGGATGAATCTCTTGGAGAATTTTATTTGTGGTTGTGGCATGAGGAAATTAGTTCATACCTTAAGAAACTTAAAGCAGCTTCACAAATTTTGGTTTTCCTTATTTTACCCTTTTGTTTTCTCTATATTAACTCCGTCTTACATATTTTCAATCACAACTTCTATTATGTTAACTTTTGTATGGTTTGATAATTAATTAGTACAAACTCGGTTTTGACAGGGACAGGACTCCGACAGAAAAGGTCAGGGAAGCACATAAAAGGGTGATGATGGCAAACCATCCAGATGCAGGTGGTAGCCATTACCTTGCTTCCAAAATCAATGAAGCTAAAGATGTCTTGCTTGGAAGGACCAAGGGTGGTGGCTCAGCATTTTGATGCGGTTTTTTTCAATTATCTTTCTAATGCAATTGCTGATTCTTCAGAGGTTTGGAAATGAGTTTGAGGAAGTTGAGCTCCGATTCATAGCATTATTTGCGTGTAATTGTATACCATAAGAGTTATTAACTAAAGAATTTTGAGTAATTCAATTTATTATTTGGGGATCCTATAACTGTAACTGCCTTTCCTTTTTTTTTTTTTTTAAAAAAAGCCCAGCGAAATTGTCAACTTGCATCAACAAGGATATCTCTCGAAACAAAATATTACGTGATAATTCATCTAAGAATATGCTTTTAAGCGAAAAAAGAAAAAGAAGAACAGCAATGTGGCAGCATTCCTTTTGGTTGATGTATTGCACTTTAGTGTGACATGGGTAAAGATTAAATAGAAATAACGACGCTGGTCTTGAACAAGAAAAGGAAAACATAATATCACTCAGTCAGCACTAAAACTCATTGTTCTCGTACATCTGAAGCGTTTATCATTCAAAACTTTTGAAACATAAATAATAAACTAAAACTCATCTTTCATGCTCCACTAAGCATCGGAGCTACCTGTGTGGTATATACATCTGAGTCTGCGAAATTAATTAATTCTATGACATCAATTTCATGTATTATTGCTCTGAGAAAATCAAGCAATTCATGACTTCTCTTCTTCATTTTCTTCCGACGGAGGTTGTTTGATTTTCCTCTTTATTGATGATTGGACCTTGAGGGGGTCCAAAGAGCGTGGAAAGTATATGCCTATGGCATTCATTACAGAAAAAAAAGTAGGAGAAGTGACCTTCATTCGGGAGCTTATGCACATTGGCTTCTGGTAAAACCCGGGCTATATAGTCGGTCATTGATGGTGGAACCACATGATCATCCATGCCCTGTTCAGGAATACAAACAAAAAACTAATTTACATTTCTGAGTTATGTTTACACATGATGAATGTCTTAATCCCCATTCATCGACTTGTATTTCAGATTTCAAAATAAAGTTTAAGCAATTATCAGATAATCACTGATAGCGGAGAATGAAATGGACATAAACCAGGTTTCATACAGATTGTGATGTATTCTTATAGGAATACACTGCTTTGGGAATATGCGTAGTAACTTAGTTACTTTTTAAGTGACAGAGTCCACTTATTAAATCATATTTGTAAAAGATACGTAACAAATTGCTAGTCGAATAGTGCCAATTCTTTACAAAATAGCAGGACAATGGGTGGAAGACAGGTAACTACTTACTAGAAATTGCAAAGATAGTATTATATCACAAGGTAAACTGAAAACCATATTGAAATAACAAACAACCAAGCAGAAATCAGGAATATTTAAAACAAACCTGCCATATGTGTATTGGACCTAGATATCCCGTCAGTTCGCATTCTGCTTGACTGTACATGGATCTGAGCCAAGGAAGAATTCCTCTTCCTTGACACCTTCTCTGCACCTGAAGTTCTGATAACCTAAAACCCCAATTGGATACTTGCAGCATAGCTTCCTCTATGAATGGTTTTACATTTCTCTGGCGGATTGACTCCTCTAAATTTCTATCCCATAGTTCTTCAAATATTGGTTCTTCAATCAGAATTTCGTCCTGCAAAAGTCAAGATCAAGCTATGTTATTCATCAGCACTTTTTATATCATGAGCATCTAACTGAATTTGCCTTTTTTTTTTTGGGGGCGGGGCGGTCAATTAGTAATTAACTACCCAATAATATCGACAAAAGTTGCACAGGGCACTCGTACATTGAGAAAAAGGGGTGTAATATTACTGCTTAAGCTAATTACTCATTCCACATATACAATAGTTGATTTAAATAGAAACAATGTAGTTAGTTTTCAAGGTGTTTGGGAGTTAATATGAATGAAAAATCACTCGCCTTCTTTTCCAATGAGACAGATAACCACTTATCAATCTGCCCTAGCTTTCCAGATAGGAAGGTCCGATGATAGAAAGAGGAGAGAAATCTAGGAAATCTATGAGCTAAGAAATACAAAAATTTTCTTCTTGGTAGCCAATTTTCCCATGTTCTTTTCATCTCTTCCTTGGTCATGCCAGGTTCATACGGATTCATCATTGGGGCAAACAATGCTGCACCTGAAAATTCAGTCACAATTTCTCAACAAATCATTTTCATGTCAGGTAAATGCTTAACGTGTTTTCATAACAAAAAGAAAGCTAAAATGCGCAGATATGGACAACGATAATGTTTGTAGGCATAGTTTGGACACGCAACTTAGCGACACTGGCAGAAGATTTTCAATAGAGTTTCCAAATAGTAAAGCAGCGATACTAAGCATAAATGTAAACTTTTCGGAGTATACAATAAGGTCTGGATATTCGGGGGCTCTTTACAATGGGATTATGTGGTAAAACATACAAACACTAATTTAGTCAATGTACAATTTCTAGACAAAAGATGATGATATACCTGCAACTTTGTTGGGAATGTATTTAAGTGCAGCCCAAGCATGCATGCCTCCACCTGAGTGGGCAAGCACCCAGAATTTGTCACTAACACCAACAGCATTGGCTAGGTGCAGCATGTCCAATGCTGATGTGTTAAGATTCCTGCTGGGATGAGGGTCACTCTCCCCAAAACCAGGAAGATCATATGTGACCAAGCGAATACCAAACTCTTCGAGTAATGACATCTTAATTCCAGGTAGACCTTTCACAAAGAGAAGAAAAGAGTCAGTATGCTTTATTTTCACCAAAATTGCAAATTCATAGCTGCCACTTGATACAATCTAAAATTACGGGAAAGATGTTTACCGGCAAGTCGGGATGAAAGGAAAGAATGGGGAATAATTATAGAAAATCTAGCTCTGTCAGCTGTTACACCTTGCTCGTGATAAGCCATATGTCTCCCATCGGGAAGTTGTATACGGGTAGCATTTGGAGGATGTATTCTTGCTCTCTTCACCCGGGGAACCAGGCTTCCGTATTGGGTATTTACATTTATAGCTGCACAAATTTAAAAATGTATCTAATACTTCTATGTAGCATATACACTAACCAAAAGTGGCAAAACAGAGTTAACTTAGCCAAAACTCAATATGAATTTTCCACTCACAAAAACTCAGGTACCCAGAGAAAACATTGCATATTCAGGAATAAATATGCTACGAATTAGGATCTAAGAAATTTAATGAAACGGAAAGAAAGGAACCGTACAAGCAGACGGATCAATTAGACTTCCGAGTCCTCAGTGTACAAACTCGCCACTGTCAAATCCCCAGACTTTTCCAGATATTCATTTATTCTTGCCTCAAAACTAATGTCACTAACCTGGCTCATTCAGCCAATGTATGAGAAAAATGCTAATACCATCCTCTGCAGCAGAAGCCAGGCACTTCCGCAGGACATTCTAAACAGATTTTACCACATTCCCATCTTCTTTTCCAATTTATTATGATAATTGAGAAGTAATTAAAGCAAAGCAAAGCAAAACAAACGAAAGGAAAACAAGCACCAAAGCAAAAATTAACCCAAACCCAGAAAAAAGATTACTTCTCCAAGGCTACGATAGTGTGGCCGTACACCTAGACTTCAGCGGAGTTCGGAAAATACAATTAGCTGAATTGAATCTATCGAATCACCATTTTTGTGTTAGAAAAACTCAAAATAAAGAATCAGAAAATCTCGATTAATAACAATAAATGAATAGAGAATAAACCAGAAAATTTACCTGCAAGTGCCAGGATGAAGACGAAGAAGACGACGGGCCAAGCGTGAGCCGGATCGCGATCCTCAGGCAAAAACTCGTTGAAATATCTCAATTTGGCTGAAGCTCTGGCGATCGGCTTCTCGAGCTTCCGCACAATGTAGGAATCCTCAGTCAGCAGGCTCTGCTGAACAATGTCCCTACACCCTCTCCCCAACTCCATCAAAATCTCCACCCAAGCCATCGCGAAGCCTTTCACCTGATCCTTCAGGCTCTCCGGCGGTGCCTCCTCTAATTTGTCGTTTTGGTAATCGATTGTCGTTGTCGTTTCTCCATCAAACGACGACGGCGTCGTCGAGATGGTGATAGGATCGGCGACGTATCGTACTCCGGTGTCCTCGATGAGGCTCGCGAGCTCGTCGCGCCACGCGTTGGGTCCTCTCACTTCCGCCATTTTTGTCACCGAAAGAGCATCCAGTTAAGTTAAGCTAAGCACTCAGAAGACGAACCATGTGATGTGATGGTATATACACTATATTACACCTATATCTATAGAGAGAGAAACAAATGCCTTGGGTTTAGTACTTCTAAGAAAAATTCATAAAGGTAATTAACTATGTCAAAGGGAAAAAAAAAAAAAAAAAAGTATAGTTAGAACAGAGCTCAACTGCAACTTTCCAAGCGTGACTTTCAAGCTACGTTTGTTTATTCTCTTCAAAGCAAATTTTTTTTAAAAAAATAAAAATATAAATAGAAAAAGTGAAAAGTAGGACTGAATACCGTTTGGTTACTCTGAAAATCTGATCCAAAATCGTTTATGAATTTACGCACCTTTAGGATTGACTGGTTAACTAATCGAGTTCGCCATTGATGACTCTTCCGAAAGCTTCTTCTTTTTTTTTTTTTTTTTTTTTTAACCCATTTGATTGAGACTCGAAGATGAGTATGAGCCGTTGATAAAATGATGTCACTTTTTTGAATTTGCTTGGAGGGGATTTAAACGGTCTGGATCTATCCACGTCAGCAGCAGCCACGCCGTACGGTTAACGGATGGCAACCGGTTTGGCCGGTGCGTGTCGGGTGGTCCAGGGGCGAGCGGTATGTCCATTGTCCCACCTGTTACTGCCGGTGGTGAAGCAGGTCAGGTACGAGTAATGTGCGGTGGAACCCTTGTGATTCTGGCCTCAAGAATGTTCTGTTTTTTTTTTCACACCTTTTGCTTTCATTCCCTCTCTAATTTATTAGCTGATGCTAAAAGAGTACGTTTTCATTCAATCTCCACCGTTGGATATCCTCGAAGAGTCATCGTAGCCCTCATTCTTTTGCCAGCTAGACATCACTACTCCACTATTTGTAGTGACGTTTTAATTTTTCTTTACGTTTCATTGGTAATAATAATTGTACCGAGAATAGAATAAGAATATAAACGTAATTACATTTTTTATGTTAGAATGTTGAAATCGGAAGCTAAATTTATAAATTTTTTTTATAAATTTAGCTTCCGATTTTGATATCAAATTTTGGTTTAGATTTGAACATGTATAGGGATAAGTTGTGAATGGTAGAGTACAATAATTTCAATACTACTGCTCCTTTTTTTTTATAAGAAAAGAGAAAAAGTTCTTTCCTTGCCTTGCGGTGCATTTGGTAAGCAAGATTGAGATTGAGATTGAACTATTATATTAGATTTGGACCGAAATAAATATAATATTATAATTATTATTTAATATTTGGTGTAATAATAGATTAGATTAAAATTATTATTATAACGTAGAATTTATTTTTTATTAAAATATATAATATATTTATTTTAAATTTATTAAAATTTTAAAAAATATAAGAAGTATTTCTAATATAAGATCATTTAGAATTTAGAAATAAATGCGATCTTTATGAGTGTTGAGGGTAAGATTAATAATCTCATATTTTTTTTAATAAAATTATTTCACATATTTTAAAATTATAAATTATTTATCTAAATTCTAAATTGTATGAAATATGTGTAGAGGACAAATTATCTCAATCGCCCTAGTTGGTAGCACGTACCAAAGCCTACACTCGAATGTATAATATGACGTAGCCGGGACTAACATCCTTAAGATAAGGACAAAATCATGAATTTATGTGAGGCCATCTCAAAAACTGAGAGACTAAAGTGCAATTTTATTAATCCGAAAATCAGAGTAAAAAGAAGGTTGGAATGATGACGTGGAGGTGAGTCCATGTTGAGAGAGGGTCGGTTGTTTTATTCGTTTTTTGTTGGCATTTTCTTCTTTCCACCTGATTTAACTTTCCAGCGGTGGTCCCCAACCAAATCTAACCACGTATTAGTGTCCTTTATTATTACAATTTACACGGTGTCTGTTTCCTCTTTCCGGAAATTTCTTTCGACTTCGAGTAGCGTACTTTTTATTTATTTATTTATTATTAAAATTCATTGAATTTAGAATAATTCAATAAAATTAATTTTGAACTCAATTTTTTAGAATAAAATTCTCCGAGTTCGGAATAAATTTATAAAATTAATATTGAATTCAATACTTTAGAAAAAAATCTCTTCAAATTCCTTCATATTAGAGCAAAATCTTTTGAAATTTACTAATATTAGTTTTGTTAGAAAAAAAATATTTATGTTAATTTATTTACTATTAAGTATTTATTATTTTATTTATGATTTTTAGGTCATCAATATTATTTTTTTGTTACACTTTAATCCCTTTTAATATTTTTTTTATCCAAAATTGTTATTAATTTATACTTATCAAAAAGTGCTCATCTCAAAATTAGAAATAATAAGAAATTATTATTTAAAAAAATAAAAAAGGAATTAAGGAATATAAAAAATAAAAAAATAATACTGGAGACCTAAAAATCATAAATAATATAATAAAGATTTAACAGTAAAAAAAAAACTAACATAATTTTTTTTTACAAAACTAATATTAGGGGATTTCAATAGGTTTTGCTCTAATATTTGAAGACTTCAGGAGTTTTGTTCTAAAAAATTGAATTCAAATTTTAATTTTACTAAATTGTTCTGAATTTAAGAGATTTTGTTTTAAAAAATTGAGTGCATAATTAATTTGACTGAATTAGACTGAATTATTGTAAATTCAGAGGATTTTGGTAATAAAAAATCTTTAGTAAAATTGTTCATTCTTTGAAGGGGTAAATTCGCACCATTGAGTTTGTAGTGTTTGAGTGCATAAAAATATGTAAGCTCAGGTGGTGTAAGGATATTAGATGAGATCCAAGCATTATAAAAAATAGAAAAGTATACCTTTAACATGTCTTGACCATAAATTTGGAGAAAATTGTCCCAAAAAACATGTTAGAGTGGATAATTTGTTATTTACCCTTCTGACATGTTTGACCATTGTGATATTTTTTTGACGATGTATTCAGTGAATCTAATAAAGACATCGTGAACATTGTATTTGTTAAATTTCGTACCTTTCCTAGTCCCAGTACAGCAATGGTATCAGTGCTTTCTTTAGTGGTTGTTGCTCAATTTCTTCTTTTTCCTAAATTGTTAACATGATACTAATGTTGGGAAGAGCTCATGGTTTCTACTTCTGCAGGATTAATTAAGTGGCACGTTAGGTGTTTGTTGAAATGCTTGAATGAGCAATGTTGGTTGTTGCATGATTCGGCGATTTTAACTTCTTCTTTTTTTTCTTTTTTTTTTTTTTTCTTTTTTTTTTTTTTTTCCCTTTCCTCTTTGGTATGCTCTTATCTTGTTTCATATGGGGGTTTTACATTCACTCAAATATGATTTTTACAGAATGAATTATAAAGTTTCTTTGAGGTTGTTTCTTCGGCCACTTTTGGTATCAGTTTTATAGCTATGTTAATAGTGTTTTGAGTCATGAAATCTAAACGTTTTCCAAGTATTTCCGCATGTGTCGTGAGCTTTTTATGCCAATGGCTTCAATCTCACAGTTCTAGTTTCACTAATTTTCCTGAAATGTCTTTGTTAGACCATGTTGATGTCCTATTATTAGCATCTGTTTATTTTCTTCGTCGTGGTAGCATTGTCTATAAAAACTGATCCTCATCAGTCAGCGTAGATACATTATATATTCTCATGTTAGTACCAACGTTATGCGAATTATAGGTTATTTTGTATGATTAATTGAGACTTATAAACCTTAACCATAGATTCTTCTCTCTTTAGTATCATGCTCATGTTTTGCTCTTTTGGGACGTGACTGCATTATATATTTGCCGACTGCTATGACAGGTTTTTAGAGGCTCAGTTTATCATCCTAATCTCGTTCACATTAGACACCTCATGGATTGAAGGCAAGTAAAGACCAATTTGTGACACAAAGATGTATATGATTTGCACATTAATTTAAATGCTTTAATTTCTTTGTTCAGACACCTATATAAATTTCTTAGAATTGCTAAAATGTTGCATAGGATACGTGCATCACTGTAATTTGATTTTCAATTCATGAGTGACACATTCAAGCTTATGCATATTTGATTTTCATGGTGGCCTGTATCTGAGGCATATTGTGGGACCTGTTCCCAAATCATACACTACGTGGACGCGGAACAGGTCATAAACGGGGCACACCATCCGACACGTGTCCAGAGTGACTAGTTAAAGGCTAAGCGAGTCGCACGTACTGCCATTTAGGCCATTGGGCTGTCCGAGGCTAGGGCCGAGCCCATCCCAGACCTTGGATGGACTCGGCCCAGTCCGATCCTTACCTCGATAGCTGGGGGTCGGAAGTCCCAAGGGTCTTCCACCAGAGTACAATGGGAAGCAACTCGCAGCTCCAGACCCGGACAGAACATTTAATGCGATCTTGAGTAGGTGTGCGCATGGGACAAATCATCCTGACAGAACGGCGATTTATCCAAACCTCGCCCCTGATAGACTCGAGCCATAGGGGACGGCAGAAACTAGGCTACAGCGGTGCAGGGGGAATCACGGCAATCTCGGCCCATGACCTCTGGAGTAAGTCTTGATGAAAAAGGTACTCGGTCCTGGAATTGAGAACAAAAAGGTTCACAATTTCATGACTATATATATGAGCCATGCGTCCCAAAAAAGGGGAGCATGTACGCATATGAAAAAAAAAAAGTATTTAAAAAGTTTATGAGCAAGAGAAAAGACATACTCATACAGAGAAAAACTAAATCTTGGCTACCCAGAATCAAAGATAAACAACTGACTTAAGCATCGGAGAGTCTTTGTAGGTGGCCACTCCCGCTTCTCCGACCCTGCCCGAAGCCAGAAACATTTTGGGATAGCAAAGATACGAAGGCAGTTGGAAGGTGTAACATCAGCAGTTCAGCGACACGTGGATAGCTGGTGGAAACCACTCCAACACATATCTCACACTAAGTCTACATGGTCTTATGAATTAGAAGGTTTCCTTTATTGGTCTTATGTCTGGTGTAGGAACTCATAACTTGAAAAGCTGAAATTGGTCTAAAGTTCATTTATACAAAGAGGTGATATGAAGCCCACGACAGAAGGAAAAGATGTTTCTAGACTTGAGAATAAGGTTTAAAATCGTTATGAACACTGAGTTGGACTACTTTCCTCTCGATTGTCATTTTTTAAGCTGTAACTGGATTCCGGTTACTACATAGAACTAGACTCATATATATGTATGTGTATAGCTGCATATGAATACCTATATTGTGTTGATAGAAAAACAGTCTGTTCGTTCACTAATTTAGGAATTTTGGCTGAATACAAGAAGAAATCGCCATCCAGAAAGCCAGTCATTACAAACTCAGACCTACCTATTTATATAATTTGTTTTGACAACCGTTGTTTGACTCTTGTTGAACAACCATTTGTAATCTCTAAAATAAAATAAAAATGCAGATAACTATTGCTGCTTTATTTCTTAATGCACAACTTAAGAGTCTGAAAGCATTTCTAGAACAACTTTTATTCCAAATAGAGACGCTTTATTTTTTATTATTTTTTTACCCCAGAAATCTTCTTCCATGTACATAAGTAACATGACAAGTAGTCCATCCAAAAATAAAAAATAAAAATGAAATACAAGGTTTGATAATCCAGACACAAGAAAAGTGCATTGCAGTGGCTACAGTTTGAGCACACGTCAAAGCCACTAAACAAATTATTTAGAGATTTCTTTGCTTTGTGAATCAAATACGAGTGACAGATGAACCTTCAAACCCATCTTTAAAAAAAAAAAAAAAAAAAACATCAACACATCAATCTCGCAAAGCACTAGGTTCCTTGTTACAAAACTCCTGCGTTTGAAATCCATATAAATAACATATGCTGAAATAGACTCTGCAAGGAGGCCCAGTACGCCATGCGGTGTACAGTTGACCCTCTTCCACGGCAACTTATTTTTGTGCTTCTCCCATTCTATTATAATGAGTTTGTAAGGCAAATAGAAAAGAGAAATGTCATGTGTGAGATCACTACTCAGTTTGCAGCTTAAACATGATTAATGCTATCTTTTGTCTAGAGCCATTTTCAAGTGGTTTCTAATTAAAGTAGGCAAGCAATATAATATTTATATATAAACTATAGTCAAGGAAATATCCGTATAATTTCCTTCGATCGGAAGATATGACTTGCTTCCTAGTAATTCAAGTATGATATCAGGAAAACATAAATATACCCTTTCTTTAGGACCTTCATGTGCTGTTCATCATTTTCCTCGACTTGCTTTGAGCTGTGGAAGTCTGAAGTGGCAGTTTTAAAATTCTGGCACTCTTGCACATGCAGGTACTCTAGAGAAGGGCATTCTGCATTTCCAGGGTAGAAACCAGTGAGCATTGGTAGTTTTTTGAGACATAATGTCTTCAATTTTGGTAGTTTCACGTCCACAGTGATTCCCGGGTCATTGGAAATTATTTCCACCATTTTCGAACAATCCTCTACCCAGAGATCTTCCAGTTGCAAAAGACCTTGAGACATAACGGAAACTGAGAATAAGTTGCTCAACTCTTTGCACTTAGTCACCGTAACAAACTTAAGATTAGAGAAATCTGCCAAGTGAGCCGGGCCTGTCCATATATTTTCAAGTTTGGCCAAATTTTCCAGTCTCATTTCTCTTAACCTTCCCAAGTACAATTCCCCTTCATTCTCTTCCAAAAGTTCTAGACCTTCAAATCCAAAAACCTCTTTCACAGAGTTCCCATTGACCTGGAGTCTCTCCAGATTTTTTAGCCTCTTTATCAAGTTCGACGGCAAGAGCGAATTTGGTGCTTGGGATCTCCTTAAGATTATTGTTGTCTTTGCAACAACAAGGCTTGGAGTTTTGGACAGTCTAAGCCATCAGGCAGCCTTTGGATTTCATTGGCCATGGGAGAGATCGCCGTTTATTTCTCGTAAGTTTCCCTTCTAGGCCATTCTATCAACCCAAATCCAGCTTGTACCATGAAAACCTGCTGCTGCTTACAATGGTGATGATCAGTTCTTGATGAAGACGCCCACGACGATGACGACGATGCTATTAATACTGCTACATCACGAATGACATCATGCATTTTCACTTGCTCCTTCTTATCGCCATCCAACAGTAGTCCCGAGACTATTAGCTTCTTGGCAATGGTGTCGGTATCGCCCCTCACTTGTTCCATCGTGTTAAATTCTTGAAACAATCCCATTCCCATCCCATACCTTGCAATCTCTTCCTTGTCAATATTGTGATCTTCCGGGAAAAGACAACAAACCAAGAAGCATTCCTTTTCCTGGCTTTCTAAGAAATCGTAGCTCAACTTTATGCAGTTAAAGACAGTTTTATCGTCGTCCCCGTTCAATGGCAAGTTTCTTTGAAGCCTGTGAAGTGCCTTATGCCACTCCTCCATGTCTTTGTCCCCAAGGGCCTTTGCAACAGCAACAAGCCCCCCACACTCCTTGGCAACCAACCTGCCGACGGCCTCAAATTCTGGGGTGTCAAAATCTGTGCCTGCTGTCGTTTTGAAGAATTCCCATGAATCTGGTTCAGACAAATGCTGGAGGTTAATCTTCTCTCTGCATTGCATGCGGTGACATAAGTTCTCCAGTCTGGTAGCGATCAAGATCTTGGATTCGCACTTCTCAAGCTCAGTCCCCCAAGGAATTCCAACGTTTTCCAAATATCATCCAAGATAATGAGGACCCTCTCCGCTTCCATTATTCTGCTCTTCAACCGAGATGCTCTCCGATCTTCATTCCCTCCTTAAGCGAGGCCAGCCAAGCCCTTCCGCAATTTGGTTTTGAATTTTTCGCGAGTTATCGGTTTGGGACACAGTCGCCATCACCACGTCACCGAAGAGTCCGTTGGAAATAGGAGATTTTTAAGGCCAGAGAGACTAAGGAATAAACTAGAGAGAATTTTGGTGGAAGAGAATAACTTGTATTACTACTTGAATTGTTTCTCTTTTACTTGATACAAAATGGGAGGGGAAGAGTACTCTATTTATACTGCTCTAAGGATGATTCTAAATGTTCCATGTAATCTTCACCACCTAATTAATTATACAAAATACAAGAGTAATCTAGCAAATACAAGAATACTCTAGAAACTTAGATATTAAACTATGGGCTATTAGACACACATACCAAAATAAACCCAACTCACAACACAAGCCCAAATAACTAAACTATGGCCCAATGGGTCACAAAAAAAGGTTTATTTCTAATACCCCCTTAAACTTAATTTGTAACACCTAGTAAATTTTTTAACTTAAGAAAATCTTCATGCTTGAGTGATTTTGTGAAAATATCTACCACTTGGTCTTGAGTCTTCACATACTTTAGTTGCACATCCTTTCTTGCAATACATTCCCTTATATAATAGTAGCGGGTATCGATGTGCTTGCTTCTATAATGGAAGACGGGATTCTTTGCTAAAGTAATTGCTGATTTATTGTCAATATAGATCTCAGTGGGTTCATTCTGCGGAATGCATAGTTTCTTCAATAAATTTCTTAGTCAAATCGCATGATAGACATAGGATATAGTTGCAACATACTCTGCTTCACAACTTGACAGTGCGACAATTGGTTACTTTTTAGATATCCATGTGAAAGTAGTGTCTCCCATGAAGAATATAAAACCACTTGTACTCTTTCGATCATCTAAGTCTCTACTTCAATCACTGTCACTATAACTCACAAGATTATAGTGATTAGATGATGAATATCGTAAGCTAAAGTTAGTTGTACCTTTAATATATCGAAGGATTCTTTTGTCAACTTTCAAGTGAGTGATTGTTGGAGATTCCATGTAACGACTGACCAGGCCCACAACATAGAGAATGTCAGGTCTTGTGCAAGTCAGGTAATGCAAACTTCCAACTAAGCTCTTGTAGAGTGTTGGATCCACTTTTCCTCCTTCATCATGCTTTGATAGCTTGGTTCCACATTCGATCGGTGTATTGACAGCCTTGCAATTATTTATCTTGAACTTCTTGATGATCTCCTTAGCATAGCCTTCTTGTGAAATGAAAATTCTATCTTCTTCTTGCTTCACTTCTATGCCAAGATAGTAACACATGAGTCCGATGTCAGTCATCTCGAACTCCTTTGTCATTACTTTCTTAAACTCTTCGAATATGGATGGATTACTCCCCGTGAAGATCAGATCATTGACATAGAGACACACGATCAAGATATCTACATCTTTTACTTTGATGTACAATGCATGCTCATAAGGATATTTAATGAAGTTGTTATCTTGGAAGTACTTGTCGATGCGGCTATTCTATGCTCTTGGTGCTTGCTTTAACCCATAAAGGGCCTTCTTCAACTTTAGAACCTTATCTTCTTGTCCTTTAATTTCATACCTAGATAGTTGCTTTATATAAACTTCCTCTTTAAGGACTCTATTTAAGAAAGTAGACTTAATATCCATTTGATGAATTTTCCATTTATTTTGAGCAGCCAATGAGATGATCAATCGTATCGTTTCTAGACGGGCAGCAAGAGTAAATACCTCATCATAGTCTATGCCGAATTTTTGACTGTATCCCTTCGTGACTAATCTTGCTTTATATCTCTCCACTTCTCCTTTAGCATTCTTTTTAGCCTTGTAAACACATTTCATGCTGATTACTTTGTGCTCTTTTGGAAGTATAGCAAGCTCCCATGTATCATTCTTTGTAATCACTTTTATTTCTTCATCCATCGCATCTCGCCACTCTTTACTTTATGTAGCTTCATCAAAGCTTAATAGTTTACAATTAGTAAGGAGGCAAAAGAGAGTCAGGTCATTTTGATTCTTAGTCACCTCATATATCTCTTGTAAGCTCCTTAATCTTGGTATCCTTTCACTTGAACTGCTGCTTAAAGATGATCCTAGTATTGCTTCTTGATGAGTGCTTGCCATTGATGAAGTAGGTGGGGTAATAGGCTCTTGTTGTTCTTTTCTTACATGCTCCATTCTTCGTTGCTCGCTTTCTTCTTCAATATATGGTAAGAAGTCAAGATTTCCCTCTTGTGTGTGTCATTCCTAGGTGCTTTCTTCGTCAAACTCTACATCGCGACTAATAATAGTCTTGTCATTGCTTGGATTATAGAGCTTGTAGCCTTTTGAGTTAAAGTCATAGCCAATGAAGATAAACTTTTCACTTTTATCGTCAAGCTTGATTCTTTTTTCATCAGGCACGTGAGCATAAGCTATGCTTCCAAACACTTTCAGGTGAAAGATTTCAGGCTTTCTTCTGCTCCAAGCTTCTTGTGGCGTCTTTCTCCATACACTTCTTGTTGGAGAGCGATTTGACAGGTAAACTGTACAAGCTACAGCTTTAGCCCAAAACTCCTTTGGCATTCCTTTGCTCCTGAGCATGCTTCTGGCTATGTCTAAGATTGTACTATTCTTCCTTTCTGTGATACCATTCTGTTGGGGAGATCTTAGTACTATTCAAGGACGGCAGATGTCATTGTCTTCACAATACTTCTGAAACTTGTGGGATGTGAATTCTCCTCCTCTATCAGTTCTCATTGCCGTGATACTTCGACCACTTTCTTTTTCAACAAGTGCCTTGAACTTCTTGAATTTTTTGAATACTTCTGATTTCTCCTTCAAGAAATATACCCATGTCTTTCTTGAAAAATTATCGATAAAGAGGAGAAAGTAGTTACTCTTATCGAGAAAGCCTGGTCTTATTGGACCATACACATCGGTATGTATGAACTCAAGCGGTTTATGGGCTCGGGAACTCGATTCTCTTGGAAAGCTTCTTCTGACTTGCTTTTCTAATAAGCATCCTTCACATAATTAGTCTGGTTGACTGATGAAGGGTAGATCTCGAACCATCTCTTTCTTTGCCAATAATTCTAGGCTGCCAAAATTGAGGTGTCCAAACCTTAGGTGCCAAAGCCATAATGAATCTTTATAGCAAGCCTTTAGATATTTTGCTATGTCATTTTGAATGATTAAGAAGAACATTCTATTTCTTGTCATTAGCACTTTAGTGATTAACTTATTTCTATTGTCTCTTAAAAAAAGATTATTTTCTTTCATATGAATATCGTAGTCTTTCTATGAGAGTTGGCCAAGACTCAAGATATTACTCTTTATGTTAGGCACGTAGTAAACATTTGGAATAAACTGATGTTTTCCATTTCTCAAGCGTATGAGAATTTTACCTTTGCCCTTTACTAATGCCTTGGAATCATCTCCAAATGAAATATTCCCAGTCACCGACTCGTCAAGCTCTATGAATATATCTCTTCTTCCACATATATGATTGCTTGCTCCGCTGTCAAGATACCATATATTTTCTTGGTACCCATTGGTCTCCTTGCATACTAACAACAACACATGTTCCTCTTATCTTTTATCTTCGACATAGTTGGCTCTTTCTTGCACCTTCTTTGGAGCTCTACATTCGGAAGCATAATGGCCATACCTCTGACAGTTGTGACACTTGATTTGGGACATATCATGCCAACGCTGTGGGTTACCTCTTCCATGACCTCTTGTCAAACTTTCTCGTCTATCTTCATTTTCATAATTATTGTTGAAGCATCCTCTTCCTCGTCCACGACCTCTTCCTTGGCCACGACCTCTTCTATGTCCTCTTCCATTGCTGGAATCTTCTTCTTTCTCTTGGAGTTGAATCTTAAGGAGCTGCTCATTGAAATTTTGCATTTTCTTTTTCTTTTCTTCGTGGGCTTGCAAGGAATCTAAGAGTTCTTCTATCGTCATGGCTCCTAAGTATTTGGTTTCTTCAATGACAGTAATAATATTCTTGAATTTTGGATCTAACAATCGAAGAATCTTTTCCATGATCGTAACATTTTCTAATTTCTCACAATTTCTCTTCATTTGAATGGAAATGGTTAGAACTCTAGAAAAGTAGTCAGAAACTGATTCAGTCTCTATCATGTGTAATAAATCAAATTCTCTTCTTAGAGTTTGAAGGCGGACCTTTTTGACTTTTTCTTCTCCCTTGTATGAAATTTGAAGTTTCTCTCATACTTCCTTAGCAGAGGTTGTACTTGAGATTTTCTCAAATCCGTCGTTATTTAAGGCTTGGTAGATGAAGAAGATAGCCTTTTTATCTCTCTTTCTTGAGTATTTTAAACTATCATTTTTTGTTGAGGATAGTGCCGCCTCATCTCTTGGCTTTTCATAGCCTTTTTCCACTATATCCCAAACATCATGTGCTCCAAGGAGTATCTTAATTTTGATAGTCTAATTATCAAAGTTGTTGTCATAGAGTGATGGAACTTGAAGAGATGTTAAACTGACAATAGCCATAACTATTAACATAGTGAGCTTTTGGAAATTTCGACTGCACGGATAGAACCGGAACGTCAAAAAACCTTAAGATTGATTTGTATATTGACTTGGTCTAAGTCAACACTCAGTCAACGGTCAACAGGTTGGTCAACGACGCGATCAACGGCTTCGACAGCTTTGTCAACGGCGCTGTTAAACGGTTTTGATAGCTTGGTCAATGGCTCGGCTCGATCAAATGGTTCTGACTCGGCTCAACTCAGTGAATTGACTTAGTTTATGGCAGCAAATTTCTGACGACTCGTTCAGACTTATTCGGACTCTGATTGGGCTGATTCTTGCGACAACGTGTTCGTTTCGTCGAACTATTCGATTTGATATATAATAGTAGTATATTTGGAATAAATGACTAATACTCTCAATCTCAAGAATTCTTTTCTGATGTGGAAGATTAATCAAAGTTGCAACTACAGAGCATACTTAGAATTTTAAGAGAACTTACAATCTTGCTCTGATACCACTTTGTTGGAAATATGAGATTTTTAAGGCTAGAAAGGCTAAGGAAGAAACTAGAGAGAATTTTAGTGGAAGAGAAGAACTTATAATACTACTTGAATTGTTTATCTTTTGCTTGATACAAAATGGGGAGGATGAGCACTTTATTTATACTACTCCAAGGATGATTCTAGTTACTCTATGTAACCTCCACCACCTAACTAATTATACAAAATACAAGAGTAATCTAGCAAATATAAGAATACTCTAGAAACTATGAGCTATTAGACACACATATCAAAATAATTCCAACTCACAACACAAGTCCAAATAACTAAACTATGGCCTAATGGGTCACAAAAAAATGTTTATTTCCAACAGAGCCCCTCCTCCAAAGCTTGCGCCACTACTTGTTTCACCATGCTCGTCTTTCCAACGCTACCCATCCCATAAACTCCGATAACTCAGATCTCTTCACCCCTCAATGCTTCCATAACCTTGTTCATCGCTATTTTGATGGACGAGAACAGCTGAAACTTCTCCATCCCCCATGGATGCTGACCACTTGAGCTTCTTTGGAGCCTGCGGCGGAGGAGTGCGAGGAGGGGTAATAGCATAAGCTCATCTTGCGGCGCCAGTGGCAATGAGGGAAGCAACCGCTAATGCTGCAGCACCTCTTGTTTTCCTTGGCTTGATCAACCAATGACGCCAACTCCGTTAACAATGTCCCGACCCTTCTTTGCCAATCTCGGACTTCGCTTCTGATGACTAGGTTATTTGATTATGCCACTTTGATGCTTCTCTCGACGTCCTCTTCACGAGCTTTAAGCATTCCAGCTTTTTCCTCAAGATCTTTCAGGTCCGCTTCATATTTTTTCAAGTAGTTTTATTGGCGGCTTACTAGATCCCACAAGAACGTTGCGGTATCCCTAATGATACTTCAAACTTGGGGGGATCTCTTTGAGCAAGTGGGTAGTCGGGGTAGAAATAATCCGGAACAATATATGACGAAAAAACTAGAAATGCTTTTATATAGAATTCAAATCTTATTTTTTTAAATTTAGAAATAATTTTCATATAAATATTATTTAAACTAAACGGATGTCTCGTAATCGCTTACATATAATTAGAATCAAATTTTCATTTTCGTATTCTGGTGTACGTACTCACTAATACATCGTCCAATGAACTTAATTGTCATTTTTATATTTCCGTAAAAGTGTAGAAAAGGAGTCAAAGTTGCCATTCTAATATTTTGTCCTCCACAACTAGGAAATTTCCCACTCGTTGTCTTTTTACAATAGAATGGCATCTCCGATAGGGTAGCTTTGCAATTTTTTTAAGAGGTATTGATCAGACCATTACCGCGCTACTCGGAATCTGATTGTCTTTTGATTTTATTCTTTTATTTTATTTTATTTTTTTTATCACTTGTGCCATGTTGTAGATTAATTAATGACGAGCCACGAGGTCAACCAAGTCCTTCGAACAAATTGTCATTTCTATATTTTGTGTACCTCATGGGGAATCAAGTTGCCATTTTAATGCTTTGGTATTTATTGGAATCAATTTCAATTAGTTGAAAACTGGTTTTATGGAATGACCGTGTGAGTGGAACAACAATTCTTATGGAAAGACTAGTTTCATCTTAGGTTAGGTAAAAAGACTTGGATCACCAAGCTTTAGGGTGAGATGACAAAAGTATTAGTTTTTCTCGCATGAAGTGTTTAGTTTGAGGTATCCCACAATAATACTAGGAGTATATGAACAATTCACTTGTTTGTGGGTTATCCACGTAGCACTCAGGGATACGCAAAGCAACATGAGGTTTTCTGGGTTTGTTGAAATTATACTTCCTTTTTTTTTTTTTTCCAAAAAAAATAAGGTTTTTTTTTAACCTAATTAACTTATAACATTTTAACTCTCTCTTGAAACCTAAAAGCCCTAGAGCAAGTGTTTGTTATCCTTTATCTTTAGAATTAGGGTAATCAATATATTTACTCTTAATTGTATTTGTAATCTATTTTTTGTCTCATTATTTTGAGGAGTTTAAAATTATAATCATTATACTTATATTATAATTTGAAGTATTTTGTTTTTCGATTAATGATATTCTCTTAAATAGCATATTTAGATTAAAAAAAAAAAACTTCTGAAATTTTATGTGATATTATGAACTGCAATGTGATGACTGTAAAACTATAAAGTATTTCCAGACTTATATTTAAAGGAGTAAAAGATAAACGCTTCAAACATATTTTATAATATAATATATATGTTAAAGATTAAAATTATGGGACCGTAACTTTGTCAAAATAATAATTAGTTTATTTTTACTCTACTAACCAGCCAAAAACATAGTAATTCTAATTTCCAATGTTCAACTAATTGTGAGAATTGAATTCAATTAGTCACTCAATAATTTTTATTCTATTTTTAATGTATTCCTATGGTTATTCTTGTTTTAATTAGTATCCTTCTTTCAACGAAATGGCAATGTTTTCCCTCGTCAATTGGGAAGTTTCCCCACCGGTTGTCTTTTAGAAGAGCAATGCTACTATTATTCCTATAAGTCTATGATAGGGATTCACGTGATGTCTATCATAATAAATAGTTACGATTGGTTAAACGTGTTTGTTGCATTATAATTTTGTATTTCTATATATGAACTCTGTACTCGAATCCATGTGGATCCATTAGATTAAGTGGCTTTGATTGGCTAAATATGTCTAACCAAAATCCAAAGTACAATCTTTCAAAAGAAAAAAAAAAAAAAATGCAAACTACAACTCGTTTTAGAATAATGTCATCTCCTCCCAGTCTATCCAGAAAAAGAAAAAAAAGGTCGGATAATGTGGTTTTGACTTTGATATTTTTATTAGGGACAGGCACATACCGCTACCTTTTCAGATGTACAGAATCCAGTTGTCATTTTAAACTTGTTTGTCTTGAGGCATCTTATCGATCAATTCCTGTGATAAGTTAAAGAGGTCAACAAAGATTTTTAAACAAGCCCACAGAAATCAAATTGTCATTATCAACCATCATTACTATAATTATTTGCTGAAATGTCATTGTTATTATCTAGCTGTCTTTGGACATTTTTCATTTTTAATAAATTAAAACCCTATAAATAAAATCATGTAATAGCGTTAAGAATTTTAAAATGCTTTTAGTAATTTAGAAGAAAATGTAATAAAATATAAATTTTAAAGAATTTAAGAGAAATCGAAGATTAGATAATTTCGTTTTGATTCTCAAATCATTATGAGTTTTTTATTCATTAAAATACTTATTAGTTTTAATTTTATAAGAGAATTACTAATCAAAGTTTAAAAAAATTTTGAGCTATCTCTTTTAAAACTTGTTGAGAAATCATAAATTTTGATTAATTGACTTTAACTAAAATATTTAGTTCAATAACCAAAATGTATTACACAAAATTAATTATTGTTTTAAATACTCAATTTAATAACAAAATCATCCTCATACATCTACTCACTAATCTTAGCTATATAGCTGAACAAGGAAAGAATGATAACAAAGTATGAACACCCACCAGGAGTCTAGAGTAGAACTGTCTATACAAACTATACAACTCATTTGACCATCGATACAACTCTAATTAGACATACACCTAAAAGTAGGAAAAGTAGGAGGTGAACATTCACATGCTCATTAGAAATTTAATTACCTTTTTGAATGGATGCAATTTTACCAAACCTGCATAGTTAATACTTTTCCAAAACTCATTTATAACCAAGTTTGTATAGCAATTGATATCCAAAATAATCTAATATTCAAAATCAAAACCAAACTCACATAATTGTTTATATCACAAATCGTCTCATCCCATGAGCTCACATCTTCTCATCACGAACTAGAGTAAATCATACTACGTGTACTAAATAATCTCTGCCTGATATCTATCTCAGAAAACTAGAAGAACACCCATGTGTCTAAGCCTACCGAATCGGAGGGGCAACTGAATGCCTACACCTATCGAATGAGAGTAATCAGAAAAACTCATGTGCAGATTTATGTGCTCTCACCAAAGGCAGGTGTACTAGTCCGCCTACTTCAATACCGTGATGCCTAAGATGTATCTCATGTGTGATCCTATGGTATGTACAACATGTAACAAGATACATGTAATAACCACGCAAAACATAACCAAACAATGCTTTAAAACTCCACTTGATATTATTATGGAATTTACTGTATATTGGGTAAGAAATCCTATAAATCACCCCAAGATCACGATTTTATAAATATGTACAGAGTCACACAGTCCAATTTCATAATAATCCAAGATTTTCCAACAATTCATTAAAATAATGTTTAATTCACGATTTTTCACAAAATTGTCATAATTCAAAATTTAAATTAAATCATGTATAAAACTAGGTAATTAAAATCCTACCTTTATATGGTAGCAATACCAAGCTAACGACGCTCAAAGAAACTCTCGTTGGTCACTCGTGTATTCGAAAGACAGTTTTCGGATCCCGATAAGTCTTCTTGAAAAGTGACTTTTCCACCGAAGCCTCAAATAGAAAAAAAAAAGGATACTATTGAATTCAAAGCACCAAAAAATGTTAGATTAGATATATACATTGTCAAAAACAAGTTCCGGTGCAAGACCGATCTATAGCACGCAAAACTATAGAATTTTTGTGCCACAAAATTCTAATTTTTGTTTTACAACGAAACATAGTGGTATTTTATATCAAAATTTATGTCTCGACCTCACTGAGTCTAAATTCGAAGTCAGAACTCAGTCTCAAGGTCCTTAGCTTTAGTTACACTCACAAATCCGAGAATTTCATAATACCACTTTTTGGAAACAATTCGAAAAATGTCCACTTTTCTAAAATATTTAGAAAAATATCATTTTGCTGATTATTTGCAAATATACCATTTTTTGAAATATTAAAAAAATTATCACTATAAAAATTATTTCAGAAAATATTTAAAAAAAAATCTATATTCACTAATTATTTGTAGAAAATGTTATTTTTGCAATAATAATTCAGAGAGTAATACTTTTCTAATCTCAGCCCAAGGCCCAAATATGAATAGTAACAGACTCTAATAAAACACTATTTGCATTTACAAAAATATCATTGTTTTTCCGAATTAGAAAAATATCATATTTTTCAATTTAAGATTTTTATCTAACCGGATATCATTTTAATATAACGCCGTCATATTTATTAAAGATTCAATTTCTCTTCCTCCCTCATATTATTTTTATGGCCATATAAATAACTTTACAAAAATAATTGTATAAATACCACAAATTAATTTGTAAAATGGCCCAAAAAACTTAAAATCGACTTATCGGAATTGATTTGCCAGAAAATAACGACTATTAAGGGTCGGGGAAAGCTTGAGCTTACCATCTATAGTGGTGGCTGGTTCTTGATTGAAGGTTACGATGAGCTTGAGCTTACCATCTATAGTGGTGGCTGGTTCTTGATTGAAGGTTACGATGAAGAAGAAAAAGAAGAAAGAAGAAAGAAGAAAGAAGAAAGAAGAAGAAAAGAAAAAAGGAAGAGGAAAAGAGAGAGAGAGAGAGATTATTGGGTAAGAGGAAATTAATGGAAGATGGTGTATTAAAAATTCAAAAGTGGGTTCACCACTTAATTAAAATATTATTAATTTGTTTTTAATTTTATAAATTATAATTTACCAAAATGTCCTTAAGTTTAAATTATTTTATTACTCTTTTAAAAATTAGGTTTTTACATTGTGACTGAGTGCTTTCCTACGGGAAATTAAAGTGGAAAATTAATTTAATGATCAAGTGCTTGATCAATATTTTTGGTCGAAAATTAAGTTGGGTTTTCAAATAATTCATATTCTCTTAATAATTAATTGTTCTGTTTAAAACGAAAAAGGTTCTAATAAATTGTGTTGATTATTATTTGAAAAACTTGGTTTAACATAAAATATGTTTATATATGCATGTTGCGGGTATACAGGGGATCAGATTCAATAGCTGATCCAGTTATCATAGCCTATAACCAAGTGTTTGCTGCATATCGTGGACCCACTGTTAGGGAAGCGGTGGCTAATGCAAAGGATTTTCTTCCCACCAAGTCCACCCTTTGGAATATTCTAGACGAAGATGGTACGTAGACAATGAATACAATGACGTTCATTCTCGGGCAGCCCTTTTAATAAGTTACCTCTTTTATTTAGTTCTTTCTTTGATAAAAACTCGCAAGTCTAGTATGTTTTTTTTTTAAAAAAAAAACAAACAAAACTTGCAAGTCTAGTGTATAAGCATTTAATATTTTTTTTTTTTGCATTTTCCAACAAAAAAGAATCATAAATTGACTTCGTATTCATCAATTTTTGACAGAAGATAGACCCTTTATTTTCACAATACTTCGTATAGAAAACTGTTTGATTTGATTGATCATGATTCAAATATTTCTTTAAATTTTAACTAGGTATCTAGGGTTAGTTTTATATTTCACCCCTAAACCATAGGGTCAGTACTATTAACCCGTGTACATATAAAAACTTATGATATGGTTAGCTAGTAGTCTCATGTTAAAATGGATCAATAATAATGAACACAATACGAGCACGACGATTATAAGTCTAATTGACAGTACATGATTCAATTAGTAACGATGCCAAACCAACATGAACAATATGACTAGGAAGTATGCTTGGAGCCTTGGACAGGAACGTCACAAATATAACTACATGCGTTTATGCCAATATATATATATATATATATAGCAGGAGACACCACAAACAGTCACGATATGCATGAAGCAATATGAATAATTAACAATGAGTAGGGTCAAAAAAATGTCAAGATAAAATTTATATAGGATTGTTTACATGTAATTTTAATTTTAATTTAACGATAAAAATTTAATTTTAATTTATCCTAAAAATTTATTTCAGTTTCACAAAAAGTTCCTTTTTATTAAAATAACGACTACAATTTCACAGTCATTTTAAATGTAAATTTCGATAAATTAACGAACAAACTACTAAAATTTGGACTCAATTTTGACGATAGGCATAATTAAGCTAAAAAATGTGCAGTTAAGATCATGATATGATACGAGTTTTTGAAAGCAAGCAAGATTATGACATAAGTTTTAAAACGTGTACGATTATAGGCAAAAAAATAACAGAATATCGTAAACAAACAGATATAATTAGGCACCAAAATAGACAAATTTGGAAACACACGCGTCAACCACGACAAGATTACTAAATAACCATATTGTAATGGATACTAAGAATGCCTGGAGACTAATCATGCATTAACTGGCATGACATAAGCAAGCACGGACCATTAAATTTGTAATTTGCTTTTATTGCTTTTTAAATTTCTTGTTCTGTTAAAAATCACCGACCTTCTTTTTGTCCTCGTTGCTTTTCAACACCAGGTCCAGGAACGGGTTTAGGGAAAAATGAAAAAAGAAAAAGCAAAATAAAAAAGAAGAGGTTTTTTCTTATTATCAAAAATGGAATTTCACTCAAATCAATAATGAACGTGTTATCAATAAATGGAGTAAAATGGAGTTATTTATGGATTATTATTTCTTTCAATCTAATTTTTGTATTGGTTCAATTAAAATGTCAATGTGAACCGACCTAAATTTCAAAAAAAAAATACATTACTGGTCTGATTCGGGCCACATTAATGCAAGCATGAATTAGCTCAGTAGTAAGGATTAGGTTGAGCCTCAGTAATATGCTCATTCTGCTGGCCCATATTTATCTAGACTCATAGTAAGTCTGTATTTAACTATTTTATATGTAATTTTAAATATATTTATCAATTAAAAATTTTAATTAACATGTTTATAATGTTATTTATTTATTTGTTTTTAACTTATTTAAATTTTAAAAGAAGATTAATAATTTTTTTTATTTTAACCTAACAAGGGATAATTGAACATATAATAAAATTAGGTCTATATTTTAGCCCGTATAAGCTTATATTTGACCCGCCTAAAATGTAAGTTAAACCTATAGGCCGTGTCAAATTCCTTAATAAGAATAAGAGTCAGATTGGACCTAAATTTAATACAAAATTTATATGGACTTATCAAATATGAATTGATTTGACTAGTAAGACGATCTTTACCTCTCTAGATTTGATACAAACTCTCTTCGTGTTTGTGTGAATTTATTTTCTTTCTATAAAATCCTTTGTTAATTAATGAAGTAGGACAAAGACGGCTATTAATTTCAAAATTTTATTACTTATGATAAATATTTGTATTTTATATTTTTCCAATAGGAGATTAAAAAAATATTTGTTACTCCTATTAAAGCTGGCCATTAATTTCAAAATTTTATTACTATTTTTTTTGCAGATGATTCGGTAATTGAGCCACTTGAAAAGTATATTGCCGCGTCAAGAGTTGTGACACAATACATCGAGAGCATCTTCCTATCAAATGAATCGACTGCTGAGCTACTTAGGTTAATTTGATTTACAGCACTCACGATCCTCTGCTTCTCTGTGCATTAAACCACAAATTAAATTGACACACATGTTCTCAAGAACTGTAATTTTATGAATATTTACGAGATTCTAGTTTACGGAAAAATAAAAATTAGCAGAGATTATCTTCACTTTCATTTCACATTAAAAAAAAATAAAAATTTTACCAGGCATGCGCTGGCTTTTTTGGCAATGCTTTGTTGTGTTTGGACTTTGAAGTACACCCTGACGACCTAATTGCTCAATGGACGAAATAAGGGTGCTATAGCAAAATAAGCCCCTGTATTTGCTATATTTCAATTCTATTCTTCGTGTCCGGCCGTGTCAATCCTGAGTCTTGTGGATTGAGATAAGTAGCCTAAAAAACGTTTTTGAGTTTGATTGCGTTTTCTTTAAAAAAATTTATAAAAAGAGATATAACGCCTTGCTACCCGATATTATTGTTTTATAATATTTTTAAAAAACAACGGGTGTTTTGCAAATATTTTTTAAGGAAAAAAATTATATGAATATAAAAAATTATATTTGTATTATGAAAAAAATATTTAGAGAGAAAAAGTCAAGAGGGAGTGACAAAATATAAATTCAAGTAAGAGAATAAGAAGAAAGAAAATTATAGAAGAAAATGTAAAGGTAATGAAAGATAATAATAAGAGAGAAAGTGATAAAAAAAAATGAGGAAATAAAAAGTATTAAAAAAGATAGAAAAAAGAGAAACAAATAAAAACACACAAAAGAGAGAAAGTGATAAGAATGCATGAAAAAAGAAAATAAAGATAAAGAAAATTATAAAGAACAAAATAACAATGAGAATGGATAGAGATAATGTGATTAGAAAAATGAAAGGATAGAAAATAATGAGAGTAGAAGTGATGGAATAAAATAAAGAGAGAGAAAATGATAAGAGAGAATGAGAATTGAGAGAACGAGGAGAAAGAATAAGGAGAGAGAAAGTGACGAGAGATAATGAGGAGAACAAAAGTAATGAAAGAGAATGTAACGAGAAAGAAAATTACGAGAAAATATGTAAATAAAAATTATGCAAAAAAATTATTTTATTCTTTTAGAAAAAAAAAAAGTTAAATAAACACTTTAAAAATAACAAAATATTATTTTCTGAATTTTCTATTTTTTTTTAACTCTGTTCCGTTGTTAAAAGCTATTCCTCAAGAATAATGCCAAACATTTTATTCTGTTTTTTTAAAAAAAAAAAATAATTATGATGCCAAAACAGGCCTAGTCATTTCACATATTTTTGGTTCCCAGGGTTTTACAGGACACTACATCCGGTTTTAAATAAGTCAAATTATAGAGAAACGCAAAGTACGAGGCCTGAGGCTTCTTTTTTATTTTTTTATTTATTTTATAATTTTCATCGTGGTGAAAATCTGCAATTACTGAAATTGGACTTAAATCCTTTGTTTTATGTTTTTCTACTCTCGTTAATAAAAAAACAAAAATTAATAGACTTTTTAATCCAGAACAATCTAGCTTCTTCTTTGCCGAAGAAGATACATCTGGGACGATATTGTACATAATAGATTATGGATATTGATCAATTCATGACGAAAAGAAAAAAGAAAAAAGAAAAAAGAAAACATTAATATTGGATGAATTGGTTGATTAGATGTTACTGGAGGAGCGGAGAAAGCTTCTTTGTTTATGTTTTTCCTTTTGGCTTTTTATTTTTTTTAGACGGCGACGATGATAATAATAATAATAATTTTGACTAAATAATTTGTGATTATAATATTTATATATATATGGATAATAATTAGGCTAGTAATACTAGGTATCTTAATTATTTTATCAAATTTTTAATACTAATACGTGGTATATGAGTTGATGTAATTTAATTAAAATATTAAAATTTATGAAAAAATTTATTAAAAATTATTTATTAATTAAATGATGACAATTTATAATACATATGTGTTAGTATTAAAATTTTGGTAGGTAACCCAACGATATTTTACCAAATTTTCAAGGCCAACAAATATGACAAGTAATTATCCTATATATTTTGTATCTTTTTAATTTAGTATTAGTATTTGTTTAGAATAAAAGGTTGTTCCTTAGTTTTCAATTTCTGTTTAGAAAATCTTTGTTCATACGATTAATGTCTTTTCACAAGTCTATAATTTTGACCAAATATGTCATTAGGGGATACATTTTCAAGGTTTTTACAATCTAAAAATAATATATGAAAATATAGGAGCAAAATGACCTAAACAGTAGAATAATGCCAGAAATACTAAATTATTAATAATGCGACATAGTTTTCGACGACACAATTAAAATAGTGTGTTGCCACAGTGAGATGAGATGCAGCTGAAAACCATGTCATATTTTTTATGGTAGAAAATTTTGGCCAAAAACTGTCCACTTGTTCTACTTCCGTGAAGAATGCTTATAAATTTCTCATAATTAAATATAATACTATCTCCAAAATTCAGTATGCATTCTGCCTTGTCCACTTGCGAGTAGCTAAGAAAAAACTATCACCCGACCAGAGTTTATAAAGGCCCCGTTAGGCAGTCGGACTGTAAAGAGGGATTAGACTTCTTTGTCCAGTCTAATTTGGGCCTGTGAAAGGGCTTGACAAAAAATTTAACCTTTCAATTTAATCACACATGGACTTGGGTTTAAATAAGCTCTTGAGCACCTTTTTTTTTCTTTTTTCCTTTTTTTTTTCTCTTCTTTCCATTTTTTTTTGCTTTCCATATATATATTTTTTAAAAATATAAAAAATTATTTTGAATTCAACTATATTATATTCCCAATTTTATTAAAAAAATTAAGTATAATATTTTAATTGGATAAAAATCTTATTTTTAATCGTTATATTATGTAAAAACTTATTTATTTATCTTATTGAAAAATTAAATTACATTCATAAATAAAAAATTATTTTATTATGTAAATAAATTTTTGGTCCTAGATTACACTAAACACGTTACAACGTTAAAAAAGGTCCAATCCAATCCAAACTAATAATCAAATGCAATGTACCAATTGAGCCTTAAATTACTTAATCATACCCATGTCGTAATAAATTGAACTATATTGTCGTTTGCAAATATAATTTGATACTATCGTGGTGTTTAAAGAACAAATTAGTTTATTTGTAAATCTGATTATATATTATATAAGTAGTCTGAGTCGATTCAATTCGCAAAAAGAACAGCGTACAAGAGCTCATTCCAAGTGTCAGGAACACCAGCAAGGCACCAATGACTACAGTCATTTCCCTTTGTCCCGCCAATCCCATAGACAGAGGGATGACCATCTTTCCTCAGTTGTGACAGTGTGGTTATGTTGAGAAGCCTCACAGGCGTTGACATTTTGGTCAACAATTGGTCTACAACCGCCACCGCCGGTGGCCAACTTCCCGGATATGTGGAACCGCTTACGGGTTCGGTTTCCCCTTCGCAGGTCGTTGACTTGGATTTATTCCACTCTGCTCCACTTCTCCCCCCGGAGAGTCAAAAACACGCAAACAAGTTAAGTTAGGTTAGCAATTTCAAAAAAAAAAAAAAGTTAAGTTAGGTTAGCTTCTTGTTAATTACTTTGCTTTTATAATTTAATTAAACTAAGAAACTAGATACTTTGCCCCCCCCAAAAAAATTATATATAATATATATATATATGTGGGCCATATATACAAGAGATTAAAATATCTGGAAGTTATACTAGTTTATATTTCTACCAATTATCCAATGGGGTGTACTGCAAGAGTAATACTTGGGAAATATTTACAAGTAGCATGTATTTAGACTAAATGTTATTATAGCTTAGGTTACATATTTTCTTTCCAAAAAAAAAAAAAGAGAAAAATTACACACACAAACGAACAAATTGCATATATTTAACTATTTACAACTGAAATTGATAAAAATTTCTCTGGTTTGCAGTATTCACTACCATAATGTTTTAAAGAATAATCTCCGTATAATATTTAAGATTTTTTTTTTTGGATAAAGCAGAAATCAAGTGGTGATAGATATGATAAAAAGCACTAATATTCACCTGTAATGAGTAGGAGAAATGCCTTGAAAGAAAACTATGGTCTTGTTAGGATCAATATTAGAGTCTACCCACTTGGACCAAGTTGTTAAACCCTCTTTGAAAGCTACCAAGCGGTCCATATCTCTCCTTATATTTCCTCCTATTTCAACGTAATCCCATCTGTTAAAGCTCAAAATAACGTTAATAAAACCATAATTAGTAGCTGCACATGATTTTCCTTTGCATGATATTTAAATTATATTTATTAATATATATATGTACTAATTAATCGTACATTGAGCTCTTAATTAATTTTCTTTCAATTTAATTATTTAATTTGTTTTTCATTTGAGTAATTAATTAGAAAAGTTAGATCAATCGAGTTTTGTATCTCACGGTTGTTTGCTGCCTTTGTGGAGCCACCAGTGCCAGGTGTTGAAGATAAGCATGTCGTATCCTCTCCAAGCATTGCCGTTTCTGATGGAATCAAGCTTTAGAACTCTGCCTATATTTTCTTTTACAATATCCACCAGATATGCACTACGATTTAATATCACTGACACTCTATACTCCTGAAAAAAAAAACCCCCAGTATATATTTAATTTTATTGAAAATACCTTTTTTTATGGGGAAAAAAAACAAAAAAATGAAAAAGCTACAATACACATTTGGATTTGATTAATCATGAGTACATTATTTAGTTATTTATCATAGTAATTGAGTACATATTAATGAGGTGTAAAATAAATAAATAAAGAGAGTAAAACTTACTGACGAAAAAAACTTGGAGAGGCCACCTTTTCTTGTTAATGTAAAATTGGATTGGGGCACTGAAGCATACAGCATACATGTTAGTGATTGCCACTGATTGAGGCTTAGAGAGTCCCCTACGAATAATATTTTTTTCCCCTTGAATTTCCTCAAGAATTCCATACCATTGAATCTGGCACGTATATATGTTTTATCCTTAATAATAAGTTAATTAATTACAAAACCTATATATATATATATATATATATATATATATATATACACGTAGCCGTTTTTGGCTTTTAATTTCTTTTCTATTATTTTTTTGGATGTTTCATTTTAAATTAATTTTATTTTTTAATGTCAAACAATATGGCTTTGTAAGATATTAATTTATAATTTATTTTTAAAGAAAAATGAGAGAGATTAGTTATAATTCATCAATTAGTTAAAGTATTTTGTCGAGAGGCCATAATAGATACCTGCATTGATCAAATGTCATGTTCACTCGATACTCGATAGTTCCACATATATAAAGTTGTCCGTCAAAATTTGGTAGAACACAGTATTTCTTAAAAGAATTTTCGAATAGTTAGTTGTCTTGTATTACATCTTAAACAAATTAATGGAATACGTACTAGTACGTCGGTGCAAGAAATTATAATAAATATAAAAATATATAAAAACATATCTATATATGTATATATCATAGTGATTATTGAATTAATCTACAAAATAGGGTAACAGTATTGATCAATACATATGATTCTTGGCAACTGGAAAATGATGAACATAAACCAAACTGTCAAAGATTAGTTTGTTTCATATCGACGGAGCTCTTGTCAACGATTAATTTTATGAATTTGAGATGTGATGAAACGAATTAAAAAATAAAACTTAAGTAAAAAGAAGAATTTTATAGTGGTTCAATTCCAAAAATGATGAACTTACATCCACTGTATAATTATCAGAATTTCTCTAAATCTTAAGGTGAGAGTAAAGAGAGAATTACAAAGAGAGTGTATAGTAAAGTGATTATGAGATAATAAATAATGATATTGAGCCCTTTTATACAAGTGATGGTAGTTCAATATTTTCCCATTATGAGAATAGAAATATACATAATCAAAATATAATTTCAGGTAACAATACAAATTGGGTAATAATTAAATAAGTAGATTACTTTATTTTTATTCAAAAACCTGTTTCCTTTTCTTCGTAGTTATTTTTCTGAAGTTTGATTCAGTTTCTTTTTACCGTCGATTTAGGTCACACATTATCTATTCAGAACAAATCGTATTATTTGGTTAAGATGTTAATATGTGACCTGAAGTATTCATCTCATAGTCTTTGGCTTTCCTTTGGCTTTCCTTTCTTGGTTGACCAATGATGTAGATTCAAAATCGTACAACATCTCCTAACCAAAATACAACGACAAAATTCATTCATTTTCACTTTATACATTTATAAAATCCGATGAGTACCTCTTTGGAGTTTGGTAAAGTTATGCAAGGTAATTTAACTAGATTTAATTAGTATAGTATTTTTTTAGGAGTAATTAGTATATATGGTATGTAATATATGTACATATATACAATTAGTTTTTTTTTTTTCAGAAAAATTTACAAATATAGAAGTTCAATCTATGAAGGATATGCCTCAATTTATATATGTAAAAACCCAATTTTTTGGGGTAAAATAGTCATTTGACCATCTTTTTAAAAAAAATCAGATTATATCACTCTTTCTCTTTCTCCCTCTCCCTCCCGATATCACTCTCTCTCTCACCTCCCTCTCGTTCTCTCGGCTGAAGGAGGACCAAGGAGCGTCGCCACCACCTCGCCCATTGTCCGGCCAGGCTTGTCACCGCCGAGCTCCTCCCGTGTCATCAGGAAGCTGTGCCGCCCACCCCCGGTCACCGCCGAGAGCCACGTCACCAGAAAACGCCATTTTTGGCCTTTTGGAAGTTTTCGTCACCGGCGACGATTCCGGCTATTTCAAGTCACGTTCTTAGACTCGTTGGGTTCGTATCGTCGCAACGATCGTCAAGGTATATATTTCACGATCCCATTTTACCCGGATTGAAAGTTGTCATTTTAGGGTATTTTGAGTTTTGAATTTTAGTTTTCGATCCGACCGTTAGATTTCATTTTTGTTATCATTTTTGGAATGTACTCAGAAAATGGAGAAGTTTGATATATATATATATATATTGTGTTGTTTGGTGATCAGCATGAAAATCGAGATCGGACAGTCGAGATTTTACCTCGTTTTACGTGCCACTAGTCCGGTGTGAGTCCGGACCCGAATTGGGCAAGTCATATGTCTAACCTAGCTATTTTGGGTGCTAGGAATTCAGTGAAGAGGTCTATTTGTGGAATTGAAGCTCCGGTAAGAAGTTAGTTTTTCACAAGAGGACGATCGAGGGCATGAGATTAGTTCCTGACTCTCCGAGTGATCGTCCAACGGCACCTTGAGCATCCAATAGTGTGGTATCGCTATTCTAGTGAGGTAAAGATTCAGTTACCTCTCTTTTACATCGTTTGTGAATAAAACTTATCTTCTGCATCATATGAGGACAAATGTGATTTTAGAACTTTTAAATATCTGTGATGGAATTGAATGATATAATTCATATATATTGGATTGCTCTGGGACTTTTCTAAGTACAAGTTATTTTTGGATATGTTAAAATAGGGTCGTTATGCTGCCCATTTTTTTACAAAATTTAATGAATTATTTTATTAAAACCAGAGCATCATTTGAACTTAATTTACTGCATGGCTACTTTTACACATCAGTTCAGAGTACTCGTGTCATATGATCACATATGAGTCCCAGGTTAGCATCATGGGATTTTTACAGTGTGGCACTATGGCCCCACTGACAATGAGAGTCCGTGAATCCACGCGGGGTATTTCTTCTGATTATCTCCCCATTTAGCAGGCGTAGGTAATGCGGTTGCCCCTCTAGGTTTGGTAGGCAACACACGGGTATCCCCTCTAATTATGGGCTAGGTGTCAGGCAGGCTATATGGCACACGTAGTGCCAATACCCTGGTTTCCATTGATGAGAGGTGATGAACTCATGGGTATGGGTAGATTTGTGTCATGTATTTATGGACTGATTAGTTTTGGGATATTATGTTCTCCGTACCTCTATATATATGAATGTGCATATAGACTCTCAGTTTTGGATATTTTATGAATATATGCACATATGGTTTTGCAAAATTATTTTGGATTAAACTAACCATGCAGGGGCTTTTCATCACTAAAAAGGTTTTAATTGAGGTAACAGCTTTTCTACTGAGCTTTCGAGCTCATCCCTTCTCTTTTTTCCTCTCTTTCAGGTGATCACTCATTTGAGTCAATTGTCTCGATGGCTAGACAAGTCGCTTAACTTAGGCTCGTGGTCTTATTCCTCCTTGGGTTGGTACTTTTATTTTTCTCACTCTTTTTCCATGTCTAACTGTTTAGCCAAGTTTATTGAGTCTACTAAGTGAATATATGAGGATGTAATTACTATTATTTGAGGATTTGGTGTATAAATGGGACCCTATAGTTCCCAAGGAGCATAATTTTAAAGGTTTAAGTACTTGGAATTTTGATTAATTCTGTAAATCAATTTTTGGATTTTCCGACTCAAGATTTACGAACTTTATTTTAATCAACGCTAAAGTTTTTATCAAATCAAGTTTTCATACAAATTAACTATGTTTCATCGAATTTTAATTGGCCTATCTCTCTTAATAAATTAAACTAAAGACGCGCTCCCTTTTTATAAAATTTTTAATGAGTCAAGGACTAAAATGAAATATCCAAGTACTAGGTTTTCTCCGAATTTTGTAAAATTGCTTATTTATATTAATTTACACTCAAAATTACTAAAAAGTCACGGCTTAGGATTTTGGGTTGTGACAATATATCCTCGGTAACGAACTATACATGATTTATAAATCGATGAGAATTACTTATTTTTTTTGAAAGAAATGGATGTATCTTAGATTATATTTTAGGCTATAATATTTTCCTTTCATAAAAATTTACGTTGAATTAGTTATTGTCGTCGAGGATATTGCATGTGCACCTTTATACATATACGTGTGTACGTACAATCTATGTTCAACTGATCAGTCAAAGATGTTCTTTGTTTATAACCAATTTCAAAAACTTATAATGAATTCACTGTTCATTGCGTAATCATGACAATCCAATTAATAATAATAATGATAATAATAATAATAATAATAATAATAATGATACAAGTCTAGAACTACAAGTATATTATATAAATTTCTCCTCAACTACTATATTTTTCTAATACATACGGCTACGCTACAAGTGTCATGTATTTGCGTGTCAGAGTTCTAACTTCTACGTATACAGAAGTACTCGACAAATGCAGTATTAGTACTAACTCTGGACTAATTTGTTAATTAATAATTGGATGTATGTATATATTAGCCCATTTAAAAAACGTAAAATTAAATATGCCATGCATCATTCAAATATAATATTATATGGAATATATGAGTTAATAAAATAAGGTAGATAAAATACAAGCTTATATATGTTAAGCCTTCTAGTAATATTATGATTGCAAATTTAGAAGTATATTGGAAATATAATCTTTCAGTAATTGAACAGGGCAACATATTTATTCACATATTAGTAATTATACATAGAGTTGTACTAATAACGTCGCGTCTGTGGTGACTGATATCATGTCAAACCAAATAGAATAAATTAGGTGAATATACCTTTTTTTTTTTTNAAAAAAAAAAAAAAAGATAATTGTCTACTTAACCCTGTCAAATAACTCATAAATATATTATAGGCCCATTTATATACACATTTTTGAATTTGGATGTGTACCTTGGCAATTCACAAGCAGTTGGCTTCCATCTATACTTGAGATAAACTTTATCTAGGCGTCCATTATTCTGGCAATCAAACTCTTTCTCCATATATGGGCAGGTTAATGATGTGTCGTAAAGTGGATATGAATTGTCGTAAACCCAACTCCCTTTAAAGAAATCACAGCTACTATCATTTCCCACTTCTAAATTACCATGATTGATCAAGATATTCTTCATCACATAATTATAGTCCTTCTCATCTGAAGCATTACAATAATGTTTCTCTAGGAATATTATTGTAACCATCAAAAAAATGGATGAAAGAGCAAGAAATCCATGACACCAATACTGCCCCATTAGAGAGAGAGAGAGAGAGAGAGAGAGAGAGAGAGAGAGAGAGAGATGGAGAAACGTAGGAAGAAAATTTGAGAGTGATTTATAGGGCTATTTACATGATGGACATAGTTGTAAGAGAGCTAAATGAGTCTGCCGGTAGGTGAGTGTTTGTTAGTGTAGGTTCACTAAAAAGACAGACAGTTCTCCTTAGACCGGCCATTTTCTTTTTAATTTTTGTTATAGTAATATTCTTGTTTGAAACCATATATTTTCGTATTCGTGACGTAAAGTAGTCATATTCTTTATATACTTCTTTCACCCATTTTTTAGTTTATCCTTCCAAGGAAAGCCTTCTTTTCTAATAAGTACCCTGATCTGCGTACTTTATTTATACACCATATTTACCAAGAAAGGGGGAAAAAGAGTCCACAAGGATTAAAAGCTTTTCAAGAAGCATAAATGCAGCCCACGTAGCTAAACTTTAAGATGTGGTTTGATTGGGTGTAATGAAATTAGACGTAATCGTAACTGCAATAAGAATAAAAAGGAAAAGAAAAGTGATTATTTTGTTTGGTTAAAATTTTAGAATCAACTACATTTAATAAAATTAACTATATTTTGACTAATATATCCCTGATTTTGAATTAATTTTTTTAAAAAAAATAAATGCTATCACTATTGGAATAAAATAGTTGTATTTGGTAATGATTAAATAGATTCAATTGCCAAATATAAAAATAGGTTAAATTTTTTGTTGTAGTAAAATTAATATTTTAATAATTGCTCATTATTATTTACCATATAAATATAACATACAAAATGTATATTAGAAAAAAAAAATAGTAATTGGATGATATGAGAAAAAAAATGATTTGCATGTGATTTAGTCATAGATATGGATACAAATTTTACATTTATTTAGTCATAGATACGAAGAAGAAAATAAAAATAAGGACACAAAACATGTTAAATAAGGGGTAAAATGGGAAAAAATGGCTAACTTAAGAATGAAATGGCTTTTACATCCATTTTCAAGTGTAATTCTAATTCTTTTATTTGATGTAATAGTCATTACATTGTAAAGACTATCTCAACGTCATGGTGCATTGGTATAAGATTCGAATTATATTTAATAAAAAATTAATATGATAAATTATTTTATTTTATTAATTAAAAAAATATTTTTGAATTTAAAGAATATAATTTGAATCTTATACAAAATGTAACGTATCGTACTTTTAAATGTATATTAAAACACTTGAAAAATTACAGAAATAAATCTGGATTAACCAAGCCCCAAATTACTACCTTAATGTGGGCCCAACCTATTCTTTTGGGGAAATGGACCTAACTGAAGTAATTGGGCCAATATGACCTTTTTAGGACTACTAATTAAAATGACAATTTTAACCGTGTCCCAGGTATTAGTGACATGTACTCATTATATTTTGAGCTACAAATTTATGGCTTTTTAGGACCAAGTCACTAATATAAGAACTACTTATTGTGATGTTTCTGAAAAAATTATTCTACAAATACTCCAGGAAAAGTCATTTCACCTAAAACAGTACTAGTTAGGTCCAGTTCCTATTCTTTAAAGCTTAGGTGGGTCTTGGACTGGTTTGGCCTGGGTTGAAAATGCTAGACTTGGAGCTCTGGCCTAGTTGATTGAGACTCGTGAAACTAATTTTATAATTCACATATGCATTTTCTATAAGGTAATAGGTGAAATATGTTCATCCATGTGGATAATTTTCCTAGAATTTCTTTACATTAATATAAGGGAAAAAAGGTCCATCTAAATCCAATGATCAGTACTCTTTATTTATTTTTTTTTGGTAAACCAATGATCAGTACTCTGACATGACAATCATCTCACCCGTACTTCACTGAAAGTTAATATATCAATCATAAAATACTAACAACCTCATGATTGTTACTTTAAAAAAAATGTTCAGATTATATAAATATATATTTATATATATATAAATATATATATCATGTATATTGATTTAGTGCAGATAGTTACAATATATTGATTTTTATTTATTTATTAATAACATTATAAGTATTTCTTTTTTCTTTTTCAAAGAATCAAATTGTAAAGAATCTCGTTCCACGTATCTGGGACTCCAGCGAGACACCAATGGCTACAATCCATGGCGGTGGGCCCACCGAAACCAAAGATAGAAGGGTGTCCATCTTTACGCAAGAGTGACAGGTTGGTGATGTCGAGCAGTGTGACAGGCTTGGTCACTGTGCTCAACACGTCCTTTAGAACAAATAAAGCCGGTGGTAGACCACCCGGATAGGTTGACCCCATCAATGGCAGCTTCTCTCCCTTGCAACTCTTTGCGCTTGGATCGTTCCATTGTGTGCCACTGGTTTTTACAAAATTTGGGAAATCAAATCATTAGATATAAGATAGCTAATTGTCAATTTATTTCAATAGAAAAAATGTTCCATATAAGGGGGCACAAGTTGTGTATATGTTATTAGGATGAGCTGGCCTATATGAATGTGTATGTTTATATTTTTGTCACGTTAGAATGATCTTAGTTAATAGTGTCACAATGTTATTGTTCAACAATAAAATTATGTACAAGAAGACAAATGTAATTTAGTTTTCTAAGTCGTACATCTTTTAAAATTGATAAATGTAGGCTTCACGTAAGTCCTGTACGACTAGGATTCATCATGTTAATTCGTGATTGAACTCTATGTATATGACTTCATAGCTAATCTTTGATAATTAGCATGAGGTTTTGCTTGAATGCATAACCTTGAAATTTACTTGATCAAGAGATTGGGCAATGTGAAGATCATGACATGTTTAATCCACATATGCTCGAAATGATTTCATTCCTCAATTAATTTCCAATGAGTCAACTTAATGTGTATAATTCTTAGACTATATGTCAAGCGTCATAACATAATTGGAGATAAAAATGTTATAATGAAAAGCTCTGTTCAATCTCATGATAACAGTATCCAAGCTAACGTGATGCATTTATCACATATGCTTTTTAATGATAGTTTATGAGTCTCACCGGGCACCTAAACTTTCTACTTCTATGCAATTAGAGAGCTGAATTCAAAAGGAAACTTGAGTGCTTAATGATACTTTGATGCTTTTGGAACCCAACTCTAATGACCATTTTAATTGCTGAGTATCCAATGCACCCATGAATCATTCCCTAGAGCCCCAAGGTTAGTAAGCCTCATTAAATTGATGAATTGCTCTAAGAGTGGGAAATTCTCACTTACGGGCTGGACCAGGCCACCTAGCACAGTACTATAGACTAATTTTATCAGCCAGCAATGACAAATAAGGCAGATGAAATGTATTATGCTGGTGTTTCTTTTTTACCCTTTTCATAAATCTAGGATAAAAAATTAAATTCTGAGTTGCAGCAAAAGAATAGGAGTTAAATCACTACAAGGTAAACAATGACACCAAAAAAAAAAAAAAAAGTGGAGAACAGAGACGAAACTTACTTGTAATGAGAAGGAGAAATTCCTTGAAAGAAAACCTTGGTTTTTGTAGGATCAACTTTTGAATCTACCCATCCTGCCCATGTAGTGAGTGCCTTTTGGAAAGCAAGCATACGATCTATGTCTTTGCTGATTTGTTGTCCTACTTGGACGTAATCCCACCTGCAACAATATTACATCAATTGATCACCTTTTATAATTTTAAGAACAAAGAATTGTCACGTCAGTTAGTAAACAAAATTTAATTGGTACAATGTTATTAGAATTACAAAGAATAAAGCTTTTTAGACATACGGTTGAGTGGGACCCCTCCGGTTCCACCAATGCCACGTGTTGAAAATAAGCATGTCAATTCCCAGCCATAGCTTGCCTCCCTCAATTGAATCCAATTTCAATACTCTACCAATTTTCTCTCTAACAACGTCAACCAGGTATACATTTCGATCAAGCATCACTTTGACTCCATAATCCTGCAAAATTGGTTGTAGGCTGAGACTGAGAGGTGCCAAACTTTTTAATTATGACAATGAAAAAAAGAGATGCATAAAAATTGATTCTCAAACTCTTAATAGATGAAACGTTGAAGACTAAGAAAAAATTTAAGAGAAAAAAAAAAGAAGTTAGGCAGGGAAAGGTGGCCAGATTTAGAATTTCTTTTCTTTTGTTGTGTTAAAAAATTTTCTGTAGGAAATTACGGTAAGTTTTTACCAAGCATATCAGCCATAAACCCAAAATCAAGTGGAGAATTGGTGGAACGATTGGCTAGGATGATCAATTAGAAATTAGAAGAATAATATTTTCACCATTCATTTCATTTTTGACAACCAGCATTTTGAATACATCTTTTTCATTCATTTTACATTTGAAAACAAAAAACGGTAAAGCATAAACGTTACCAAAAGAAGCCCAGATTATTTTATGGTATCTTCTAAAATATGGACCAAACTACATAAAGTGGAGATGCCAAGATTGTAATTTGAAGTGATAGCCTAGTATAAGAAATTGATGACTCCGGCATTACTCGTATTCATCTAAACATGTGCTCGTTTTAAAGTGATTGGCTCGCATATAATCGTCACTTATCTTTGTACGTCACACCTCATTCTCAAGATATCTTTTGCAACAAAGTGAGCAAATATTTGACAAGCAAGTTGGTAGAATACATTGAAAAAAACAAGCCAACAATTGAGAAATAACAGAAAATTTAGTTTATGAAAGTAGAAATTTCAGCATATTGACATGAGAAAAAACAACTAGGAGTCCCACAAACAAATACTAGTGAACAAATGTTGAGGCCAGTTGTCTATCTAGCTACAAAATGCCTTTTTGAACAAGTGCTGTGAAAATGAGCCAGCAAAAGAGGACCACATGGTTGGTTCAATGATGACAAAAAGTTTTTAAGGTCTGGAAAATGCTTGAATTGAGTTTGAAATTAGGTTCCCATATGAAGCCATGGCCAGAAATTTCATGTCTTGTCTTAGACTTAGAATGATCAGCCATATCTAGCCCTGATTGTCATGAAAAAATGACTAGCTAATCCAAATCCCTCATAAACCCTAGTTAACACCGTTAATTCAATGGGACTAATTTGATGAAAATTAAAGCATGGATAGAACTTATAAATACAATTTATTACGACGTGACAAAATAAATACTAAAAGAAAAATGACTTACCGTAAACTCAAATATGGATACATCATCTACTCTAGAAATTGTGTATTTGGAGGTAGGTACAGCCAAGTGCAGCAAGCATGTGAGTGACTGCCATTGGTTTCGGCTCAGAGAATCTCCAACAAACATGATGCTCTTCCCTCTTAACCTCTCCAAGAAATCTTTTCCATCAAATCTATTAACAACAACTAAATTATCCCTTTAAAACTAGTTCGGTGTTCTAAAGTTTTTAAAATCAGTACTAATCTGTATAGGAAATAACTTATAATTAAGATTAACTTTTGGTATTAGCTGGCAAGGAGTAAATGAACTAATCCAAAACTACCAATATGACCAACAAGAGTAAAAAGCGCGTAATTAGCAAAACAATTTACACTACTCCAATGTTACAACTTACAAGAATACTAACACAATAAAAATACGTAGATCCCTTATTAGTTATTACATGTGAGCATTTACAAGGATGAGAATTTATTACAAAACAAAAAGATAAGAATTTCGCTACGTATTTCCAAAATGTAACTATATACATGTAACAAAATGTTTATAAGTACTAGTGACATATACCTCACCATAATAGAATCAATTTCCACAATAGTTTTTCTCAAAGGAAAAATAAAAATAAAAATAAAAAGACCAACCATGAGTTCAAGCAAAAATATGATTACCATCGCTTTCTTAAAAATTATAGATGTGTTATAATATTTATCAACAGTTAGAGAATGATCTCTTACGTCCTATTTTTGTCAACCAAAATGGATTAACCAAAATATAGTTAAAGAAATACTTTTCAAACCTACACAAACCACCTAACACTAAAACACATAGAATTGAGCTTAATATTAAGGGATAATTACAAAAAAAAATACCATAAACTTTGAGTGTTATGTAATTTAAATCTTAAAATTTGGACTTTGTAAAATAATATCCTAAAATTAAAAATTTTCAATTAACACACTAAATTGATTTTTTAAATAATTTTAACTAATAAAATACAATAATATTCTTAAAATTAAGAAGAATAATAAGAATATTATTTTAGAACATATTATTGTCCTCAAAATTAAAATTGGTCAAAAAGTCTATCTAAAATATTAATTTTCAAATATTTTTAATTTTAGGATATTATTTTACATAATATAAATTTTAAGATTTAAATTAATATAATTTTTTTTTCTTCTTTTTCGTAACACCAAAAGTACACGTGGGAATGGGATAATTATGTCATTTCGTTACATGTCCCTGAAGACACTCACTAGAATAGTCTTCATTTTTTATTTATTTACATTTTGGGAAAGAGTCTTTTGTGGTGGAATCTCATCATTAGGCACTTTACTCTTTGAGCTCGTATCCAACAAATTAGAGCACCTAGCCTACAGTCGGTGTCTCTCTTAAATCAAAAGGGCAGATCACATGGACAAGCCACCGCAGAGCCCGTGAGCTTTACGGCTCTAAATCCGAATATTACTTTCATTTCAAAAGTATTTATGTTGGCCCATCAAGTTGGCACCGACTGGCGACTACTACAAATTCTCATTTCCACTTCCCTTAAAGTAAACACACCAAATTATTTTACTTTCATATATTCTCTTAATAATTAAAAAAATATGCCCAAACCTAACAAAAATTTGCCTTAGAAATCTATATAGCTTCAAGTGTTAGAAAAAAAAAATTGATTAATGAATGTCAAACACTAGAGATTATAAAATGCTAGATATGCCGCCAGGTCCATCACCAACAGTTGTCTTTTATTGAAATTAAATTTCATTGATATTTAACTTCATTAATGTAAAACTATGCCTAAAACCAAACTCGTGTCGATAGATCGTGTTGTGTCTTACAAAAGGGCATACATATTAACTTGGCCACATGCCATTATTTAAAGCATTTAAAAATATTGGTCTAGTACTGTCTTAATAATGAGATTTTGAGCCAAAATCCAACAAATATAGATTCACCTTTGTTAATATATTTGCTTGTATAATTAGCTGTTAATTATATTGAATCATAGTTTGACTTACGAAAATAATTCAAAAAAAAAAACTTCTTTTACATTCACATGCTCCGAAGTTATTGCCTCTCAAGCCAACTATAGTAGTTAAAGCAGTAATTATGACATAAAAATATCACTTTTCAACGGCGGTTTTTTTTTTTTTAAAAAAAAAGATTGCAATCCACGCCATGCAGCCGGGAAAAATAAATACATATTTAAGCCTATTACCCTATAATGTAATTTAAAAAATGACGGAAAACAAAAAAAAAATAAAAACAAAAACAAGGGGAAAGGTTTATGTATGTCCCAAGCGCTTAAGGATGCGCGTGAAAATTGCCATCAGTGATAAGCCGACACACCGACACTAAAAAATAATGCATTGTATCAAAGGTTTCCTTTTGTTCCGCAGACATTCTTGTGTAAATATAAAAGAACGAAAAAAGAAACCGCTCGCTGCTTTATTAGGCACGCGCTTCCAGGATTAAAGAAACGCGCTAATCACGCGCTTTATTTTTAACCATCGATCTACAGTAACACAATTTCACGTCTGTTAAGACAGACCAAAACTTTTAAGTTTCATAACTTTCATTAGAGCAGTTCACATGATGACAAAATGGGACAGACCTAAATATTAACAGTAGTATTAGTTTACACAAGTACACCTTGAAAAACTTTTTTTTTTTAGGGGGAAAAACTTTATTACCAATGCATGAAAATCGAAAAGTAAATTATAAATGACAGCCACCCCACAAGCTAAAAGAAACTGCTTTTCTTTCAGCAAAAAAAGACTTAAAAAAAAAAGCTAATTTCGTTTTTTGAAAAAAAAAATATTCTTCCTTTTCAACAAAAAAAAAAGTGAAAAGTTTTTTTTTTGAAAAAAAAATTGGATTCCTATATGGAAAAGACATCTAACTTATAAAAATATTGTGCACCCCTTTCCCACATTTGAGTGCATATTGACAGGTGACTAACTAACTTGGTTATAAAATCACCTAAAAGTCTAAAACCTTCAAATTTAAGAAAATAATTTGCCAACTTTTGATTGAGACTTGTGCATGAAAAGCACAAGGACCTATGAATCACCTAGAGATTCATAAAGATTTTGGCTAATATGACACACATACTGAAAACCAAACAAAAAAAAAAATCCATTATCAAACACGTAAACCAATAAACTTTTATTCGTCAAAAAAGAAAAACAATAAACTTTTAATGATGCAACTTATGTCTTTTGGACAGATCACTACATTGACGAAATTTTCAACAATCGGGCAAAAAGAGACAATAATTTGTTTGCCTTTTCCCTCCTTGTAGCTTAGCCAGTTGGACCATAGTGTAGGCATGTTGTTACATAAAACATCCTTTATATATATATTTACAATTTAAGAACAAAATTAATAGACATCCTTTAGTCGTGATTAAAAGTCAATAGTTATAGTTAAAAATGCAAATACTACCACACGACTTCAAAGTGTTAACAAGTCTAAAAGACATCAACAATGTAACAAACCAAGGTCCACTAATACCATTTAGCATTTTTTGAGTTAAAAAAGAAACATTAGACAATGTTGTGATCATATATTTGCATCAACATTAGACACTACATATGTGACATAATCAACTTGAGTGCAAATTCAGTACTAATATATCACTATTATAATCCTCACAGAGCTATGTGACATTAATAAGTCTCACACAGTTACGTGGCAGGCATTAATACAGTATTTAGTACCGATAATCGTAAATGGTAATTAATTAACGACAACAAATTGTTCGGGGGAAGAGTAGAAAGCAATCATACCTTAATAAATCGCAGCCTTGTGGCTGCCATCTGAATTTGGTGTAAATCAGATCAGGACGGCCATTCCTCTGGCAAGTGAACTCGTGCTCAATGAAGGGACACACAGAGGGGTCATAGAGAGGGTAGGATTGGTCCAAAACCCAACTCCCTTTGTAAAAATCACACTCACTACTACTGCTTATGCCCTCTACTAGGCCACAATGAATAATGAATAAAACTATAAGAGACAACATAAAAACAGAGGAATTCCTCTGAAACCCAAAACCCATTTCTGAATCACTTGAGGGGGCAGAGAGAGAGAGAGATAAAGGGAAGAGAGACAGAGAGAGAGAGAGAGAGTTTGATAGAAGAATGGTATTATAATGGGACTAGAAACCTCTATTTATCTCCAACTCTTGTTTCAACTCTGCTCTCTCTCTCTCTCTCTCTCTCTCTCTTTCTCTAAGTTGTGTTGTGTTTTAAGGGAGATGACTGATGGGTAGATGTGTGGAGAGGTTGAGGTTTCTTTTTTATATTCTGATTTATGTAATTATTAATTTTAGTGATGATTTAATGAGTAGAGGTGAAAATGAGATGACACATTAAATGGGTCCATTGTGGGAAACAGTTTCCTTTTCTGTCAGTCTGTCAGCTTTTTGGATTTGCAAGTAAGAACTTCAATAGCCGGACNGAAAAAATAAAAATTTACATTGACCCATCCTAATGTATGTGAAGTTAGTGACACTTGGATCGAAAGTATTTACAACTGCACTCGTGAGACTTAGAGGAAAAAAATACTTTAAAATCAATAAAATTTTCATCATGTTGCTATGTTATTATTTTAATTTAAAATGATTATTATATTTAAGGAATCAAGAAAATTAATTATTAATGAAATATACCAAAAGTACTTTTTTGTCAAATTTGACTAATGGATGGAGTATCAACAATTCAACATAATGTTTTTTTTAAGAAGGAAAAATTTTAGAGGAATTAATTTAAATCTTTAATAACACAATAGTTTTGACATAAATAACAAGATATTACTATATTAGTACAATTTTACTTGTGAAAATCGTCTGAATCTTTTAAAATGAATCACTAGCAATATTATTTATTCTAGGGATACTTTCTTTGTAAATATATACATGATAAGGTTTTAATCGGTATTTTTGTTTTTGCTTTATGAACGGGTAAATTTGATTAATTTGGAAATAAATCTGTAATAACAAGACATCTCATTCAACATATTAATTTCTAATTCAACTTTTTATTTTTATCCTTTTTGAAAATTTAATGTAAAATTTAGTTTTTTTTAATTATCATTAATTTAAAATTATATGTACTATTGTATTTTCAATATTTCATCAAATTTCTTTTTAAAATCCAATGTAGCATCACTTTCATATTATGAATAAATTGTTTTCTTAAACAAAAAAAAAACTATGAATAAAACAATATTAAAAAAAATTGTTTAAAAAAAGTTATGTATGAATCAGTTTAAAATTTATACATATTTTAATTAGTTTCTTATGAGGAAAAAGGAAAAATCCAAGCAAAACGGCATCTGGTTGCTATATATATATATATATATATTTGTACAAAAATTTGAGAGTAAATTGAATTAGAAAGATTATAAATTGCGATTTATATTATAGGATGAGAATTCACACTTTTGTTATTTTTTTCCAACGAATAAGATAATTGAAANATCTATCTTTTTTGTTTTATATAGAATTCTATATTTATATCTGCATTAATTATAATAAATCTTTTAATAAATTTACTAATATTATTCTAGCCAATCAGATTAAAATCCAATATTTCAAATTAGAGTACATATCCTGCTGAAACAAAAATCTCTATTGACCCATATAAATATATATATATATATATAATCATTTGATATGTAAATCCGTCGGGAATCTAATAAAAATATGATAGATAAAAAAACTCACTAAATAAAAAATTATCAGAATTATTCAACGTTTGTAACCAAAGGAGGGAAATCGTTCTCATCTCTTTTTCAATCTTTTTTTGTGAAAACTGGAGTCCATCTTTACCTTTTTATTGTTCATTGCATATGCACATGGAACTTTAATAAGGATAACTTTTTGGTATCGGAAGTTATGAGAGGTTACTGCAGTGAATTGGGGTATTTAAGTCCTTGGGATTTTATAACCTTTTCTTAGTTTTGTTCTTTCTCTAATAATGTTTAGACTTAGTTTAAAACTAAACCATATTTGACAACCTTCTACAAGAAATTTGGACTCGCCTCCTTTCTGAGTCTCCACATTATGGTGTAAATTTATATAATTTCTCACCGATATGCATAAAGTAAAAGAAGGGGAAATATAATAGAAATTTAGAAAATTATGTGCTTTGTCAAATTTTAAAAGAATATATCGAAGACATAAGAGGAATTCTTAGAATTATATATTATTTTTATATTGAACAAAAAATTTGAATTCAACTATTACGAAATCACTCATCTGTAACTATAATTGTGAAATTGGAAAAGAATTTCGTGTCAAAAGATAAATTTCCCCTCTGATAAAAGACCAAAACATAAACTTACCAAAAGTCTACATTTAACCAAATAAACGGGAACTAAATTATCAAATTGCGTTGTTTTAGAAGGAAAAAAAAAAAATCAAAGCTAAAAATCCAAAAGTTAATTAAAAAACATTAATTTTGGAGTAAATATTTGGTTTTTTTTTTTTAAAGCTACTAATAGTAATCATATATATCTTCATAATATATAGGGTTTTTTTTTTAATTTTATTTTTTATTGAAAGGTTATAGGGTACTATGTGGTAGTCCTGACACCCTCAACTCAAAAGAAAATAAAATAAAGTAAATCTAAATTACTGTGAAAATATAAACTTTTCTTAAAACGATTAGTTTGCATCATCTATGCTCGAATAATGGAATTTGACCAAAAATGATGGTAAATAACCACCATTGACAATTGGTTGATTCCCATGCCACTTTAATTCATATAAGGTGTCGTTTATTGAAAATTTAGACACATAGTAGATTAAGTATTCTGCGAGATGACGCGCGCAAATACGTTTTTTTAATGATCTTTATGGCCAATGCAATTACGTTCATAGTTTTACCTAATATATATATATATATATATATATATAAATATATATAGATAATGACATAAAAATATCATGATTTTTGAATTTTTATAAAATAATATTTTTATTTTTAAATTTCTGCAAAATAATACTCTAATTTTTGAATTTATGTGAAATAATACATTCACTCTACACATTAATAACCTAATAATTAAAATTTTTGTAAATTAATACTCTAACATTTGAAGTGCCTATAAATTTTACTCTTAATATGCCCGGTTAGTTGATTTTAATAATAAAAAGATAGTAATAGTCCTAACTTAATAAAAACTTATTAAACAATAATAAGATTTACAAAAAATGAATTAAATAAAAAATAAAAATTAGAATGAGAGGTAAAAATGGTTAATTATACATATATAAAAAAAGGAACATGACAGATAAAAAAATATATTTTTTTAATTTCACAATTAAAGAAAAAATTAATTTCTGATAAAATTTTAATGTATAAATGTTTTTTAATAAATTAATGAGAGGTGTTTATATTTTTTAATTTGCTTATAGTATAAATTTAAAAAAAAAATAAAATTTGAGGGCATTAATTTGCAAAAATTGTAAATGTTAGGGTATTGATTTATAGAATTTAAAAAATAACATTATTAATTTGCAAAGTTTAAAAGTCAATGTATTTTTAAAATTTTAAATTAAAAATAAATGTATTTTTATATAATTATTCCTATATATATATATTAGGCCATAATTTAGTAGGTATTTTTTTTCCTATTTATAAATATTTTTAATATTTTTCTCTTTCTAATTTTTACCATTAAAAAATGTGACTGATGAATTTTAATTAAACAAAATAAAACATACGTAGATTAGAAAAAAAAAAAACCTAGATTAGTGCCCATATATATTCATAAGTTTTAGTATCTTGAATTAATTGTATACTCAGTAATACTGAGTACCATACTAATAATCTTATTTTGCTCTCATTTAAACTAGAAGATGAGATTTATTATCTATTACTGAATGTAATAATGATGCTAATTACTCGTCCTTAGCATTACTCAAAAATAATAAATATAAAAAATAGTAAATATTGCTGATTATGATTGATTAACTATTGATTTTCAACCCTAATAAGAAATTATTATATAAGATTGTGTTATCGATTATAATAATTTACAGATATTATAGTTGGTAACTGAATATGTGATTTGCTGAAAATCGGTATAGCTTTCACCAATAGTAATACATAGAATTCTGACAACTACTAACACATACATATATATTTTTTTTTGAAAGGAAACACATAGATATTTATAGATATAGTAGCCTTTGTAGGGTTCAATGTGACAAGCGTATAATGCGATGCGCTTAGGGAACCAAAATGAATAAATCAGTTTTTATTCTGAAAATATATATATATATATATATATATATATAATCTTTCAGGCCTAATATTATTATTAGTAGGAATAACGATAAAAAAAAATATAATTATAGAAACCACAGCAAGTATGGAAAATAAATATAATTATATCGACTCCATTAAAAGGAACAATTTTCCATAGTATTTTTCTTTCTTGGACATGTTTGATACATTGTATAAAAATTTTATATTGTGTTAATTAAATATAATATAATATTTAATTGTGCAGAGAACATTATATAATACCCAAAAAAAAATGTCTGTTGTAAATTGTACTATATAATTTTAACTCTAACATAGTATTGTATAATATTCATTCTTCCCATTTTTTATGTTCTTCATTACTCCCTCTCATTTTTTTTCTCTCATATTAATTTATAGTTTATCCCTTTCAAAAGTGATATTTTTCTAAATTTATATGTAAAATGAGTTTTTATAAATAAACTTTTAAAAAAGTGGTAAATTGGAAGTGGCATTTTCCTAAATAATTTTAAAAATAGTGCAATGTTTGGTGCATTTGTATTGACATATGGTTACTTTGTAACAGCACCCACTACTTAGGATCTTGGTCCTAGGTTCGAGTCACACAAGGGACAGACATGAAAACCTATTATCCCTAATCGGGTAGAGTAGAGATTAGGTAGTTGTAGGTATTTTCTTTTAATTTGTAATAAGTAGGAAATCATTATTTAAGCCTTACTTTTTTTAAAAAAATTGGTTACTTTGTATAATAGGAAATTATATATATACATGATGATGTTTGAATGAAGAATTTTGTTCTTATTTCATGGATGAGTAAGATTGATCAAGTTAAATATAACTTACAATAACAAGTAATTTTATGTATTTCCATTATTCGATTAATTAATGTTTCAGTCGAATATTTTCTCTTTTTTATGTCTTTTCTTTTTTATTTTTGACTTATAAGTTTAATTTTTTAAATAATATTTAATCTGAACGTATTATGTTACTATTAAGTATAAGTAATTTTTTTCAGAATATAAATAACATCATTTTTTTTAGGGATGTAACGTTAGTTTTTTTTTTTTTTGAAAGGGTATAACGTTAGTTTTGAAATTATAAAAAAAAAAGGAATTTTTTTTCTTAGAAAAAAGTTTTGATAAAAAATCTAGTATTTAATAGTTTTATATTGGCATGAGTTGTTTTTTTTTTTTTTTAAGAATATACATAACGTTAGTATTTTTCTTTGAGGGGATAATGTTAGTTTTGAAATTATAAAAGAGATTGAAATGGTTTTTTTCAATGAAAAAATTTATATATATATATATATATAGTTAGTTCTTTAGACAATAAAAAATCTATATATATATATATACACAGTTAGTTGTTTTTTTTAATTTATTTTTAAATAAAAATCAACAATAGAATGAAGAAAAAGAAAAAACAATGGAAAAGGGATTGGAAATATTTTTTCCAACTCAGAGGTCACATAAAGATTGTCAATTTTTTAAGTCATAAATAATTTTCTATATTTATATGTGTATTAATTAGATTTTTATTTTTTTTGATAAAATTACTAATATTATTATAACCATCGGATCAAAATCCAATGATCCTAATGAAAGTATCCATAAATGGAGCGAAAATAAAAATTTTCATTAAAACATGATCCTATATATATATATATATATATCCAATCTAGTAAGTATTTATTTTACCTATACATAAGTATCATTTTAACCGATGAAAATTTTTCTTGTATATTTTTTTAATTTAAAAATTAAGAGAGAGAAATAATATGAATGATGCACCTCTTTTCATATACTTCATTATAACCATTAGATTACCATTAGATAGTGCAGCTAAAAAAAAATATCTACGCATAAGTCAAAAAAAAAAAACCACTTGATTAGTAACCATATATATATATATATATATAAGAGAAATTGGAACGAGAAAAGAAAGATGCATTCTGTTCCAATTAGGGTAAAGAAAAATAAGGACATGTAACTATGTAAGTAAGAATAAATAAGATATGCATCAACTACCCCACAGGTCCAGTGATACTGCTTAAAAAAGAAAAAGCTGAAGACAGAATAAAAGAATCGGGGAAGCATACAACAGCAAACTGGACTAGCACAATTTAATTGGAAGTTTTTGTGCAAGTTTGATTTTGTAATTTGATGCGTAATATATGAGAACTATGCATTTGAAATACGGTTAAAAGTCATAGTAGCAATGACAAGAAGCCGAGTATGGCATGCAGCATACCAGGATTGACAGAAATAGCCGATATGAGAGGACCATAGACTCCCTTAACAGGGACACTGGTTGTTCCTTTCACAGCCCAAATAGAAACGAATCTCCAAACTATTACTAGCCACAACGGCAGTAAAACTTTGTATTACTTCTTTACTTGAACCACCAGCTTCATGCGCAATATTGAAATCCTTCAGCACCAGCTTTCCCTGCAATGTACTTATCCATTAGTGAGCATATCGTTTTGTCTACAAGGTTCAAAGCTACCTGAATATAGACATCAAATAGACGCCTCCCAAGGCTCTTGTATGTTTTGTCATTCGTGAACATTATCTCAGCAAAATGGAGCTTTACCGTGTAGTTTCCGTTTCCCAAACAAAAAGCACAATACGTAAGGGAAATAGGAGAAAGACGTGCGCTCGTGTCCACTTCAGGATTGGCCACGGATAGACTAGATGTGTTTTTGCCCAAGTATAGGTCTTTGTAGGACGGGGATCATCTATAAAGTAACCTGTGCTGCTGAGTGCCCAATTTGTTTTACTTTGAAAGAAAGTTGAGGGTGCAGGTGAGATCGTATCCTCTTCATATGTGGTACCGTCAACAATTATTTCTTTTCCACCACAATTTATATGAACAGAGTACCAAGCTGAGACAAAATTTAGCAACAGTTGTTATCATTTGTATAGATAATTACCCCCTCCCAAAACAAAAATGGCTAAACCATGCTCCATTTAGAAAATATAGCACCGGGTGAAGAAATTAGCTACAAACTTAAGAGGTTCATTCAAATCCAAGTATCAAAGTTCAGCATCAAAACATTGGCATGACTTGTCAAGTTCATACAATTAGCAGCATGAACGTCCAAAACACCAATAAATTAAGAAACGGATGCATAGATATGAAAATTCTTAAAGAGCAAAAATAACATACAGCAGGGCTCATTAGTTAGATTATAAATTGATATACCTACACGCGTAATTAAAAGGGTAAAGAGCACCAATAAGGATTGAAACTTACACAAAGAAGCTTTATGATTCACCTTGCTAGAGAGACATGAAAAAGAAAGAAAAGTGCGAAACAGAGGATCAGATCAGATGTGTTATTCTTTTTGATCTATTTTCCCCTCCTTTTCCTCAATTATACTCTCAACAATCATACTTCACGCACGAGATGAAGTTCCTCTTGTAATCTTAGAACAAGCTCTTAAGCATTTTTGATATTAGTACTTATCCTAGACAAGAGTGACTGACTAAACATTTAGGAATAACTTGGCTAATCTATAACAGCTTAAGCCGTACCAAAAAACAGAGAGAGCCTGTGGATATAATGATAATTATTGAAAATTTTCGGCTTGGCTGGTAAAAATATAACTTACTCTTTGGACATTGGAAGCTTTCCAAACATGACACAATTCTGCTGAGAAAAGAAATGAGGGTGCAGAACGTGTTAGAAACATAACATGATAATCAATTTGTTAAATACAGAGGGAGAGATATAGGTCAAGATGATGAAAAAAAAAAAAGAAAAAGAAAAAAGAAAAGGAAAGCCCAATATGATGCTCGTTTTTAGAAGTGCTGGCACGAAACTTACGATTTATTGCTCCTTGAAGAGCTTGCAAACAAGTTACTGAACAAAATAGCGTAAGACTGTAATGCTACACTTGTGTTGAAGAAAATGCTAAACTTTAGTTGGAATGGAGAATTTCTTACACTCCCTTGTTGACAGCTTAATGCCCCTGAGTTTCGAACGGTGAAGCTAATCTTTAATAAATAAATTTTCGTTTGTATCCATTTCTCCTAATACAGGAAATAAATTTTCAAGCAGATCTCCTTGTTCAGCATGCTGTTATACACCTTTCACCACCTAGAGATGCCTGAGCAGCACGGTAAATGTCTTAAGCTATTAGAGTTCGTGACCCGAATTTTTGTTGCCCAGTCCGAAAGTTTCGAAATTTTCAGGGTGCGACATATGTGGTGTTTTGTAATTGGAATAATTTTTGAGATACGTGGTGGATCGATTTTTCTGTACACATATACGTTTTAGGGTTTTAAAACTTTATATATTTCAGTTTGACCGTAAAAAACTCTATCTTTTATACCTTGTTTTCGACATAGTTAAATTTTTTTCTATGCTAGTTGTTTTTCTCAATTAGGATTTTTCATTTAAATATGTGTGTTATTGTTTTTGTTCTTTTCTCGATTATCATTCGTTAATTCTCAACGACGTAAACTAAATCAAATATCACTTGAAAAGACACTGTCCACTTTGCAATATTCTTTATGGTCTCATCACCAATC
>JXTB01000054.1:1173735-1242566 GCA_002914805.1 Parasponia andersonii
AGGTTAAAATGTATTTTGACATTATTAATATGTAACGGTGGACTATGATTTTCCATGATATTCATTAATTAATTTTCGCACTGTCTATGCATTTTAAAAAGTGGTTAATGAGGCCAATATGTTATTGCAATATTGACATTTGGAGATGAACATGATAATTAAAAAGCCATCTTCCATCTGCCCTATTATTAGTCCTAAGTCTTACTAGATCGTGTCAAACAATAACCGGATAAACATAGAATAAGACAATATATAATCTATTTACCGAATAACATACAAAGGGCTGAATCATAACTTAATGGTTATATTTTTTAATTCTGGGTCAAGAATGTTGAACCAATCAAAGACTTGATCATGAGCATGGCTTTTCAGGCCTAGCAGAATCAGCGCCATATCTAATCTTGTTCCATTCCAAGAGCTATATGTCCATTATTCCGCACGTTGAACTAGAAATGATATACCTTAACATTCTTATTCATAGTTCTTACATATTCTGTCACGAGTTAAATTAATTGATTTCTTTTGTTTTTTTTTGGAAAGGAAATAAAGTAATTGATTTCTAATTCAGCTTATTATTAATGTAACTGTCCGATAGAGCAGACCATTAACATGAATCATGTCAGAAGAGTACTTAAGGAAAAGATTTACTTCCCAAAAAATAATTATATGAAATCTTCCAAAGCCCCAAATAATATTATATCCTCTTAATAAAAATAATGGTAATATCTACTTTTAATTGTATAGCTGCAGATTCTCTGTTATCTATTATGATTGCAGACTAATGACACTTTATTGAGGAGTACTTATAATGACATATATTGAAAAATCATATCTCAGAACAGCTTGAAAAAAAATTAAACAAACAAAGATTTAGTAGTAGTTCTTGTATACAACACAAATCCTTCAACTTGTACCATATAAGATCAGATATTATAGATGTCCACTGCAGCTAGTTTAGTGGGCCGAGTGAGATCAAGTGCGTGAGTATAATAAATGGAAGTCATCAGTAGGTCTCATTTTATTAAGTCAACTGCTCCTGGCCAAAAATTGCTGTTGACAACTCTACATTTTATTCCATATTTCATTATCATATATTTTTTTTTTGGCAGTGAATTTTCATGATCAACTTCACGCTTCCACTAATATAACGAATTAAGAAAATGATTAAACTTTAATTAAATCACTATTAATTAAAAAGTCTAACATTATATAATTAATTTAAGCCCCCGACCACAACTATGTAGCACTTCTAATTTCTAATTCCTTTGGAGATTGTAACTCAATTGTTAACTATAATTAGTAAGCCTAAGCCAATAAGCACACATACAAAACCACGTGAATCCTCGGATATTTAAGGGTGGCGCCATTGTCATTGTCATTTTCTGGATCACATTTTTTTGGGGTAATTAGTCTCTTGGGCATAACTTTTCGTAATATCATTATGTATTTAGTATCTGTACTAGTGTCCATTTTATTAAATTTTAAGAAGTATTATTTAGCGCTCGTAATTTGTATCATTTCGTGTTTGAATCATTTCGTGTTGACTTATTTATATTATAAATTATTTATTTAATAAAAATATTATTTAAATTGACGTGTCACAATATTTTTAAATATTATAATATTTATTTGATTTTTTCATTTCAATTTAATTTTATTAAGATAAATTAGATCATTAGTTTATTGTTTTTCACTTTATTATTTACAAAAAATTCATTAGAAAATATTTTCTACGAAATAATTGTTTAATACTTTTATGATATTTTTTTATTAAAAAAATTAATTAATCATATTAATTCGGATTAATTTTGTGTTAAATATATCAACTAAACATATAGATTTCGAGTCGTGTTATCTTATTGTATTCAAATTGCTAGCTTCTATACACTAAAAAAAAATCTTAAAATTAGTCGCAACACAATTTGTGAAGTGGCAATCCTTTTCTAACTAAAAATGAAGAATTTTCTAACTAAAAGTTTCTAACTAGCAGGACGTCACCGAGAGAGAGAGAGAGAGAGAGAAATGTATTGTGGCTCAAAATTCATTGTTAAAAGTTTTAGTCGTAAAAAAAATAATTTCACGTGATCGACAGTCAACAGACAAAGAGGACGAATGTGTCACTGAAGTGAAAAAGAAAACTCTAGGAAGTTATCCTTCCCAAAGGGAAGGAGAATGTTCATATCCTATTATCAACCAAATAATCACCAACGTTTTTCTAAATTACTTTTTGAGGACTGCTTTTAGATTCAAAAAAGGGTTAAAAATTATTTGGATAATATAGGTGTTTGCTAAACCCTTTTGTGAAAAGAAAATGCTTGCCTTTCAGGGGAAAAAAAGTAGGTAACTACTCTAGATATATGCACAATTTACAGTTATCATCTTGTGGAAAATTGTTATAACCAAGAGTATTTCAAACACAAAACAAACATTAAAAAGGAAATGAACTTGATAAAAGATACATTGAAATCCTATGAGACTAAGATATATAGATAAGTTAACGATCAATAACATTCGCAACTTTAGCTAGTTTCTATTCTTCCAGTAATCAGAATCAGGATTGTCTGGATAGAGATCAACAGCGGATGAAGAAGAACGAGTCCACGGTCCTTCGATTGACAAACTGTGTGTCTGGCTATCAGCCACACTTCCTTCTTGAATGAGTTTATAATGTTTCCTCATCGCCGAGATATCATCCTTCGACTGCACGCTTGAATCTGGGGTCAGCTCCTGAATGGCAGTCCTGCCTTCAAATATGCTCACCACCGAAGACATGCTAGGCCTAACTGCTGGAGACACGTTAGTGCAGAGGAGAGCCACATTGATCGCCAACATCACCTCTTGTTTGTCGTAGTCTGAGCCTAACATCGGATCCACTAACTCCATCAAGTCTCCTTTCTCTTTCAGGATAAGTGCCTACAAAGTATAAAAGAAAACCAACTTTAGTTGTCTTAAAATTCAGCCTCACCATTCAAATTTTAGTGGATTTGAATTTGAGACCGTTAAAGACTTTGGTGAAGTTTCAGCGTTGTGTGGAAATAGGATGAAATACTTGTCTAAGGTAACAACATGACCAGTCATTTATATCGATCCTTTGCATATGTGAGAACAGAAACTTCAAAGCTAAAATCAATCAAAGTAAAGCTGGTAGAAAATAAAGTTGAGTTTTAATTTTGGAGACTAAATTAATTTTTTTTTGGCACACAACAAAGCTAAACATATCGAGAAGTAGTTCCTTAACGTACTCTTGAAAATTTAAAAGAGGAGCCAAAAAGGTGTTAGAACTTTTACGAAATAAAATGTAGTTTGATTCAAGTTACCCAATCAAGAAGATAGAAACATTCTTCCTTTGCCCGGTGAGTAGTGTTGCTCCTTCCACTGACAATTTCCAAGACAACAATTCCATAGCTATATACATCTGCTTTATCAGACAAATGACCACGCATTGCATATTCAGGTGCCATGTATCCGCTGCAAAAACAATGGGCACACGTTAGACTTGCTTATAGAGCAATGGCAGCAATTTCACTGGGAAATCATCTTCGGTAACTAAGAGGTATAGCATATTTGAACCAAGCATGGAGGGTACTTCAAGAAAGACTATTTGTGTCAATAAATGTTGCAACATAAAATTATCTGGTTGAGTGAAATATGATTCAGATTTGCTGTTTTATTCTCTTTCTGTATGTACAACGCATTGGCCATTATAAAGATCAAAATAACAATGCGTGAAAGTAAATTAAACCCAGGACTCACTAAGTTCCAGCAACTCTGGTACTTATGTGGGTATTCTCGTCTTCATCAAGCTTGGCCAAACCAAAGTCAGATATCTTGGGATTTAGATCTTTATCAAGCAGCACATTTGTAGCCTTAATATCTCTATGAACAATCTTCAATCTTGATTCTTCATGGAGATAGGCCAAACCTCTTGCAATACCAACAAGGATCTGGTGCCTTGTTGGCCAATCTAATTTTAGCTGACTTTCTTCTGGACCTTCAATTTCAAATACAACAAAGTACTTCAATAACCAAAAAAACTGTGAAACATTAAACCTGATATGGAAAATCAAAAGCATATAAATTTAGAAGGCCAAAACATTACCAAATAAAGCACGAGCCACATTGTTATTTTCCATGTACTCGTATACAAGCAGCAGTTGATCTCCTTCAACACAGCAGCCATAGAGCTTAACAAGATGAGGGTGTTGTAGAGCAGAAATCATGCCTATCTCATTCAAAAATTCACGATTTCCTTGCTTTGATTTAGAAGAAAGCTGCTTAACCGCAATTATGGAGCCATCTGATAGGATACCCTGCATTTGAGCACACGAAAAAGTTCCTAATTGAGAACAAAAGGAATTAGAGAGCAAAAGGAGCAATCAAAATTAGCCTCAATGCTAAACAAAATTAAGCATTCTCTTGCTTGTGAAGATACCTTGTAAACAGAACCAAAACCTCCTTCTCCAATCTTATTGGCAACATCAAAGTTGTTTGTCGCAGCCTTGATTTGCCATAACGTAAATTTACCAGTTTTCAGGTCCAAACCTTTTAGCTCTATGCAAAAAAGAATATCATTCACAATGAAATTGTGTCGAAAATCTATTACGAAAATTTTCAAATTGCATAAAGGCTAGAATTGTTCACATTTGACCCATAAGTGGACCTACAAATGAAAAATGGTCTAAAGAAGGAAAAAAAAAAAGCAGTGTGTGTGTGTGTGTGAGAGAGAGAGAGAGAGAGGTAGCATGTTTATGATTATCTGAAACTCCTCATAAATGAAAGGGCAATGGAATTATTAACAAGGGCACACCCATACCAGTGCTGATGTATTGATTCTCTCAAAAACTTTTATTTTTCTTTTTAAAGGATATTTCTTCTATTAAAAAATTACCTCGTTCCAAAGTACTTTTCTGTCTTAGGCAGCATTTCCGCCAAAGGATACCAATAACCACCAATATAACAAGCACTAGTGCAGCCACAATTCCAACAACTGCACCTACAGATATCTTACTTCCAGTTTCTGCTGATGTTGATGGAGGTTTAAAGTCTGCCAAAAGAAGACAATTGTCATAAGATTAGAGTAATTGTAACTCTGGGAGAATAATGCATCAAGAAGTAAGCATATCCTACAGTTCACAATATTCTTATCATGGGTATTATCTTCATTGAAAGCTTTACACTATTATATACAACAAAATGTCCTTCAGAATTTGATTACATTTTAATATTTGGATTTTCATAAGCAAAGAGAAGGTTTCAAGGAACATTTAAATTTAAAATCTTCGATTTTGAATATTGTTTCATTTAATTTACATATGTTCACTCTTTTTTCCCCCTTTTTTTTTATTATTCTATTAATTATGATTATTATTAAGATTTACTAAATTCTGAATAACTAAAATTTTAGTATGTTATAAATTCTTAGGGTTATTCTCCCAATTGTATATAGTTTTCCACTTGCGTTTATTTGCTTATTTATAAATAAGCCTAGGTAAATGAATTATTTGGAGAAAACTTGTTATGGAATAAAACATTCAATTTCTCTCCCTGAATCTCTTCAATTCTATTCTATGTCTTCTCTTGTCTCGCTTACTTATACAACAATATATATAAGTGCTTTTATACATATCTTAGTCTAGAGCATGTTCTTAAGTCTTAAATTAAACTAACAAAAGTAAAAGAGGTGGAAAATAATATATGTAGATGCATTCTGTTCCAATTAAGGAAAAGAAATCAGGAAATGCAAGTGCTCAAACAATAAACTAGATAAAAGTATCACAGTACCCCGGAGGTCCAGTGGTACTGCCTTATAAAGACAAAAGAACAGAATAAAAGAATTGGAGAAGCATAAAATCAGCAAAGTGGCATGGCACATGTTGATTTGGTCAGTTGATAGTTAATATACTTGGCAATAATAAGAAGCTGACTAAGGCATGCAGCATACCAGGATTGACAGAAATAGCTGATATGAGAGGGCCATAGACTCCTCTAACAGGGATAGCAGTTGTGCCTTTCCCAGCCCAATAGAATCGAATTTCCACGGTGTTGCGTGTCACAGCAGCAGGAAAACTTTTTATAACTTCTTTACCAGCCCCACCGGCTTCATTGGCAATATTGAAATCCTTCAGCACTAGCTTCTTCTGCAATTTACTTATCCATTAGTGAACTGTGAAGTGTGAACTTATCATTTTGTCTAAAAGGTTCCAATTTTCAGTACTGACACCAATCACTGGAAGAACCAGTCTAAAGTCTGGTTTGACAGTATATTATGTTGGAGGCATGCTCAAAATTATGGTTGAATAGTTCTGATACAAGTTGATAAATGTCGGACACTTGGTTCAGATTGGTTTTGATAGTGCTTGAGGATTTACCTGAATGTAGACATCGAATAGACGCCTTCCAAGGCTGCTGTATGTTTTGTCATTTGAGAACATTATCTCGGCAAAATGGAGCTTTACTGTGTAGTTTCCATTTCCCAAACAAAAAGCATAATAAGTAAGGGAAATGGGAGAAAGACGTGCACTCATGTACAGTTCAGGATTGGCCACAGATAGACTGGATGCGTTTAACCAAGTATAGGAATCTATATTAAGGTCATCGTCAGCAAAGTAACCAGTGCTGCTGAGTGCCCAGTTTGTTTTACTTTGGAAAAAAGTTGAAGGTGCAGGTGAAATAGTATCATCTTCATATGTGGTACCGTTGACAGTTACTTCTTTTCCACCACAATTTATATGGACAGAGTACCAACCTGAAATGTAGGCAGCAACAGTTGTAACCAACATAGTTTAGAGAACAGATATACCCCAAAAAGAGGCTAAAAAATGTTAATAATAATAGAACATAGCACCAGGTGAAGAAACTATCTAGAAAACAAAGAGGTCCCATTGCATCAAAGTGTTAGCTTATTCATCACAACTTCGTAATTAGCAGAATGATTGTTTGACTGAAAAAGCAAAGAATTAAGAGCTCCAGCAGACAATGAATGTAAAGCCACTAGCAGTTTATTCTTGTTTTCTTAATGAAATTGCAAAACCTGTTTACATTTAAGAATAATCACTAGATCATAGAACTGAACCAACAAAACACCTAATACATAAAGAAATGGACACTTAGAATGACATTCTTCAAAAGCTGGGATACCAGACGGTAGAGCTTCATTAATTACATGATAAATAAAGTGATCTGCATGCATAATTGTATACTTGTAGTTCCGAAAGCTATCATAAAAGAGACCAATAAAGAATTTTATATATGAAAACAAGATTTAGAAGCAACGATAGTAACGTGACATGATAGTCAAAAACAAGACTTACTTTTTGGGCATTGGAAGCCTCTCAAACATGAGACAATTCTGCTGATAGAATAATCGAGAACATGTTAGAAATATGACATTATAGTCAGTTAGTTGTAAGGAGAGAACAGAGATACAAATCGACTTAATTGAGAGAGAGAGAGAGAGAGAGAGAGAGTATTGACATATTTTTATGCTTGCTTCAGAAGAATTAGCATGACACTTACGAATTATTGCTTTCTGAAGAGCTTCCAAACAAGTTCCTGAACACAGCAATAATATAGTAAAACATAACAGAAAACATAAGAATTAACATTACACTGCACTTGTTTGGTGAAAATCAAATTTTGGGTGGAATGAAGATCTTCTTACACGCTCCGCTGCTGACAGCTTAATGCCCCCGAGTTTTCAACCGTGAAGTTGTTGTATGAAATGTCACTGCCCAACCAAATTGTCATGGAGGTTCAGACATTTCCAAAAAGCAATAATCAAATAAAACAAAATAACCTACGTGTTTCCTGTTTTAATCATAATATGTTACTTCTTAATATCTTTGGAAGGGATGTTAATCTTTTGTACTTTCCATTTCTCCTAACACAGAAAATAAAATTTCAAAAAGACTCCACTTTCCAGCATTAACTTATAGCCATCTTTCATCACTCAGATGTGCCCGAACAACCCAGAAAATATGATAAGCTAAACCAAAAATATCCCTTGAAGGACAATCCTGTTAGCAGTATTCTTTATGGTCTAGCCAACAATATTATTAAAGAACAAGAAAAGTTCCAGTATAAATAAATATTACATCCATGTTGACCTATTAAATTCGAAACATTACTGTTTGAAAGTTTGATTTGGAAGGCTGCAGAGGTAATATGGAGATGGGAGAACGTAGGTGGAATTTTAGAAAACTTACATGTTCTCTCCTTCTTTAAGCAACCAATCAGGCACTGTTCCAGAAAGCTTGTTTCCAGTTAAGAATCTAAACATAATCAAAACAAAAAATTTCAGCACAAATGTACCATATTCTCCATTAGAGCTCCCAGTAAAGATCTATTACTGATAGCACAAAATCATACTTAAACAATAATTATGTCGTAAACGTACCAAAAACATGTTGAATAACAGTAGTAAAGTAATATTAGCTTTGAATGGCTACATGTTGCTAATGAAAGATGCAACCAAATAAGACGTACAGTTGACTAGATCTATATCCACCTTTAAAAGGACCAACAACTTCAAATGGATATGTTCTGAAGGCTATACACATAATTTAAGAAATACGAAACAGATCACACTCTTTACTATGAATACATTCAGGGTAATTACTTTCCAGAAGGCGTATTGAATATATATCTCTAACCCCTACTTGATTTGTACATGGGTAGTCCATATTTATATGATGCCCATACTCCAAATCTTGGCTTGGCCCAAATTACATTCAGGGTAATTACTCTCCAGAAGGCAGACTGGACATATATCTCTAACACCTACATGATTTGTACATGGGTAGTCCATATTTTATATGATGCCCATACTCAAAATCTTGGCTTGGCCCAAATTAATCCATAGTGGTACCAGATAATGCTTCACAGGCACAAAGCACATTTTACCATGTAAACAGTTTCCTGTTGGCCAAAGACTCCTGATCTAGGCGAACATACCCTTCATCTACATACACACAATGCTAATATGCCGATGTGCCTAATTTCGCAGAACAAGTGATATTACTTAGTTTGAGTCTCTTAGCTTACTAAAAGGTCACTTTCCAATGTGTTTATGCTCAATAACAAAAGTATAGTGTCTTCCAAGGTTGCCCTACTTAAATGATAACTAGCTGGCTCCTTATACAAGCCCTTGCAAATTATGTCATTTAAGCCAATGAATGACAATTGTGACCTTCAAATTCTTTCTTCAGGGAGGAAATGTAAATGCACACTTTTTGGGATTATAAAGTAAACATCAGCCATTGAAATCGCTTACATGTAATCCACCTTGGATAGACCAGCAAGGTTGCTAGGAATTTTTCCACTTAGTTTGTTGAAGCTGAGATCTCTGCAAGAAAATTTATACGCACATGACTTTAACAAAATGTTTTGAAGCAAGTTATTCCAAGAAATGTATGTTGAAAAGACAGCAGATCCACTTTTAAACGAACTCCACCAATCCATTGAGTTTTATTACATCTTCTTCTTTCGACACCCTTCTGATGAATTTTGCATTCTACTTTTCAAAGAACTGGGAGTAATCTGACCCTTAATTATCTCGCATGGTTTTTCTTCTTGAAAATAATCAACTGTTGTAGGAGAAAAAAGGATAGGGATATATTCTTCCCTCTATACGTTCTTAAAGCCTATATGTCTTTGGACCTCTACACAATTTAACCAAATTCAATGATTAAGTAATCAACACATGATAATGGGTGAATTACGTGCACTAACTTCGTCTCAGGCATGCTAAACTGCTAGAAGAGTCCTTTTATAGAAAAGCAAGAGCATAAGATAATTAATTTATATAAAAACATAAAAGAAAGAGTGAAAGGCATCTATACTAACAAAATTTTCAAAATCGTCATATTTCCAAGATAATCAGGTATAGTTCCATTAATATTGCAATTCCTCAGAATCCTGCCAACGAACAGACAGAAAGACAAACCTTAGTGATTGGTTTTCAAAAAGACTTGATAATCAACCCAAAAAAAAATTGTAATTGAAAATTTTAACTCACAGAGTCTTCATTTTGTTCATATTATCAAGTAGTGGAAAGGTTGATTCTGATCCATTCAAGTCGCTGATTCTCCTACAGATTAGCAAATTCAAACATCAATAAAGACAATAAAAATGCTGATATGACTGGAAAGATAGGAGGGTACTTAGGAAATGCATACTAACAAGTCTGTTAATTTTTCCAAGAGAGCAATGCCGGAAGGAATTGGCCCACTCAAACCGCTTGCTTGAATCACTCTGTTGTTGCCAGTCATTGTTGAAACAAGTAGTGAGCATCATCCCACAAGTAAGAGTTAAAACATCAAAGAAGAGATAGCTCACAGTTTATCGAGTTTTGTCCAATTCTGTATAAAATTTGGTATAACCCCAGAAAAGTGATTGTCTCCAATCCGACTGCACAATGATGGGGAAAAAAAAAATCCTAAACATCACAATAAAAACTTCTGGTTTAATAGAAACCTTCAAAGAAATAGAATTAAAAGCTTACAAGTCCTTCAATGTTTTCAGCTTCACAAATGTTTCAGGTAATTCCCCAGTAAAATTGTTGGAAGAAAGATGCCTATGTTAAAAAAGAACAAGAGTCCCATAACAGGTATAAACCATTTGATGTTATTATGATTAATATTCTAAATCTTTGCCGAAAAAGTTGAAATGAATGAAAATAAAAGAATAAAGAATATCTCAAGAATAATGTATAAAAAAAATTGGGGGACGTCTTACAGTCTTTCTATGCTGGCTAAATCTCCAAGCTCTGGAGGTAGATCTCCAGACAGTTGGTTAAACTCAAGGGACCTGGCAGCATAACAAAATTGAATACGCTAATGACAAAATTCTTAAAAGAGACTCTCATTATCCAAGTGAGCAACAATTAACAAAAGGGTAATCCAAACTTCTCAAAATTTTCAATACCCTAATTACAATTTTCTTAAAAAGAACTTGCATTATCCAAATGAGCAATAATAAACAAAAGGGTAAATCCAAAATCACAAAAGTTTTAATACCCTAATGTTAAAATTCTCAAAAAGAACTTCGATTATCCATATGAGCAATAATTAACACATGAGTAATAAAAAACTCACAAACTTTTCAGAGTGGTGATGTTCCCAAGCTCTTTGGGTATAGAACCAGTTAACCTGTTTCCTAGCAGGGAACTGCCCAAACGAAAAAAACCCAAATCTCATTTTCTTTCTGTGAACTCAAATTACTGCTAAATGTTTCAAGAACATTGAAATAGAACTAAAGCGAAGCATAATAGAATCCAATAAATCAAGCAAAGAAAGAGTGTGAAAGATTACATGTTGACAAGATTCAAGAAGCCCCATTCTGGAGGGATGGTACCGTTAAGATAGTTGCGGGAGAGGTCACTTAATGAAACAAAAAACACTGAATTAGAGTCATATGAATGGAACAAACAAAGTTTGTGTTTACAAATTGAACAGAGAATGGCATAATACATATTAGTTAATGTGTGACAATGCACATGGATCATAAACAAATATTGTTACCCGTTATAACTACATTTTATTTTTCAGCACATGAAATAGAAAATAGAATGTTTGTCATGATCTATCAAATAAAAATAAAAATAGAGAAGGTAGTTTTGTGTAGTTACATTTCTTGGAGATAGGGAAGCTCCACCAGTTCCTTAGGGAAAGTCCCCGGAAGATTCTGAGACTTCAAAACTCTGTGTTCCAAAACTTCTTTGGTTTAGGGGAAAAAAAAGGAAAAAAAAAAAAAAAAAAAAGAAAAAACAAAAGGAAAAGAAACAAAGGGGCAAAAAAGCCAAAGCCAAACAACCTAAGAATCCTGGCATAAAAAAAAGCAAAAAAAAACAACCTCCAAAACAATTTTTTTTTCCTTTCAAGTAACTGATTTTTCAACCATAAAAATTAAACACTAAGCACTATCTTCATAGTTTGAATACTATAGTCTTACTTTAAAATGAAGTGATGTCTTGCACATTAGCTTATAGGCTATATTATATCAGTTACAAAATTTTGATGCAAAAATGTGTCTTCTGTAGTTACTCGTCACCCAATGTCTTAGATTTTCGTATAATAAGTTGGAAGGTTTTTTTTTTTTTTTTTTTCTATTTTTTTATTTCTATTTTTCATTCTTTTCTATAACCTAACCTACCGTCCTCNAATTGTTTTTAATTGTTAGCTAGGTCATCACTTTTTAAGAGCTCAAACTAAATATAGTAATTGTTTTGTACATGTTTCCAATATACTACTTATTAGATTACTAATTCATAGCTTAAGCTGTTAGAAAGTGGACCAATAATAATAGTATATTCTCACGTTTGGACAAAAAAAACTACGGAAGCAACCTCAGCTATAAACTTTAAAACTCGTGACGTTAAATGTTAGTATATTAACTTTCTAGTAGGAAGAGAGAGAGGGAGAGTAGATTTTAAGATAAACAAATACAGCTGCCAAAAACTACTAATTTGTTAAAAAAAAAAAAAAAACAAAACAAATGAAGATCATTGTTGAGTATAATTTTCTCAAGTAAATGATTTATGATAGGGCAATAATTGACACGATTATACCGGTCAAGTGTCATTCAACGGGCTATATATTTTAAAAGAGCAAACAAAAGTGTACAAAAATAAAACAAAACGTCAATCTACTTTTTTTTTCTTTTTCGTTTTTGAGAAATAAGATCAATCAATTTTCTTTCAAAGCAAAGTTTCAAAAAGGTGGACCACAATAGTTTCATAGGGTATTAGGAGAAATAGTAATATTAATATGAGTTACATATAGCATCTAGCACTACAACTAATATTACCTATAGGATTGATCACATGGAAAATGGTAGTGGATTCATCTTTATATATCTTTATTAGTGTGATGATAAATACCATAGATACTCTTTAGTATTTTCCTATGAGAAACATTAGTGTTGTCGCTAAGACGATAGTGCATTGGAGTCATATACTCAAATAATAGCTTAAGTACTCTTATGTTTATTAGTCCGTAATAGAAATAAGAAAATTTTGTTTCTATTTTCCATATCTATGCATGTGTTTAATCATGTATTGAGTAAACAAATGTTGATGAATCTCTCAAACACTTGATTAAATTAAAAATGAAAAACTTATGTTTTGATTCTTTCTCATTTATTTTCTTAACTTTTTTTATGATTTATTTCATTACGTACGGTTTACCAAACAAACCCAACAAATTAATAATAGATCGTTGTTTTGTATCGTATTATAAGACGAAAAAAAAAAAAAAGAAAAAGAAAAGAGACTAGTGTAGATAATTATCAAATTCATACGAACGTGTCGGTAGTAAACAGCCTGTAAGATTCTTCAGCTTGGTCTTATGTCAACTCGAAAATTCATGGGGCCACGTCCGCCATAGGCCATATGTGTATTAAAACTAGGCTAGAGTTTGCTAAGAGCCATAGTTTTGCAAGTTGACCCGACAAGATATGGCTTTCCCTGTCACCATTCTGCGTCCTTATATACTTTATTCCTCTATTTTCTTTTATCATTTTCTTCGCCCAGGACGAAATTATGGACCACGTTATTTAATTAGTATATGGGACCAAAATTTATTTCCTTCAGATGAATCATAATATGGTACATATATGTGTGCATGTAAACAACTTTGAAAGTGAAAAACCATAGTCAAAAGTGTGTTTTGCTTTAATTTGGTGTAAAAAATAAATCATCACGCATATGTTAATTTTCACATAAATTGGGTTAATTAAGTGAAAAAATCCTATTGTATCACAAAATACTATGCTGAAAAAGTGTTTCACAAGTACCATTATTACATATGACTGGGATGGGTACGTTGTTCCTTTCTTTTTCTTTTTTTTTTTCTTTTTAATAGTAGCTTCACCTACTTCTAATAATATCTAAGATGTGCTTAGTTAGTCTATGTTCACATATATAAGTCAAAGTCAAGATTCATGAATATCTATCTTGACTATTACGCGCTGATTCGATGCAAACTTTTTACATGCAATTGGGATATGGGAATCGAAAAATGTTAATTGCAAAAATACAAAAAGTGTGTACTTCTACGGGACCCATATTTAGACCTCTACTTTGTTTCTAACTTATTTTAACTACATTGCAAAGCTGTTTAGTTTGGAGTCTCTAGAAACTTATCCTTAAATTCTATTCTATAACTCGACTGTATTACGCCATCAAAGTTGAAAATTAAGAACGAAAACCGCGTAATTAAGCTATATATAGCTACTTCTACTATATCAATTTCAGCAAACTAGCTAGGATTTAGGAACTAGGAAGTATCTTTAGATGTACCTAAAAGAATATTCATTAGAGAATGAATTCAGGGAATATAACGTATGTCAAAACATGTAAACATAAAATACTACATACATATATTACGTAGTACAATGTATAAGTGAGAATATGAAAAAATTAATGCGAGTTTAACCTGGTTATTTTAATTATCCGTCTAAAATTGGTGATTTTAAACTTCAAGAGAAATCTCCCATCTAAACTTATTTACTTTTAATGTTCATGGTTCTTAGTTTGAACTTCCTTTTAAAAATATTTCTTAATTTAGAGCTAGCGATAGTTAATTAAAACTATAAATGATCTATATACATTAATCTTTTTCGTGTATCATCCATATATAACTTAAAGCATTATAAGAATTAAATCTAATCCTTCCAATTGTACATAGTTTAATTAGTTGGATAGAAAACATGGCATGATTTATATGTTAGGTACTTAATTCGATCGGCAAATCCAAATGACCTAGAGAGAGAGAGAGAGAGAGAGAGAGAGAGAGAGAGAGAGAGAGAGAGAGAGAGAGGCCTATATGTTCTATTATACATATATATATATATATATTCAAACTATATACGTACATGCTGGTGACATGGCAGACTGTAGCATTGGAGAAGGAACAGTTGCAAGAGACGGCATTTTCAGAACCTTTAACCGGGTTTGGAGTAACCCACCCGTATTGCACACTACATGGATCTACGCTGAAATTCCAGTCTCTTTTCCCCAGTGTCTTCGCTATGTCACGTAAACCTTGCACTGCATATTCAAATTAATTAGTCTCTTCATATATACTCTTTCAATAGTTAAACTCAAGTAGTAATCAAAGCACTATTCCATAAAAAGTCATGTTTTTTGGGGGAAAAAAAAACTAATATGGCATATACATATACATAGACATATATATCTATATAAAATATTCTACCTTCAGTCTTTGGTAGCTGAGCAGCAGCAAAAGCGTTGGTGGATACAAAGTAGAAGAATGTGAGAAGAGAAGCCAAGAGAAGAAGAGGTGGAGAGAAGAACATTTTTGATTGAATAATATGTGCTATTATTTCGAAATGAAGAAAGATATATAGCTTAATAAAAAATTGACATACTGAGAAAATTTTATAAGGGTAGTGGGATTAACTTAAAGAGAGCTTATTTGTTATGTGGGTTTTCTTTTTTGGAATTTTGAGTACCGGTATTCTCAGAGAGAAGTAGAGGAGAAGGGATGAAGAAGTTTCTTATAATATGGGCAAACCTCCTAATTAATTTGCTTTATTCGAAAATAAAAATAAAAAATAAAAAAGATAACTGAGGGGGTACTAGGCCTCGAGAATAAATCTCAATAACATTCTTAAACGAAGTCAACTGTTATCAGAATTGTAAATATTCAGTCCACCGCACTCAAAAAAAATAAAAAGATAAAAAGTACAAATGCGATATTTCGATAGTCTTGAATTATGTCAACACCATGCAGTTAATATACTCTTAACAGTTTAAGAAACTTGGAAAAATAAATTAAGACAAAAAATTTTAAAAAATAAAAAGAAAAGAACCAATGAAATCTTCATCATATATATAATGTAGAGTGGTGTTTCAACCACAAAAAAATTAGTAGAATGTTGGGTAGTGTATGCCTCTAAAACTCATATAACGGACTTCTTATATATACTCTCCAACGTGGCCTAAATGAAGGGGGAAAAAAGTATTTATTTTAAATAATACGTCCATTATTATTTCATTTTGGATTGACACATTTAGGATAAAATAATATTAAGAATACTAATATTTTATATCAAAAATTTATACCATATAAAGTGATGTTTATTTTAATTATATATTTTTTTTAAAATGGAACCACGTACTTAAAAATTATGTGGTACTATCACATTACTGATATAAATTTTTAATTAGTATAAAATGATGTCCCAATATTTACGCTCTATAGCATGAAGTCGTCAGGCTGGAAGAAACTAACTTTAATTGTATCTGAATTAATGAAACAGTGTAGATTAAGTACTCCAAACATTAATGGCGTTACACTAGTTTTTTTTTTTTTCTTTTTTTTGAAATTGCGTTACACTTGTTAGAAGTTAGCATATTTACCCCAAAACTTGTTATGGATTAGCAATGCACGTGGTCCATTTTTCGAAATGGACCAGTTCTGTTACAAATTAACGGCTATTAACAGTTTGGTGTTAATGCCAGTACTGTTTTGTAATCTAGGGCTCTAATTGTAATTTTCTTTTAGGAACCACGTTGCCAATACGTGACAAATATAGAGAAAGACATGCCAAGGTAACACTAGAAAATAATTAATATTGATTCGTTGCATTCATAATAAATTAGGTGTATATCTTCACGGAAGCCGTCAACTTAAAACCAATTTTATTAATCATATATCGTTTGATGCATTTTTTTTTCGAAGGTGCCACCTAAAGCTAATTCTGCTGATTAATTAAATTTTTGGACATAATAATTAATAATATATCCTATTTGGTATCCATAAAAATACTATATATATGCTCTATTTAGTCATTTAATATTTATTTTTATTATTAATAATAGTAAGCTTATGTGCTTAGTTTCACTTTGTCATTAGTTGAATAATGATTTTTTTTAACGATGAATGATTTATTAATAGCTAATATTTTACCTGATAATTAATTAAACCTAGCTCAAATAATGATGGTAATATCAAATCTCTAATTACAGATCATATGTTGATTCTATGTGTTGGAGCAATTCCTCACCAACCGTCCACGTGTCTCTGAACCACTGATATTGTATTCTCCAACTATCCACGTATCCTCGCTATCTCAAAATACTCTGAACTCCAAGCAAGGTCGGATTGGCGGGGGTGGCTACCTACAAAGACTCTCCGATGCTTAAGTCAGTGGTTTTGTCTTTGATACAGGGTAGCAAGGAATTAGTTCAGTATGAGTATATCTTTGTTTCTTGCTCATAAGCTTTTTTATATACTTCTTTCTGTAAGCGTCTATGCCCCTCTCGGGAACGCATGGCTCTTATATATATAGTCCTGAAATTGTGAATCATGCGGGTCTCAATCTCAAGACTGAGTACTTTACTCCTCAAAATCTTTTTCAGAGGTCACGGGCCGAGATTTCTGCGATCTCCTCTGTATCGCCGTAGCCTGATTTCCGCCGCCTCTTACGGCTTGAATCTGTCAGGGGTGAGATTTGGGTAAATCGCCGTTCTGTCAGGATGGCTTGCCCCTTGCGCACGCCTACCCAGGATCGCATTAAACGCTCTGTCTGGGTCGGGAGTCGTGAGTTGCTTTCCATTGTATTCAGGTGGAAGACCCTTGGGGTTTCCGACTCCCCAGCTGTTGAGGTAAAGGCCATTGTATTCAGGTAGAAGATCCTTGGGGCTTCCGACCCCTCAGCTGTCGAGGTAAGGGTCAGACTGGGTCGAGACTGTCCAGGGTCTGTGATGGGCTCGGCCCTAACTTCGGACGGCCCAATGGCCGATTGTGAAATCACGTGTGACCCGCGTGGCCTCTAACTAATCACTCTCGACACCTGTCGGACGGTGGACCCTTTTTGTGACCTGTTCACTCGCTCGGCCGTCCACGTGGCGTGTGACTTGGGAACGGGTCCCACAACTACCCCTATTTCCCTACCTGATGGATTCGTTTTCGTTAAGTGGGGAAATCGTTTATCCGTTCCTCCAAGCTGGGAGATGCACGTGGCTCCCCTCACAGACGCGAAGGCACACCATCCCATATCAAGAAATCTGTTTGAATTTCGAAGTTCTGACTGTTCGGTCCCTTTTACTCACCCCCCTTTTCCAGAAAAACTCTTTGGCTCCCTATCTATAAAAGCCGCAATTACGCTCATTTGCCACTTTACTAAAATCTTCAATCATTCTATCCTCATAAAATCCTAAGGTTTCCGCTTCCTTCCCCTCTAGAGACTTTTAATCTTTCAGTCGTATTCAGAACAATGGCTTCAAGTCAAAACCAGGAATTACGCCCTGTCGTGGATTCAGAGCTAGAATCACTGAGGAGACAGCTTTGCCTCCCCGGAAGAGTGACGCTACAATGGGTTGAGGGCCCTGCGGACTGGTATCTTCGTCCTTGTGCCCCCGAGGGTTCCATCATCTTAAGCAGAAAGCATCTGGACTGGCTGCGATTCCCTCTTCCTCCCCTGATCTACCAATTCTTTGCTCTAACGGGAATCCATCCGATGCAGCTAAATGCAAATAGGATCATGATTCTGATGGGACTTTCTGCCCTGTCAGTTATCTATAATATGGATATCGACTTGGAGGTAGTCTTTTATGCTTATAAGCTTATCCTCATCCCTAAGAAAGGCTCCTACCCCACCTTCTACCTTCAACTGCTGCCAGGACGTCATATCTTTTGGGGGTTGCTGCAGTCGGACAAATAATGGGACTCTCACGCCAGGCTATACGCCGTTGGAGGGGCGCGGTGCTCCCTTTGGGTGAACGGAGAGCATTTCCAAGTTTCCTCAACCTTCCTGCAGAGTAAGTGTTAGGTCGTGATTTTTGGGTCTGCGCCTTCTCTCGATGTTATTACTCATGTTATTTTGTCTTGTGCAGCCTCGGCAGAAGAGAACAGGTTTGAGCCGCATTTGTCAGCAGGGCGGCTCAAAGGCTTGGAGGGGATCATAATCTTCAGCTCTCCTGGGGAGTGCAGGCACACCCAGGCCGTCCTCAACCCCCTAACGATGAATCTGATGCCCAGGATAGTTTCATACCTCCTATTCCCCTTGGATACCTGGGTCATTACCAAATACATGCGGAGCCGACTCGACGCCTCTGCCCTGAACCGATTTCGCCGGGACGAAAATGACCGGATCGCCATGGTGAGTCGACAGGTTACGACTTCAAGCCAGTTGGCAGGCACCAATGATCTGGTGGCGCCGTCCAATCACGAGCTCGAGGAAGCCGTGAGGCTTGTGGCCGAGGAGTGCGTCAGGCTCTGCAAGGAAGAAACCACCGCCCCCAAGAGGGCTAGGGGTAAGTTCATTTTCACATCCTTGAGCCTTGTGGGTCAGACTGTGGCCGTGAGCTAATCTCGTTATTTGTTCCTCGCAAGTTCTGAGACGGGCCCATCGGCTGACCCCTCACCCATCAAGGGGGGAGCCGTGGCACATAAAGCTCACGCCAAGGCACCTGCTGGCCGGCGTCTCGTGGTGCTTTCAAGAGGAGAAAAGCCATCGGTCCCCCACTCTGACGCAGGCGCCAAACTGTTGGAGTAGTTCCTCACCAACCGTCCACGTGTCTCTGAACCGCTGATGTTGTATTCTCCAACTGTCCACGTGTCCTCACTATCCCAAAATACTCTGAACTCTAAACAAGGTCAGAGAAACGGGGGTGGCTACCTACAAAGACTCTCCGATGCTTAAGTCAGTGGTTTGTCTTTGATACAGGGTAGCAAGGAATTAGTTCAGTATGAATATATCTTTGTTTCTTGTTCATAAGCTTTTTTATATACTTCTTTCTGTAAGCGTCTATGCCCCTCTCGGGAACGCATGGCTCTTATATATATAGTCCTGAGATTGTGAACCATGCGGGTCTCAATCTCAGGACTGAGTACCTTTCTCCTCAAAATTTTTTTCAGAGGTCACGGGCCAAGATTTCTGCGATCTCCTCTGTATCGCTGTAGCCTGATTTCTGCCGCCTCCTACGGCTTGAATCTGTCAGGGGTGAGATTTGGATAAATCGTCGTTCTGTCAGGACGGCTTGCCCCTTGCGCACGCCTACCCAGGATCGCATTAAATGCTCTGTCTAGGTCTGGAGTCGTGAGTTGCTTTCCATTGTATTCAGGTGGAAGTCCCTTGGGCTTCCGACTCCCCAGCTGTCGAGGTAAAGGCCATTGTATTCAGGTGGAAGACCCTTGGGGCTTCCGACCCCTCAGCTGTCGAGATAAGGGTCGGACTGGGCCGAGACTATCCAGGGTTTGTGATGGGCTCGGCCCTAACTTCGGACGGCCCAATGGCCGATTATGAAATCACGTGTGACCCGCGTGGCCTATAACTAATCACTCTCGATACCTGTCGGACGGTGGACCCTTTTTGTGGCCTGTTCACCCGCTCGGCCGTCCACGTGACGTGTGACTTGAGAACGGATCCCACACTCTGTCATCAAGCAACTATTGTAAGTTGAAACTCTATAGACTAATGGCATATATGGGAAACTCTACAGCTGTACAGAATATTCCTGCCGTTCGGAATAATTAAATGAACACATATAAATTAACTTATATAGCAGTTCTACAACTCAACACAAAATTAAAAATTTTAATTAATAAATAAACAAATAAAATGGCATAGATGAAGACGAAAACAAAGAGCTCTCAATAGATCATTAAAGCCAATATTTTGTCGCCAAAAACTGCACTGGTGCTAATAAATGTATTTGCTCATATATCACTTAGTTCACACGTCTCACTTAGTTCACATTTGATTTTGACAAAGATTAATTATTAGTTCCCAATTTTTCTATGTGGTTTCTTATTAGTTACAAAATCGAACAATCTAATTTTTTTTTATGTGATTCTGTATTAGTTACAAAATCGAACATAGTATAGGGTGAAAAACACTTTACTAACGAAAATGACAATTTGCAGCAAATCCCAATTTCATTGGGTCTCTTTTATGTGCTGCTCTCAATCTATAATGAGTTGTGCTTTGGTTGGTCATGGCTCATGCGCCATTCTCAATATTCATTTCATCATATCTGTAATTCACATTAGTTACAAAAGAACTCTCGCCTCCTTACTTTCAAGAAAAACACAAAAAAGTACCCAAAAATAAAATAGAGAAATAGAGAAATATTTGAAATGTTACATATTTAGGTAATGAGATAATCTACTCAAATCAGACTCAAGTCTCCTTTCCTCTTTTATCTAATACGCAACGTGGAGACTTAAGATTTCTTTCATATTTTATTAATTTAACCGATATCCAACATTAACAACTAAAAATGTTCAGGAAAATATTGAAATTCACAACAGAAACAGACGTTCCTATTCATGATTTTTAAAGCTTTCAGCTAGCTAGAATCCAACAATAGATAAATGTAATTAAAAAAAACTAGAAAATTATTGTTGACTTTTCTAGACGGTAGGCGTTTTTCTGAAACCATATTAAAATAAAAAATAGATATTGTTTGCCAAATGTATATTCCCTGTTGTAAACGAAAATCAAAAAGGACATTTTTTGCCATTTTAGAAAAAATAGTGATTTAAGGTTAATAGTGTAACCAATTTAAATAATGAAAGTATAACTTCATTATTTCTAGAAATATAAGAGCAAATGTGAGGAAAACAAAGGAGTTGATTTATTATATGTTTATCCCAATTTTAACACATCAAAAAACTAAATTTTTATATATAATCTAGAGAAAATTAGATCCCCTATCATTTCCAAGGTAGCATTAAAGATATTTGCAATCTCTTTTATTTTAAGTTTATAACTACCAGGGTCAAGGTGGAGGGGGGATTGGGTAATCTTAGGTATTTTTTTTTTGATTTATAATAAATAGAGGTCATTAGTTAAGTTTTATTTTTTTAAAATAAAAAAATATTATAACTACCAATATCATCCTTTGAAAAGTCAATATGCCCCTCCTTTGATTTGGAAAATAATTTTTTTCTTTTTACCTTTATTTGTTTTTTTTTTTTAAATCTCCGTTCTTTTTACCTTTATTTGTTTTTTTTTTAAATCTCCGTTCTGAAAATGGTATATTCCTAAAGGGAAAAAAAAATAGTTACTGCTTCTAGTAAGAGCCTTCTTGAAACTGTTCTTTTACAACATCCAACAATCGATAGAAAATGACATGAATGGGATTAATTTGGGCTCAGATGACTTTTTTGTGTATTTTATCAAAAATGACAGTTTTGGGAGCGTTAAGTATGTTTTTACCTATGGTCAAGAATTTTTTACCATTTAAAAGTCCTAAATAATAGTTTTTTTTCATGATCAAGAAACTCTTAACCTATTGTCAGGGAGTGCTTGATATTCTTAAAAGTGTCATTTTAAGAAAAATGTAAAAAAAAAAAAAAACCATATCGGCCTAAATTAGTCCTATCCATGCCATTTTCTCCAATCCATATGGGGAGTTCATTTAGGCATGGCCCAACATGTGCATGGCCTACTGGATGTGTTAGGCCGAATATTTCATTTGAAGTCCAACCTACAGTGAGCCTGGTAGACCTTATCAGAAATTGACGTTGATAATACTAGTTTGTTCTAAAATGACTTTTATAGGAGTGTGTTAAAAAATAACTTTTCTAAGGTATCAGAGTATTATATGGAAAGTGTAACAATATCTGTGTATCACGCAACATTGTGACCATTGATTGGTCTTAAATTAAAAAGTCATAATTTTTTGGTCAGATATGGTATTACGACACTTGCACATAACAATGTAATAATCCTAAAAAATATTAATTTTCAAAATATTTCTAGAAAAGTCATTGTTGTCAAAAATAATCCTAAATAGATGCACTTTCCTACATCTTTCACTCTAACTAATCTCTGCTTGGATTTTGGATTTTTAGGAGGAAAGAAAACAATTTTTCTTCCTAGGAATCCATTTTCTCCACTTTAGAATTTTATAAAAAAATGGAAGGAAAACTTTTATGGAGAAAGTTTGAGTGGTATTTAATTAGAGTAACTTTAGAGGATTTATATTATAATAAAAATATTATAAAAGAGAGAGTCTTGCAAACGAAATTTATAGGATTTTAGAAAATATTTTTCCCTACTTTTTCTTTGACTTTTCCCTCACTTTTTATGTCTCTACTAAAATCCAAGTTCCAAATATATAGTAGTAGTGATTATATCTCAAGTGGGAAGATGGGCATAAGATCTATTATTATTCTATATTTTATGTTTTTATTCATATATTTTATAATTAATAGGATTGTATTGGAGTCATAGATGGAATACCTGTTCGTGCATCATTTCTAGTTAATGAGCAAAAATTCCATATTTTGGTAGAAAGGGATGTCTTACCCAAAATATATATTGGCCTATGTAGATTTGATATGTTATTCACGTTTGTCTTACCAAGGTGAAAAGGAATTGCGCATAATAATTTTATTTTTTTTAGAAGCATTGAAAAATATTGATTTAAAATTTCCTAAACCCCTAAATGATATGTATATAACATTCAATTATAAGATATACTCATAGAAGTATTTTGTGTTTTGGTTGGAATAATATTTTTCTAATTATTTGGATTAGTATTGTAGATAAATACTACTTATTTGATGCAATGTATCCAAATATGAAAGGTTATTTAGCTCCATTAATTTAAAGGAGAACAATATTATCCTTTTCAATTTGAATAAACTGATTAAACCAGAGGTCAACAAGAAGTATTTAACCATACTCATTCATCATTGTGTAGTGTTATTGAGCATTGTTTTAGTATTTGGAATGCACCATGGGGAATTTGGCAATGAATGCCTAATTATAAGTTTGATAAATAAGTTGCTATTATTTTTGCTTCAATGCCTTTTGCATGATTTTATTAGGAAGGAGGCTATTGATGACTTGGAATTTTTTCCTCATGTAATGGACTGAGACGATAGTCAGTCAAATAGTAGCAATGAACCAAACATTAACTTAAGAATGGATGAGAGTATTCGTGATAAAATTGCTAAGAAATCATACTTAGATAAAACAAAATTTTATCAGTATGTACGAATATTGGATTTGTTCATAATGTTTCTTATTTATAATGTTTTTATTTATATTTTTTTTAGTGAAAACAAATTTTTTTAAGGAAAAAGTAAAAATTTCTTTGTTGTTTAAGAAACAATAATTTTTTAGGCAAAGAAAAGAACTTATGGACAAAATCGGCATACTCTAATCGATATAGCTTTTTAAACTTTCATGCCAAATATATTAAAAAACTATTCTAATAGAGAAAGCTCTTTTGAAATTTACTTTTCAAACCGTAACTAAAAGCTATCATTTTTGCTTCTCTTTTTCTACTGTTTAGAAGCAAAAGTAAAAATTATCCCAAATAAACCAATTGTGTATTGTTGCATTTTTTTTATTTTCACTTATAAAACAAAATGTGATAGTTAGTTACCAAACATGTTTTTATTTTTGTTTTTGAAAATAAAAAAACAGAAACGATATTATGGCTTATCAAACACATTCTTGTGATAAGGTTTTATATGCTAAAAGATTTAGTAGTCGTGACAAAGCATATTTTGGCCTTTTTATTTAAACATAATTTCTTTTGAGTGAAAATATAATTTATTTAAAATCATAAAAAGGCTCTCTGGCCGCCCTTGTGTCTTTGGACAGATTGTAAAAGCAGTGTCACCAAAAAAAGAAAAAGGAAAAAGAAAAGAAAAAAGCAATAAAACGTCAATATGTAATAAATTATAAATATATGAATGCAAATAATGTATATATTATTGATCTATATACGTGAAAGCCCGCCAATGGCCGTGGCAATGGCCATAACCGTGTGTGTTACTTGATAACTGTATCTTGCATTCAAAATATTGCTTCGTCGTCTTTGACATTTCTAACCCAAAAAGGATCAGCAAATTTAATTCTCTTTGGCCTTCCTTATTGGCGGCTTTATCGACCCTTTACTACTTGTATTGTTAGTTTCCGTACACCTTCCGTGTTTTGATTTGGTTTTGCTTTATTAGTCTTTTGGTCCTTTTCTTAATTTTTACTGTTTTCCAAACCAAACCCAATTATTGAAATCAGAAGACCATAAAACGATCTTTCTACCTATCTTCGTTTTCGTTTTCTGATTTCTCTCTCTCTCTCTCTCTCTCTCTCTCTCTCGTACTTGTCGTACTCTGAGTCACTGTTCCTAATTTCCGAATCTTCTTAAAGCCCCTTCTCATCCCTTTGGCCCAACTCTCATTCTCTCATTTCCCCTCTTTCTCTGTCTTTCTCTACTTTCTACTCTCTCTAGAAATGGGGTTTGTGTTTTCGACCAATAAGATTGTCGCCGTTTTCGTTTTCGGATTTCTGGTTTTGAATACTTGTTTCAACGGATTTGGATCCAACGCTCAACTTTTGCCCCAAGATGAAGGTACGCTGATTTTCTCTTTATTCTTTAGTTTTTAAATTTCGAGTAAAACAGTTACGGATTCATGTAGTTTTCTTTACAATATTTAGTTTCAAGTAACTTTTTTTAGTGAGGAATATTGTATGATCTGTTTGGTTGCTGAGAAACTAGTGAAGGAAAATTGATATTTGGTATATATCACTATCAATCTATATATATATATCAGTTATATATGTCTTGTGCTTGTGCATGCATTTCTGTTTTCTTTAGTTTCTCGTTTATGATCATATTTTTTAATTTCTCAGCATGCAAACAGAAGGAAAATATGAATAATATTATTGTTTTCTAAATTTGACTCTTTTTTACGCATAAAAAATTGACCTCTAATCCGTCAAACTGGGTTCTCCAGAATCAGATGGTTTTCTTAGAACTTGGTTTTTTTATTTTTTCAATCTCCCCGAATAAATTTTTACTCATTTGATTCCAAAGAATTCTGATCAAATAATTAAGAAAAGTACATGGCTTGAAGTTGAATCAAGTTGGTGAGGGCCCACACTGTAGCTGTGCCTATTCTTAGGTGGGAACCACTAGACCTAGTCTAAATTTGTAGTCATTCTTGATATTTATGATTCATCAACCACGTGCATGCTTTTTATATCCAGCAATCAGTATTTNTCCTACAGTATTAAATACGTGCGCAAGTTGAAGAATGGGCCGTGTTGAGATATTAAGAGAGTTAGATTCTGAATTCAAAATTTTTAGATATTTTTTATAATATCCTTTATATTTTGGGCGTATTTTTACTTGGTTTTGTCTAGTAGCAATTATTGTGAGACAATGGTTCTAATCATTATATGTAGCCAGCCATTATTGAATATTTTTGGTATTAATTCGGGAGTCCATAATCCATACATATAAAAAAATTTATATATATATATGGTATGCGTATTATTTTATTTTCAGTATTTCTGTACACTATCTCATATTGGTATTATTTTCTCAATCATTCTGCTGTTAACCTGAAAGTTTCTAATGAATTAAGGACTGGATTGCAATTTTTTCATCTTTTTCTTTTTTTTGAAAAGCATTTTTTTTTTTTTGTTGTTGTTGTTGTTGTAAGGAAAGACTAATAAAACATTAGACAGTTGTATAGGTTGGGGGTAATAAATGGTCAGTTATGAGTTTCTGTGGACCACAATTAGGGTCGCTGACCGGATATGTTGATTTTGAAGTGTGAACATTGGTGACATATAGACTATATATCCACAATTTTGACGATCTTATCTATCTGCTATCCATAAATACGATCAGTAGTCAATAATATTTTAATTGCTTATTATGAATTATGACCATGTGGTCATGATAGATGGCCAATAAAATATTATTATTAGCTAAAAGAAAGTAAGTTCCTCAATTGTACACATTTCCAATGGTTTTATTTAGACCAAGACGAATACTAATTCAATATGATTCTTATTTATAATTTTTTAAATTATGATTTTAAAAACACTAAGAATAAATCAATTGGTGGTAAAATCCAATATGATTTCTTTTAAAAAAAATTGTTCTTTCCCAAGTAAATAAATTTATAAGAGGAGTGAATGAAGTGTATCGAGTACTACAAAGTAACAAATTTGTAAAATGTGACCCGTAAGGAATAATAATGAGGATTGCAATTATCAATTAAGTTTGATGAAAACATATTTTTATTATATTTTTTGATTTTTTTTTTTTTGACCATGTGGCAGTGGAAATTCTTGAAACAATTTTCAGAAAGCTACAGCTNGGATGCTATAGGATTGAATGTGACAATTGACCCTAAAATCTCTCTAAGCAATGTTACATGTGACTGTTCTTCTAGAAATGGTACAATTTGCCGTATCAAAACAATGTAAGGATTTTCTTTTTATTCTAAATCTAATCATTCTAATTAACTAGTTGTCTTGAATTACTCGTTACATATATATGATTTATTAATTGATGCTTCCTATTTGAACACAAGTTTTCCATGCTATAATTCCGATTTTAAATGAGAAATTAGATCGACACCAATTTATTATGTCATATCAATACTGTAGTGGCATACTTTGGAATGAAGATTTAATGGTCCACAGTTGAGTTTTTGCAAGTTTAACTAATGAAGGGTGTCTGTGTAATTTTACTTTCTTGAATTTCATTCATTGGTGGTGATGTAAATATTTTTGGTACATTGACATTACTCTTGACCTAAATTATGAATGTCAATGTAAATTTTTTATAAATTACTTTTGGCACGTTGTCATGAATTATGCAATGTGGATGTAATTTTTTTTCTCTAATTATAAGTAATCTTACTTCCTAGTTATTTATGTCTCTGTGGTAGCTTGATTTCGAGATTAAGACCTGTAGAAAACTGATACTGAACATTTTTGCCCTAGAATTATAGTAATAACGTCATCTTGGGTTTGATTTTTTACCCTGTGCCTCGCTGCTTCTTGCTATGTATTGAAGATTTCTTTCCCCCAAAAATTGTGTAGAAAAACCTATTTTGCTGACTTAAATTCATTAAATCTTTTTTATTATTAATTAGACATTGTTAGGGATCCCACCTAATTTACTTATTTTTAATACCACATGATGATAAGTTGTTATAGTGAAAATAATGAATTAAAACTTACCACAATTAAATTGAATATTATTCACCATTTGTATGGTGACAAATTGTATACTATGTCAAGGTAGGATAGGAGTGTGATGTCTAGTATTATTCTTATTAATTTATTTTTTGAATTCTATGATTGATTTACCCAGCTTGTGAATTTACTGTTTTTCTCTTGAGCAATTCACTCACAATAATTATGCATGTTTTTTTTTAATCTGATGAAGAAATTCTTTATTTATGTTTTGAAGACACTACTAAACTCTGAATGAAGGAAAAATATTTATTGCAAAAAAAGAATGAAAAAAAAATTGAACATGTCTAAATCTAGTGGAAACTTTTTTTTTTTGGGGCAAGTTTTTAATTTTACTATTCGCAATTTTTGAGCCTGATTAAGAAGGGGCTTTATTAATTTTTTTTCAAGTGAGCAAGGGATCTATTATTGCTTTTGATCCGCAATAAGTATTGAAGTTCGAACTCAATTTTACTGCATCATTTATGTATTGAAAAAAATATGATATGACAGCCAGTTGAAGGGTCTCAGTCTAGCAGGAATTTTACCTGAAGAATTTGGAAATCTTACTCATCTGGAAGAAATGTAAGTGATATATGCTCTCTCTCTCTCTCAATTTATCAGCTTTTAAATTTAGTACAAAATTTTTTCGAGCAAAGAGATATTTTCTCATATGATATTAATGTTTTCTCTATTCTGAATTTTTCAAACTAGTTATTAATTAACGTTCATTGCACACGCATTAGAATTTGAATTTTGTGGAAAAGTACAGTAACATATATAACTTAAAGCATAATAATTAAGGAAATATCAACCTGCCATTTATAGCTTGTAGCTTAATTAAAGATTCAGGCGTAGATTATACTTGCCTCTTTTAGTTTGAGGCAAATGCTAAAAGAGAAAAAGTGGTTGTAATTTGTCAAAATCATCAATAGGCTAGTGATGTGTAACTTTACAAATAAATTTAATAACATGCACCCATAAATCTGACAACTCGGTTGTTGCATCAATTAGTGTTAAGTTGAGAAAAGATTTCTAGAAGTATATTTGAATGAAATGTAATTAGGCAATGGCTCATTAATTAGGAGTTTAGTGACAGTTGCTTCATCAAAATAAATATGAGTTGCTATTGGTTTGTTGTTCAGTGATTGTAGTAGTTCTTAATAATTTGTAATGACGAAGAACATAATATAGTATATCGTAAACTTTTATTTAAGTTACAAATCGTAGTGTAGAACTTCATAACTTAACTTTTTGCTTCGTTTACAAAACGAATAGTGCTATCTAAATTTTACTAAACTAGTAAAGTAGATTGCGAGAAGACTAAATTTTCTTTGATTAAACAGTGATCTCACTCGCAACTACCTCAATGGATCAATCCCACCAAGCTTGTCCCGTGCCCCTCTGCGCATTCTGTAAGTAATTTATGCATTTTTTTTGTCTTAACTACTATACTAACTATATCAATGGCAAAATTTATGTTGAAACTTTAATGTGTAATATATGTCAATATTACACGATGACGTCTCTTGAAGCCAAACTATTTTTAGTTACACTTCTTAGGTGGTAAACAAAATATATTATGTCAGGTTCCGCCCTTTATGTATATATATATTATCCACTTTGATAGACAAATAAAGGGCATTTTTCCTTATGTTTAGAATACTGACCTGTTGGTTGTGTGGTGCAGGTCTCTTTCGGGCAACCGACTCACTGGTCCCATTCCTCCAGAGATTGGTGGCTTAACTATGCTCAGAGAGCTGTAAGTCATGCATTGATATATATGCAGTACTAGACTTCAATCATAATTGTACAAAAGTGAAGATTCAATGTTTGATTTCTGGCTTTGATAAATCCAAATGGCATATTTTTTTTTTTCAGGATATTGGAAAGTAATCAGTTTAATGGGACTCTTCCTCGAGAGCTAGGGAGTTTGAGTAACTTGCAAAGACTGTAAGATTTCTGTCCTTGTTCCTTCTGTTTTTCACTTTTATATCATTATTTTTATTTTCCTTATTTTTGGAGTTGTCATTTGAAAAAAGAAAAAGAAAAAGCTTATTACATATACAAGTTTTGCTCTATACAATCTTGATTCACATTTTTTGTGTCATACAGCCTGCTGACTGCAAACAATTTTACCGGACAGATACCACAGACGTTTGAAAATTTGAAAAACTTAACCGATTTGTAAGTGATGGAAGTTTAAGTAACCTCAAGGGAGTGTTTATTTATTTATTTTCTTTCTTTCTTTTTTCGAATAAAAATTGAAGAGGTTTCTCATCCTTATTTATGGCCTGCAGTAGGATAGATGGTACCAGGATATCAGGGAGCATACCTAGTCTTATTGGGAATTGGACCAAACTCGATAGACTGTGAGTGCTGAATTTTCATTTGATTTATCTTCCTTTGCTCTCCTATTTAGCAATAATTGGAATTTTTAAGTCTTTTGTGATTGTTATGCATTGAAAGTCTAAATTTGTTGCAGGGATATTCTAGGCACATCAATGGAAGGCCCTATTCCTTCCACTATATCAAATTTGAAGAACTTAACTGAATTGTGAGAGCATGTTTTTTTCATCTCATAATTACATGTTTAGTTTGGTTAATTAGCTAATGAAAGGTTAGTGTTTTGTTGATTGAATCTGACATGACTTCTTTATCAGGAGGATATCTGATTTGGGAGGATCAAGTACACGTTTCCCTGATTTGAGGGATTTGAAGCTTTTGGAAAGACTGTGAGTTCAATATATGACTTGAAATTCTGCATCACAATCCTATGAGGCCATTTCCATGGTTTTCTGTAACTTACCAAGTTCTTGCTTTCATTTTTCTGATTCAGGGTGTTGAGGAATTGCTTAATTAATGATGAAATTCCACAGTACATTGGAGATCTGACAGAGTTGAAACTATTGTAAGCACTTGAAATCGGTTTTAGTAGTCATTTTAGCTAATGAATCGACATGACATAAAAAGTTAATACTTAATAGTTTTAATTAAGTGCGAATGTTGTCTAACACGAGGAAAACAAAAAATAGATAGAGTAGCAAAGTTTCGAGTGTGCACAATCGAGAAAATCATAAGGGAGGTGGTGAGAAAGCTGCATATTTCTTTCAGTCAGGGAACTGAAGTTGAGATTTTGATTATTGAGTTACATAAAGTCGAGCTTGCAATTCTATTGAACTCATTTCTCTGTGTCATTTTTTAACATGTAATTTTTTTTTATTTCATGTTCATAAAAGAGACTATAGCTTGTTCGTTGATCTATGTCTGTTTGAGCTTACTTGATTTCTGAGAGATTATTAATGTGAACTATTAACTATCACTTGTTTTCTGTCTATTTCGGGATGACTCCATTTTAGAGTATAGAAATGCAATATATGACACTGAACAAGATGGATCGATTCCATATGTACTTAATTTGATTGCACTATATCAAGTAATCGATAGAGACAAAGTACTAAGATATGCCTGTATTGAACTTGTTTCTAGGGACCTGAGTTTCAACAAGTTGACTGGTGTAATTCCACCGACATTGCAGAGTCTGAGCAAACTAAATTTCATGTAAGTTAATTACTAGTATTGCATTGGTTTAACCATCCAAATTATCGAGGTCTAATTCACTATAACATTAGCTATTTCTGTATATTTCATTGACTAGTGTTTTGTGGATGTAGGTTTTTGACCAACAATTCGCTGACCGGAGAAGTACCAAGTTGGATACTGAACGCAAAAGACAAAATGTTTGTATTTTAAGTTACTTGTTTCCTAGGACCTTTATTTCATTTGGCTCTGAAGTTATTAATACACTGCTTGCTGCAATTTCACAATTTACTATAACGTTCTTTTTACTATTAACATTCTATGTGAATATGTATGGTTAATTTCTTGTGTCTTATTCATATTACGTTTTCCTAGCAAACCATGAAACTTATCACTAATTTCATGACTAATCTGTTTGCAGTGATTTGTCTTACAACAATTTCACGCGGGCATCTCAGCAGAGTTGTTCAAATTTGCCTGTGTAAGTTTGTATTCATTGAATCTACAGATGAAAATATTAATGCGTATAGTTTTGTGTGTATTGAATTCTTCATCCATCCCAATTACATCTTCTACTAAATTCTTTTGTGCTTATTGTTTAGCTATTTATTAACTTCATCATTGAACAGGAATCTAGTTGCTAGCTACTCAGATTCTGAGGCCCAATCGTAAGTTCCTTTATGACTTTTACCTATGTTTTATCTAACTTCATTTATACATGAGTGACTAAGACTTGTTTGAACAAGTAGATGGTGCTTGAAGAAGGATCTCACTTGCTCAGGAAATTCACGACGTAAGGATACATTCGAATTACACCATGTATTCATGTACTTGCCTTGCTTGCAAAAAAAGATGCATTGGTTCTGTGGCGTGTTGTAGTAAACGTAATTCATATTGCACCTGCAGATCATTCCTTGTTTATCAATTGCGGAGGGCCGAAATTGGAAGATGATGGCAATGAATATGAAGAGGACCTAACCAGTGGGGGCGCAGCTGACTTCTTTTCTTCATCGGAAAAATGGGCTTACAGTAACACTGGGATATACACGGGTGAAGAGCGAACACCTTACACTAAAAACGTTTTCTTAAGCAATAATTCTTCAAAGATTTATGAAACAGCACGCCTTTCTCCTCTATCACTCAAGTACTATGGCCTTTGCTTGCGGGAAGGCAGTTACAAAGTGCAGCTTCACTTTGCTGAGATATTGTTTTCTGATAACCAGACATTTAGTAGCCTTGGTAGGCGCATATTCGATGTATCAATTCAAGTGAGTAAATGTAGATTGACATTGTTAGAATGGAGCTGGTTTCATTTGTTAATTATATGGCTCTTAATAGTATTTAACTTAGCTTTGAAAGAAGCTACTGAAATTTTTAGTTGACTTTTGAATAGGGGACTTTAGTTATGAAGGATTTCAACATAGTGGAGAGAGCTGGAGGTGCTCGCAAAGGCATCACCGTGCCATTTGATAATATTCTTGTTAGTGGTAGCACTCTAGAGATCCACTTATACTGGGCTGGGAAAGGAACCAATGCTCTTCCTGAACGAGGTGTCTATGGACCTCTTATATCCGCTATTACTGTGACACCAAGTAGGTTTGACTGATACAACTTTGTTTCTATCTTGCTTCAAACTTGAGTATCAAAATAACTCTGTTTTCTTTGCAGACTACAAAGTTGATACGGATGGCGGCCTGTCTGTTGGAGCAATTGTTGGCATTGTAGCTGCATCTTGTGTGCTTGTCTTGCTTATTTTGCTTGTACTTCGAATGAAGGGTTACTTAGGGGGGAAAGACCTTGAAGATCCAGGTAAGAATAAGTGACACCAGAAATTTTTGCACGTAAAAGTTATTTGTTTCCACATTAATTGTTCGTTCCTTCAAATGCGACTAAACTTGGAGAGGTTGGACAACTAAGCTTTGTGTGGTCATTTGGGTGCATGTGCATGGTGTCGAGCCGCTTTCTCTTTGGCCATCTCGCTATGCATTTATATGTACACATAATATTGATTTTATTAGTCCTTGCTGGACCAGGAGTTAAACTCTGTTTTTGATTTAGAAAGTTGGTAGCCTTTCCTATCTGCAAGTAGAGAGTACCCATGACAGGACTTTTTCCATAGAAGTTTCTTTTCTATTTGCTCTAATGATTGGTACTTGTTTTACATTGTTTCTCTAGTAGCTCTAGAGCATAAGAGTTTCTATATTACTCATTTGGCTTGGCTTTTGGCTTATCGTATGAATCCCATCTGAATTGATAAATTTTCTATCTTGTAAACTTAGAACTTAAGCTAAACTAGAAAAATTACTTCTTCTTCCCTTTTATTGTTGTTGAAATTTTTTGTCAAATTAGACTTGTCTGCATCAAATGAACCAATGATTTCCTGATTTCAATACAAAGAAGTTCAAACCGTTGAGAAATACTGTTAGTGTTCTCAAGTATTATAAGAAGCGTGCTATTCGGTTACTTCAATGACACAGAAATGATATTTAAGTATGCACCTGTGTCTACAGATGTCCTTGTTGTTAAGATCTAAACAGGAAAAATATTCTTAGGAGTGAATTAAATACCCCAGATAAGGAAGTACAACGGTTTTAATTTTGGTATGCTTAATTCTGATGCAACACTTAAAGAGTAAAGGGACTGGTTAGTGGTTTCACTTGCCAGGCCAATATGAATTTTAAACCAACAAGTTTTGTTCTCCATCTTGACTGTTTCTTCAGAGGGAAGACATCTAATATTTTTCATTGTTACAGAACTACGTGCGTTAGAGTTACAAACAGGATACTTCTCATTAAGACACATTAAAGCTGCTACTGGTAATTTTGACCAAGAAAATAAGATAGGTGAAGGAGGTTTTGGGCCAGTTTACAAGGTGATTATCTAACTTTGGTACACTTAGCTTGTGAATCTTAATGCTATCTAAAGAAAAGAAATTATCATGTGCAAAACATTTGATTCTGCTTTCATTTTTGTAGGGTGTACTATCAGATGGTCGTGTGGTTGCTGTTAAGCAGCTCTCGGCGAAATCAAAGCAAGGGAACCGTGAATTTGTTAATGAGATAGGCATGATATCTGCATTACAACACCCAAATCTTGTGAAACTTTATGGTTGCTGCATTGAAGGAAATCAGTTGTTGCTTATATATGAGTACTTGGAAAACAATAGTCTTGCTCGTGCACTTTTTGGTAAATGCTTGAATCTCAAATCTTTTTGGCCGTGTCAACATGTAAGAATAAGAGACTCATCTTGTTTTCCTCCCTTTTAACATGGATAGGTCCCAAGGAGCACCGGCTACATTTGGACTGGCAAAGAAGACAGAAGATATGTTTGGGAATAGCAAAGGGTTTAGCTTATCTTCATGAGGAGTCAAGGTTGAAAATTGTTCACAGAGATATAAAAGCAACCAATGTGCTCCTTGATAAGGACCTAAATGCCAAGATATCTGACTTTGGTTTAGCAAAGCTTGATGAAGAAGAAAATACTCATATCAGCACGCGGATAGCTGGAACAATGTATGATTCTTACCTTCTAACGTCATCTTCTTTACTTTTTATCTTTCTATACAATATGTTTCATCTTTAGAATATACTGAATAAGGTGTACTGCATTCTAACCATTCTCTAAATTATACCCCACTTCGGCACTTTCATCCTTCTCTTATTACACTCCATGCATACATCATAAGAAAGGCATGAAAACATTTTCCTCGTTACATTTACAAAAAAAAATGCTTCAGATGCTTCGTTCAGCCTTTACTTGCTATGTCACTGATGTGAACCTATCTGTTTTCTCTTCAGAGGTTATATGGCTCCTGAATACGCAATGAGGGGTTACTTGACCGATAAAGCAGACGTCTATAGCTTCGGAGTAGTAGTTTTGGAGATTGTCAGTGGGAAGAGCAACACAAATTACAGGCCAAAGGAGGAGTTTGTGTATCTTCTTGATTGGGTAAGTAGTGAATTGCATTATGTAGTTTCTCAACCTACAGTCTTTTAGTTATTTGTTCACTCTTATGTTCTCTTCTTAGAACATTTCAGAGCTTCTGTGGAAAAAAAATGCATGGAAATTAACTCTCGTTACGTTAATTCATTGAGTTTTTGACACCTTTACGATAGAATCAACAGATTACTATTTTTTCCCTCAAAACACTAGTAGAAGTCCTCAAAATTGAGCTTTAACTCCCTTGACAATCATTTATGTTTGGTTACGTCACTTTGTAAGCAAACACCCTCAAACTAAACGTACACTTCCTTTTCATCGTACATTATTTTCTTTTTTCTTTTGAGTGCATGCAATCATTTTACAGTTACAAGTTCTATTTGAATAACATCCACAAAGACTAAAAATTTCGTTTCTTTTCCCACATTGTAACTGAAGGCCTACGTCCAACAAGAACAAGGAAATCTCTTAGAACTCGTGGATCCTAGTCTTGATTCAAACTACTCCCAAGATGAGGCTCTAACAATGCTTAACTTGGCACTCTTATGCACCAACCCCTCTCCTACTCTTAGACCACCAATGTCTTCTGTGGTGAGTATGCTGGAAGGGAAAATCCCAGTCCAAGCTCCACTAGTGAAGCGAAGCACGGCGGATCAGGACGCAAGGTTCAAAGCCTTTGAGAAGCTAACACAAGACAGCCAAACAGACATCTCCTTGTACTCGCCGGACAGCCACCGAATAGGCACGTCTATGGATGGGCCATGGATTCCTTCTTCTGTTTATGGCCAGAGTAAGGCTGACAACCAGGACAATACTTCGGCTCGCAGACTTCTTTAGGATCTTTATGATGTGAATTTTGGATTGATGGAAAAGCTAGCAATAGGAACAAAGTTTTTGTAAGGTCTAAAACATAATTTATTGTATTAAATTTGCCAAATTCTAAAAACACTGAAAAACAAATGCTCAGTCGTATGCTGCAACATGGAGAAGCCAAAATAGAGAGACTTTAAATTTTGAATCTTTATTTTGTTGTGTTCTTTTTTATTATTATTATTATTATGTTTTCCAATTTTGTTTACGATTTTCTTTTGTAAAGGTGTTGTATGACTTTATGTTAACTCCCATTTGAGTGTATCAATTTTTGTATTTCAATATATGTGGAAGGTATGGTGAAAGCCTGAGTTATGTTTTCTATATTGGAGTTATGTTTTCTATATTGCATGTGATTATAATGAGAATTTTTTCCATAGTTATGCCATAATGGTTTTTGGGAAAAAAAAATGTAAAACATATATATGGCTGTAAATGACTTCTCTCGTGGAGCAATGAAACAGAGTATAGTTAAATGAACTCTAGTTGCACAAAAGATAAGCAAGCTGGAAAAAAAAAAAAAAAAAAAAAAAAACCGTTACTCTCTTGAAAGAAAGGCAAAACCTTGTGACGCTAAAATAATGTTAGCAAATTCTTAACATTCCTTTATATGTTTTCCTTAGACGAGTCAATGAAAAATTTATGCATGTAATAGCAAAGTTGTCTAATGATATTTTCGGTAAATTCCATGTTGTCTATTAATACCAAATATTGGGAAGGATTTTGTTATTACAATTCCACTGAACTTTGTACTCCTATATTTCCAAAAATATGTCTTTGATGCAAAATCTCTTTATATTTCGAGAGTTTCCAAGTTACTAAGGCCCTCATGAGGATTAATTATGTTGGTATATGCACTATATGAAGAGGAAAAACAAATATGGAGAGAGTATCAAATTTTTATTTTGCTACACTTGGGTTTGTGTGCCAATTAGAATGAGAAAGATCACTGTACATAAGACAACGACGAGAAGCGCTTATTAGTTATAAGATTGGAAGTTGGGACCGATTAAGTTGAAGTGTGTGTAGATTCTCATGCTGCCAACTTATCCTGACCACCCGATCTCCAAGCGTTAATCAGACCAACCAATCACAACCGTAGGATTAGAACACCAACGAAGCCTGTTTTCCATTGGTTTATGTACCATCCAATCTAAAACCAAAGACCCCTCTAATGTTCTTTACTCTTTAGCATCCCGAGATCAACGGTTGTGCCACCTCATCATCTCAGCTCCTACAAATAGTCCATTTTACAGTTGAGTTTAGTTCAATTCTAGAACCAACTTCCCTCAGTTATATTATATTGCTTTTCCTTAAAACCTAAAGCTCAAACTTTTTGCAAGTTCGTATCCATGGATGCGTCTAAAATCTATGAAAATAGTCATATTGGCAATGGCGAACACGACGAACTTTTCGGCTTGGATCCCAGTTCTAATGTGAAATCACTGGGTTCTTTTGATGTGCTCAAATATTCTGTGCTCAAATTGGTTCTAGATGGAGCTGAAAAGGCGATCAAGGACCAGAAATCACTGAAAGTCAAACTTTTTCTTGCAAATGGTGTTGCTGGGAGCTCTGGTTTGGACACTAAAAGGGCTCTTAGGGAACATTCTTTTGACGAGAAAGAGGGTGCAGTTCAGAGCTCTTTACCAGATAATGAAAGGGTATTAGCCAAACTTGGTAATAATTCTTTGCCCAACTCCAGCAAAGACTATATAAACAATCCCCTTCTTATAGAAGACTTTCCCTCAAGAGGAAACAATCAATTGCCTATGAACTTTCTAGCTTTCATTGTGATATTAGTCATGAAATTTGTGGGATTTCAGTTTAGTCTGCTGATCAGCTTTCTAACATTTCCAATTTGGTCGTCTTATTATGTTTTCCTCATGTTTGTGTTGTTTCCCCTTCAAACTATGAGGCAAGTTAGAGGTTACTTGATGAAAAAGCTATTGAGAATGTGTAGGGTTACTTACATAACTGTCACTGCTGCCGTTTCTGTTTCTGACCTCGTAAAAGCTCAGAAATCAGCAGCTATGAGGATTGGATGGGCCTTATTTTCATCAATCTGTGTCTGCTCCATGCTTCTTGGATTGCTGGCATCAGGGTTTTTACTTGGGGGCTTTATGATGCAACACCTGGTTCAAAAGCCTATTCAAACAAGGGAGAATCTTACTTTCGACTACAGCAAAACAAGCCCGGTCGCTTTCGTTTCCCTCACCTCTTCCCACAGCGTAAATCCCTCTGGTCTGTTCTTCAAAGACAGTGCAGGAGATGGGAAGCAAAGCATGACTCGAGTTATCCCTTACAATCATAAGTTGCAGCTCACTGTTTCATTAACTGTGCCAGAATCCGAGTATAATCAGAAACTTGGTGTGTTCCAGGTATAATCTCCGAGTCTCAACACAATTTTTTCTTGGTTTATTGGTTATCTGCCTCGTTTGTTTGATGTCATGTCTAAATTAGAAACATTTGTAAGGAAATTATACCGTTTGATATGTTCTACTGCTATATTTAGAACATTGCTGTTTCCTGGTCATGATTAGACTGACTATGTGCTACTTATAATCTTATTAAAAACTCAAAGATAAAAACTTATGTATAAGCTTATTATATGCTGATCAAGTGGATACATATTCATTGCTGGTACTTGAAGGTGAGTGTATTTCCTAAATCTAATAAAAATGTAAATAACTTCTCAAGACATTTAAATCGTGTCTGTAAATGGCAAATTATTTTACACTCGTACAAAGTATTTCTGACACCATTCCTTTTCTGTGGCTTAAGGTGAGAGTGGACTTCTTGTCTGCAAATGGCAATGTCACAGCCAGTTCAGGCTATCCATGCATGCTGCGGTTCAAAAGCCGGCCAATTCGCTACATTGAAACCTTTTTAAAGAGTGCTCCTCTCATTGCTGGGTTCCAATCCGAATCCCAAATCCTGAACATAAAGATGACACAATTCGTCGAAGGAATCGAACCAACCGCATGCTTAAGGATTACTCTAGAACAAAGAGCAGAGTACCAAACGGGTGCAGGCATACCTCAAATCTATGAAGCATCATTAGTACTTGAATCTGAGCTCCCTAAGTTAAAGAGGTTTGTTTGGTATTGGAGGAGAACAATCTTTGTTTGGAGCAGCCTTCTGTCCTTTTTCACAGAGTTGGTTTTCATCATAGTCTTTATTAGACCTATACTAGTCCCAAGATCAAGGAATGGTTATGGTAAAAATAATGCTGACCGTGCAAAAATTGCATCATCAAGGAGCCTAGCTTTAAGGGAAAAGAATAACTTGAGCTATTTCTCAGCCTATTTCACTACTAATTTTTATGGGAACTCTCAACTTTGTGAATCAGCCATTTTAGAATAAAGCTTATAGTATTGTACCAAGAAATGTTGGAGAAGACCAAAATGATACTTGATCAAACTGCTTGGGGGCCATATGAGTCGTTGGCTTATTTAAATCCCATTTTATGTAGCATGTACTTTCAATGATCATTTAATCAATAATATAATTCCAGAGTATGTACATCCTGCCTCAGTCAATGGTAAGTCCCTTTATTAAATTACTAGTCTACCCAACTAGATATCTAACATATTTTAAAATATATATATATATATATGGTTGTCAATTTAATAAGTATTTTTTTTTAGCCGTTGGATTACCATTTAATAGTGATTAAATAGTTATAATGAAATATATAAAAAAACATGCATCATTAATATTCTTTCTTTTTCTTACTTTTTACAATAAAAAAAAGTGCCACACGTACATTTGAGATATAGATTTATCCAAATTTGAAAAGTATTCGTCAAACAAAGGTCGCTTGATTTCTTAAAACATCTTTTGGGGCATTCAACAATGCAAGCTTTGGCTAATATGCCATATTCCATTTTTATATTACTCAAATTAGATAACAAACCCGAGTTATCTTTCTTCTCTTTTTTTTTTTTTTTTTCCCGTAAGGATTTATCTTATTCATGTTCAAGCCATAGATTCCACTAAGTAAGAAAGGAACTCATAATTATCATGAACAACAAGAACGCACATACCGGCTTTCTCCCATGTGCAATTATAACATTTTTCAATACCAATAAAAAGTTACTACAAAAGGGTGTGCAACTTCTTTGGGTATTATATAAGTGGTCTCATATTTATTATTTGAGAAGTTAAAAGTCAACATTCACGACGCACATAGATGAACAAATTATTGTCACTTGGGTAGGTGCTGGTAGCTTTGATATCTTGAGGAAATAATGTATATATTTTTTATTGCTAGTATTTTAAAAAATTTGAGTGTTAACTCTAGTGGATGGATCCGATTCACTTGTTAGATAGACTCCAAGTCAAAGTGATTGTGGTTGTGATGGTGTTTTTATTTTCCAACATAATTTTTTAAAATCAAAATTTTTTATTTCAACATCATCCTTGCCTAAAAAGTTAAGAAAATTATTCCATTAAAAAAAATTCCCCAAGAGCTCCCAAAAAAAAAAAAAAACACAAGAACAATGATTGATATAATTACGGGAAAATATAAAAATCTCCCATGTGTTTTAACAGAAAACCAGTTTCCACCTTGAATTTTTAAAAATGTAAAATTCATTCCTTTCATTTGTCAAATTGGTCTAAATAATCTCTTGGGACAAATTTGATGAAAATTATGTTATGAAATTACACTAATATTTTTATTTTAAATAATCAAATAATCTTTTCTAACTACACCCAAATTTTTGTATCAAAAATTTTTGACATTAATTTTTTAATAATAAAATTGAGTTTTTGACATTTAAGTTGTTTGGTTGTAGTTTTAATGAACAATTTCATTATTGAGTCATGGGAATTTTGGTCATTTTAAGATACAATTTTGACAAATTTTAGAGAATAAATAATTTTGATTCAATTTTTGACAAACCGAGAATTCCGAACTTATTTAGATAGTTTTGTGTTTTTTTTTTTCTTTTATTTAAATAAAATGGAGATCTTTGCTTGGGAAGATCCACCACTCTTTTATTTCAAAAAATAAAAAATACAAAAAAAAAGTATATTCATACTAGTAATATGTTGTATTTCTAAAAAGACACTAGTAAAAATTTGAATTTTGCTAAAAACAGAGAGAATATTTTTCATATTTTACCAACCATTATTGTTACTCCGCGGTTAACACATCAGGAACCGTGTGGGGTCGCCCATTGATTACTCCTGTCACTGTGTATATATAAAAATATAATACAAGCAGCTGCCGCCTGATCTTTCAAAGACCAGAACACGCAGTCACGCACCTACCATCATCAAATTATTGCCATATCTAATTCATCCATATGCCCTATAGTAATAATAATAATAATAACATATTAATTAATAAAACTAATAAAATATAATAAATTTATCGTCCGTGGTTTTCCTTCCCTCCCTTCAACCTTCCTCTCTTCTCCTTCTCTTTTTCTTCATATTTTTTAAAATTTCCATTCTCATACTTTTCACATTATTTTGATTTGGTCGCTTTCAGTTGCTTTAATAATTTTCTTTTTCGAGAACCACTTAATTAATTAAAAGTTAAGCAAGCAAAGCTTTCAATTACTATAATTAGTTTGTTCAGAGAACAATCGATAATTCAATTTTAAACAACTAAACCATTTCTTTATCATGATTTTACTTTTACTTTTCTTTGTTTCTGTTCCCTTATATTGACTTAGACCGTGCACTTTTTTCCTTTTTGCAAATATATATATATATATATATATATATATATATATTATATTAATTGAGTATATATAGACTATGGTCTTCTTCTTAAACCCCTCCTCCAGCTCATTCCAGTAATTCCCTCTCTCGAAATTCAGATGGGTTATCATATTGTATCTGTTTTCATATATGGATTTCTGGCTTTGAATTGTTTCAACGGATTTGGATCGAATGCTCAACTTCTGCCTCCAGATGAAGGTGCGGATCTGTATATATTTATATATATATATATATATATTTATATATATACACACTTAATAAAAAATTTAAACTCATTCCAATAACAATTATCCTTTATTTCTTTTTTTTTTTCCCCTTTTTTCAGTAGTAAAATAATATTTTGAATCGCTTATATTGTTCTCCACAAACACTAGGATTTTAGTTCTTTTGAGCAATATGATAGTCATAGCAGGTCCCTTCTGTCGTATTCCTTCATTCCGGGATTTCTTTTAAATGATGATTGCAATTGTGTGGTGATCAGAACTGTTGCGTTTGGTTGCTAAGAAATTATAAAGGAAAGTGAAAGAAAATTGGCATTAATTAATTGCTACTTTTTAATTAGTTTTTCTTTTGGAAAATATAATAAAAATGTACTTTTTGCAAATTACAACTTCACCATTTGTCTTAATTCTTTTCTTTTTCATAACTTTTTCTATGCACACAAAAACTTGCGCAGAAAATATAAGATGAACAATTTTTGCCCACTCAATAATTTCAAAAGTGATTACGCCAATTAAAAAAAAAATTATTTCAAGAGATAAATAAGATGTGATCCGGACATTTACCAACGTACCAGAATATTGGTGTAATAAAAAATAAAATTAAGCACCATCCATTATTTAATTTGAAAGATATTTCGTGCTTAGTCATCTATTTTTGGTTGTAGGCCCACAAGAGAATTATTGGGGGCAAAATTGATAATATATATTGTATAGTTTACTTTATTGGTCATGATTGACTTGCATGCATGCAATCTTTGAAAGGAAATAGTAAAACTATCTCGAATTTGGTGTTTGAAAAAAAATGCAGAGTTTATATGTAACACATATTTTGAGATTGCTCCAGTACAATGTTACTTTGTATCTGAACATTACTTCATTAATAACATATCAGTAGTTTACTTTTAACTCCTATTATTTTGGCATCGAAATACTAATCATAATTCATAAAACTGTACTTCACCTCTCAATTTACATTTTTTTAAAAAAATATGTAAATATAAATAATAAATGAGAGTTATAATCCATAAAATTTAATAAGGATACGAATTAATATATATATATATATATCAAAGGGGTCGGATATAGTCCCTTGATCGACATCTTACTTTGTATTTGAACATTATTTCCTATTAACTTTTATTATTTTAGCATTGAAATACTAATCATAATTCATAAAACTCTACTTCACCTCCCACTTTACATTTTTTTTAAATATAAGTAGGAAAATATAAAAATAATTAAATATAAGTTAGAAAATAGCAAATAAGAGCTCTAATCCATAAAATTTATTAAGATATAAATTAATATATATATATATATATATATATATTAAAAGAGATGGATATAGTTCCCTCAATAAGATCGATTATGTTTACGATTTGACTAATATAGATCACGTTTATCTAATACTATTTTAACTAACATGTGTTAGAAAAAATATAGACGAGACTAATCCCATTAAAAGAACTATATTCGTGGTCTTCTGACAATATTTTATAAGTATTTTCGTAAAATAGCAGCTTATTTGAAAGAATATTTTTCAAGATAGCCTATATTTTAATATCTTGCAAATTAGTTTTTTTAAAGTTATACTTGACTATTATTATCATCTAAATTGATCACTTTTAATCCTATATGCTTATATATACGTTCGAGTTATATATAGATATAAATGTAAATTTGGTGAGGATATCAACTTTGACCTTTCTTTTAATACATGTGATAAAAAGAGAGACAATCTATAAATTCTTTATAAAAATAAGATTTTTATTGCTATGTCATTTAATGAATATTTTAGAGTTTCAAAATTATCTATAACTCCACCCTAGTTGAAAATTTTCGAACAAGTCGAAAGTCAAAAATGACTAAGGTGGTTGATCATGTTCGACTGAGTTGAAATTATTTGATTAGGGTCAAAATTGTTCAATTATGGTCGAACACAAGTCAAATGCCAGTCGAAAATTTTCAACCAGTGGTGCTGATCCCAGTTGAACAAGGAGAGACAACCGAACAAGCCTAAATATGGTCAAAATTTTTTTACTCTAGTCAAGCAGAAACACCACTACCAAGGTCGGAATCGGGATTGATAGTGGTGGCTTATAAAGTAGTTTAAAGTTTATTGGAGAAATGGAGTATCCAAGTAATTTTATATATGTGACATGATAATAAAGGCTAATTTTAAAAATATTAATGAGTGAGTCCTATTTTTTGTTACAAGTGTTTAGTACATCCCTAGGCATAAATTTTACATTTTTTTATGAAGTATGGCAAATGGTGTGATTATATAAATTGTAATATATACATATACATTTATATAATGAGAGAAACTCAAAATAGTAATTTTGTAAAATCACTACCGAAAGGTACAAATAAAATACTATCAATAGGTATAATCAATCCAAACTTTGTTTCCCATTCCATTTTTTTTTTTGGTAAGGAATAAATATTGTCTTAGTCTGTATCTAGCTACCAACATCTTGCCACCTCATTTAAAAGAGTAAAAAGTTAAAAAATTCAGTAAACAGGTTCATACTCGTCCATTATCCAATTTTTTTTTTTTTTTTGGCTTGAATCCATCCATATTTATTTTTGTTCTTTTTGCTTTTTCTGTTTTTTTCCCCTCACTTTATATGGACACATACTATACTTATAGGATAGCCCTCAGTCTCATTGTTTTCATTCGTATGATTTTAGTTTCTTATTTTTTTTTAATTTGAAACTAAAAAAGATTTCTTAATCTTTGTATGGCTAAGAATATATATACCTGTTTTTTTACTTCTTTTTTTCTTTATTCAGTTACTCTATTATGTCCTACCCTTCGCAACACAACTAGACATTTTTAATCTAATTTAACAAAATCAGAAAAAAAAAAGAACTATTGAAATACTTCTCTAAATCATAAATATATATTATATATTTTATATGAGTTCATTTTATAAAAATTCTATCAGAAATTTTTTTAAAAAGAACAAATCTGAAAGAGGCATGTATTCGCAGTTAAAAATTCTAAATTATATAAAAATTAGTAATAATCTGATTAAAAAAGTTCCTAGTAAAGAGCATTTTTTTAGTTTGAGCTTGTCTGCAAAATTCTGTGGTCGGTGTTTATTAAGGTAAACAGGTAGAGTGTTTTTTTTTTTCTTTAAAGAAATTCTTAAATTTTAGAAAAAGAAAAAAAAAAAGAAAAGAACATTTACAAAATTGGCAATAAATTTAACAGTGTTATACTTGAGGAATCAAATTAAGCAATCAAGTAAAATTATATACAAATAATTATCAATAAGTAAAACAAAAAAAAAATATTCCAAATTTTGTTCACCAACTAATCACTAAATCAAAACCGTTAAATATATATCCTATAATTAAAATTTAGGTAATCATTCATAGGTAAATCTTTGAAATCACTATTAGAGTCCAATCAATAATATATATATATATATATATATGTCATAATGCAATAGGGGTTTTTATTTTTTCTTTATTTATATGTATTTTTTTTAACTATTAGATAACAGATACTATATTTCGAATAGTCAGAAAAAAAAAATATTATTTAATATTTTTTTCTCAATTTTTATTGTAAAAGAACTTATATAATAAATTTTAATTAGTCAATATATATATATATATATATGTATATACGTATATTGTCTTTTGGGTTCCATTATTACACTCCTTAGTATTGTGTTCTTTCTTTTCATGTCACAGTTGAAACTCTTCAAATAATTTCCCAGAAGCTACAGTTGAGCCGTTTTTGGAACAATATCAGCCAAAGCTCTTGCAATCAGCTTGATAAAGACTTCAATAACACAGTCATTTCCGGAACCTCAATTTTACACAATGTCACTTGTGACTGTACTAGTGAAAATAATACTGTTTGCCACGTCAACAGAATGTATTATTTACTGTCCTAAATTATTTCTGCTATTTATATATTTGGTATTACTAATTTTATAAGCTTAAAAAGTAAGTATATCTCATTTTTTATACTAAAATATAAAATGAGTTTCATTATATTATCCAACAAATTTATTGGAATCTTGACCATTAGTTTTCTTAAAACGTAAAATTTAAGATGTTATCTTAAGAGATATACTACTATTATTATTTTTTTTTTCCAACACTTTTTGAAATCATATTTTATGATTCATATACCTCTCTCTTACTTCTAAAAAAATTGTTTATATTTTGAGCATTGCAGTCTGTTGAAGAGCCTCAATATAAGGGGAGTTATACCTGAAGAATTTGGGAATCTCACGCATCTAGAAGAACTGTGAGTGACATATTCTAACTTAATTTTATCTCTTTAATTCATCATAGCCTGTTGATTTTTCTTAAAGGTTTTTAGAGCAACAATTAAATTAGTTTGAGTAGAATATGGAGATTAAAACAGGAATTGACACAACGTATCCGAGAAAAAAATAAAAAAGAAAAAAGACACGGCTATTCAATTTGTTTAAAATGAAGATTAAAGTATATTTTTTATGTTCTACCAAAAATAAGAAAAAAGAAAACATAACGTTCCTAAATTTTGTCATTTTGATCTTAAACTACTAATCCTTAAAGTAGAAAATGACAAGAACCAACTTAAAATTTTGTAAAAAATTACTGTTTTGTCTTTTTAAAAACCAAAATGACAAAATTTAAAATTAAAGAACCAAATTAAATTTTTTTTCAGGGACCAAATGGTCATTTAGCCAAAAGACTTCAAAAGAATCTATGTTTTGCAAAAAGAGTGTCGGATATTGTGAATAATAAGCCAAGCACCCTCCTCCAACACAAACAGCAAACAACATTAGTACCGCTTTTTTTTTTTTTAAATTTTATTTTATTAGAAAACACTGACCGAGTGAGTTGTGTTGTATTGTGTGTATTAAATTTGAATTGAGAGAGAGCAGTGATCTGACTCGCAACTACTTGAATGGATCAATCCCTCGAAGCTTTTCTGGCCTCCCACTTCAGACTCTGTAAGTTAATTTCTGCAACATTTCTATGAATATATATATCTAATATATTTACGAAAAATTTATATATCAATCAATTATTTTGGTATGTTTAACTATAATCAAAGAGCGAGCTCAATCAAATCAAATCAATCTCTTACGTCGATTCCTACTACGTCACAGGTCTCTTTACGGGAACCGGCTCAACGGTTCGATTCCGCCGGAGATCGGTCGCATCACCACGCTCAGGGTTTTGTAAGTGGTGGCTTAAATAATCATGAATTAACAGAAGAATAGACGATGACTTTATCAGAATTTGATGTTTCCAATTTGGATTTTGAATCTTGAATTTTCAGGGTATTGGAGCAAAATCAGCTTCAAGGGCCTCTTCCTGAAACCCTAGGGAGTCTGAGTAATTTGGAAAGACTGTAAGTTTATTAACCATTATTGTATTTTTTTCCCCTTTTTTTCCGCCATCTAATAATGAGGGCTTTGTAAAATGACTTTTTTTTTTTCACACCAAAAAAAGAACAAATTTTGCAAAATAATCTTCTTGAGAGATCAACTTTTACACTGACGAGGTTGCTCAATGTAAAAGAGAAAAAGGGTCGTTTTGCTAATTTCACTTTCTAATTTTGCCCAAATCCTCTCTAATTTTGCCTAAATACTCTCTAATTTTGGATATTGTTTGGGGGGTCAAACTAGTTTTGGAATTATTATTAGAGAAGATGATCTTTGGATGTCTTTTTCTAGTACCGGACTGCTGGATACCTGTGCGATGTGAGATTGTAAATTTGTCACTGCCATTCAATTTATGATAAGTGGCTTGTCACTTCTCACATGTGTTCTTATTAAAAGTTTGGTATAGTAGTTGGGATGCCTAGGATTATGCTAAATATTTAGGTTCCGTCCTAGTACCTTGTTATGTTACTTGTGTATACCGCGAGTTTATATTCGATATACTATTTCTCCTTGTTGATTCAAAGAAATGCTCGACTAAGAGTTTCTTCATTGTACAGAGCTCTGTCTTCCAATAATTTTGAAGGAACCATACCGGTAACATTGGGAAATTTAAAGAACTTGACCGAATTGTAAGTGATATGTAAGGTAATGTCATTATAAGGTCCTTTTTGGAATTTAAAGGTGTGATCATTTTTTTTTTTTTAACTGAATGCAGTAGGATAGATGGGAGCAGAATATCAGGAAGCATCTTTATTGGGAATTGGACCAAACTTGGAAGACTGTGAGTACTGCACTTTCAACCCATTATCTGATTTTTACTCTCTATGTATATGTGTGTGTATATATGTATATCTTATTCTTATAAGAATATATGTATGGTTTTTTTTTTTTTTTTTTCCTTCTTATATACTGAGTAATTTGTTGCAGGGATATGCAAGGAACGTCCATGCAGGGTCCTATTCCATCCAACATATCTCTTTTGACAAGCTTAACTGAATTGTGAGAGAACTGAGAATAAGGCATTTATGTTTAATAAAAACATGTTCAGTTTAATGAACTGAAGAAAGGGAAATTGAAATGATTAAATTATCTGACCTGACTTTCTTTGTCAGGAGAATTTCTGATCTAAGCGGACCCAGTATAGCTTTCCCTGATTTGAAGGATCTGAAAAGTTTGGAAAGATTGTGAGTTCAATAAAACTTATATACTGCAACAAAGACCTTATGTACTTTTTATTATTTTATTATTATTTTATTTCTTTTTTTATGGTTCTCTGGAACTTATTAACTCTTGACATCACCTTTTGGACTCAGGATATTGAGGAATTGTTCAATTAGTGGCCAAATTCCAGAGTACATTGGAAACTTCTCTTTAAGAACATTGTAAGTGCTTGCAACTGTTAAACTGGTAGAAAATAATTAAATTTTGTGAATTTACTATTTCATCTAATCCTATTTAATTTCTCCATTTTTTCGGTGAAATGAATTTCTCACAATCCTATATGTACATTTTGAAAAAGAAAAAGGTGGAATATGTGTAGATTTTATGCATGCCTTTAGCATCACTGACCTCCCTTTTTCAAATACCTTCTGTATTTAGTACTCAGTAAACAGGAAAGCTTAATTTTTTTTCCCCACTACGTTTTAATGAACATTAACGAGCTTCATTTGCTCCGTCTTTTGATCTATCCAATTATGTTTGTCCATGGAACTTTGGAAAGTCTTACCGTCAAAATTTTAACTTATTTAGTTTGCGGTGATTTTTATTTATTTGCAAATGACTGCATTCTAGATTACTGCATAATGCAATCAGTATTATTAAAAGATGGGTTCATTCCAAGCTCAATTAATATGACTATTATATCATGTAATCTGTCCGGACAAAGTAGTGATGTATGCTTGTATTTGATTCTGTTTTGCTTGGCCGTCTTTTCAGAGACCTAAGTTTCAACAAGTTGGCTGGTGAAATTCCGTGGAAAGCTGATGGTTATCTGAGGAACATAGATTTCCTGTGAGTTAATTGTTTATAGTGCACTGATCTAATTTATATGTAACTTATATTTGTCATTGACTACTTGTATGTAGGTTTCTGACCAACAACTTACTGACTGGAGAAGTACCGAGTTGGATGCAGAAAACTAGAAAGAAATTGTTAGTCTGTTATTATCCATAGCCTATAATCTTTATTTTATTTTTATGTACTTGCATTGCGTGCTACAGTTCATCGTTTCGTGTGAGGTTTTATATCAGACATGCAGTTATTTTGCACCTCTACTTCATCTTTCTTTTCTTGAAAATTTAACACTGTTGTCATGACTTGTGTGTTCACAGTGATTTATCTTACAATAATTTTACTGGGATGCCTGGAGTTTCTTGTGGCCTTTGGGAACACGTGTAAGTTTGTTTGTATTCAAAACTTTTCATAAGAAATATTATTGTCTATACGAGTGGGTGTTTTCAATGGTAGCTATTGATCTTTAATCATCTACTCATTACTTATTCATTTGTTCTTTTATAATTCTTTTACAGGAATCTAGTTTCTGGTTACTCGTCTTCCGAGGATCAGTCGTAAGTCCCTCATTATGACTTGTAACTATTATAGCCTTATTTTTCTTTTCAAAATTTTGAGTAATGTTAGCCACAACAAATTTTTAGAGCAAATATTATGCACCATCAGATATGGGAATTTTTTAGCCACACCAAAGTCAACCAAATTGGAAGTTTCTGTTGACTCATAAATTGCTACATCAATTAATGCACAATATGTGATGTCCTTAGTATGACTACTTATTTTCTTATTTACTTAATTTTCTCCTACTTCATACGTAATGACTAAGACTAAATTCAATAATCAGATGGTGCTTCAAGAAGGATCTGCCCTGCTCTGGAAAACCACAGTGTAAGGATAGAGTCATGCCATTCATTAACTCACTTTAGCTTAGTTAAGTTGTATATCACCCCAATGTATATCATCTTAGATGTAATCCTGTTACACCTGCAGTTCAATCTTTGTTTATCAATTGTGGAGGACCGAAATCTGGTGAATATGTAGATGACCTAACCGTTGGAGGGCCAGCATATTTCTCTCCTTCAGGAGAAACATGGGCCTATAGTAGTACAGGGGTTTACATGGATGGGGAGAATAAAGAAAGTTACAGAGTGTTGAATGCATTTCCTTCAAATAAGACTTTCCCAGAAATTTTTCAAACGGCTCGTATTGCACCTCTATCACTCAAGTACTATGGCCTTTGCATGCAGAAAGGCAGTTACAAAGTAACACTTCACTTTGCTGAGATAATGTATTCTGATGACCAGACCTTTCGCAGTCTTGGCAAGCGCATATTCGATGTTTCCATTCAAGTAAGTAAAAGTAGAAATTCACAAGCACAAATACATATTTTATATATGGGCACCAATCTAGTAGTTTTTTTTTTTTTTTTTAAATCTATTTATAGGTATTGTTTTGCCAAATTAAAATTCATTACACACGTCTTTTCATGGTAAAAGGTAGAGAGAAAAAGAGCATTAAATAATGTGTATTTATTGTTATTATTATTTTTTTCCAACTACTCAAATCATAGTAGCTATTAGATAATGATCCAACGGTTAAAAAAAATACCTATAGATAGGTAATAAGAAAAAAAAACTACCTACTGGATTATGGCCCTTATATATATAGCTACTACATTTATCATTTTAAATTGTTTTGGAAAATTACAATGATAGACCTTTATATATGTCAATACTATAGTGACACCACCGAAAATAAATAAGAAAGCATACACAGATACCCTTCCACTCGTCAAATTTGACAAAACAGTTAAATTTAACATTAATTATTTTTAATGATGAACTGTTTATACTATAAAAGAAAGGCAATTATTTGTTTAAATTGAAATAAAAACATTATACGGATAAAATAAATTTATTTTTTTTCCTGGTCTTTCTGCAGCTGGGGGTGTCATTTTAATTATTTTTTGTCAAGGGTTGTGACCATAACTTTGACATAATTAGAGGATGTCATTCTCCCCACCCACCCCGCCACCTGAATACATGCCCCCCACCACCCTACCCTCACACTTTTTTTTTTTTAATTTTTAATTTTTTATTACTTGAAAGGGAGAAAATGTCAAAATTTCTGCTGAGGCTAGTCAAGATTTAACTCGATCTATTAACAGGGGAACATAGTTTTAAAGGACTTCAATATTGTGGAGAAGGCTGGAGGCGTTAACAAAGGCTACAATGTGACATTTGATGACATTATTGTTCATGGCAGTACCCTAGAAATCCACCTATACTGGGCAGGAAAAGGAACTACAGCTATCCCTGACAAAGGTGTCTATGGACCTCTTATATCCGCTATTAGCGTGACATCAAGTAATTTCACCCCCAAAACTATGATTTCTTCTATGCCTTATATTTAGGTGCATCATAATATGTTCTCTTTTCTGCAGATGATACTGGCGGCGGCCTGTCTGTTGGAGCAATTGTTGGCATTGTAGTTTCATCATGTGTGCTTGGCATCCTAATTTTGTTAGTGCTGAGAATGAAGGGATATTTAGGAAGGAAAGACCTTGAAGACGAAGGTGAGGATTAGTTATACTATACCTTAAACTTCTGCTTGTAGAAAATTTTCCTCTCCATGCTGTGTTCATTCTTGCAAATAAGAATTGCCTTAGAGAAGAGGCTGGATATCCTTGCCTCATCTGATAATTGAGGTGCATGTGTGTCATATCAAAAACATGCTCCATCTTTATTCCTCACTCGTTGTTGGTTATTACAAATACTTTGTTGGAAATAGTTTCCTACTTTGAACGTGGAGTTAGAAGAGAAGTGTTGATTTTATTAGTTTTTTACTGGTCAAGGAATAAAGATTTTTGGTATTTGATAACTCTGTTCTGATGATAAGAGGTATTTGTATCATTATTAGAAGAGCATTGCCCATTTCGTGGCTATTTGTTAACATTTTTCCCTTAATGTGGTTTTGTTTTGGATTTATCCAACTAAATTGATGTAGAACGAAAGTAAGCATTGAGAAAGAGAGAGATTTAGGAAGAAGAAGATAAATTTAGAAGAGAGGAGAAGAATTAAGAGAAGAAAAGAGAACTTTGGGGAGAGAATAACGATATTTAGAGAGAGAATTTCAGAATAGTTTGTATTTCATTAATAAGTCTTAAAAATAATGAACATAGTGAAGCTTATTTTTAGGTAAGCTCTTAAACAAAACTGGGAAACTAACAAGTTGTGAGAAATAATCATAAAAGGAAACATTAAACTAACTACTTAAAACTAAATAAAACCTAATAATTAAATAAATATAATAATAATCCTGTATCCTAATTAATAATAAGAATAATCTTAATTAATCCTGATCTCTTATCCCTCATCGTGGATATTTCAGCACCAGATGGTTTGAAATCTAGTCTGACCTGGTTACTCGTCTCATTCATACAGATTGGCCTCAGGCTGAATTAATTTATATTGCATGTTCTAATGTTATATAGTTCTTGTTAAATTGTCTGCTTTATTTATTAACTTCAACAAAAATTAGTCACATGTAACTTGTTCATGGTTTCACAGTTTCACTAGCACACGATATCTCGTTTGACCCATTGAAAAGTGCTTAAATGTTTCTGAGACTATGTAGAGCTCACTGACTTAAAGAATCATGCTGTGTTTAAGTGAAAATGTCTGGGTTTCCCTTAAAAAATATGCAATTGCATCTGAATTTAATTTAGCTGTTGAAATAATGAATTGGAAACTTGAGTCCACGATGAGAATTGAATTAGAGTTTGGGGTTTGTCATTAATGTCTCAATGAGAATACCAAAACACTAGTTTTATTTGCCAGCATTTCATCTTCATTTCTAACACATGTATATATGTGTCTGGAAATTCCAAAAGAACTAGCTCCATTTGCACTTTGACTGTTTCCATGCATGGAAAGCTCTAAGATGTTTTTATGTTGCAGAGTTACGTGGGCTAGAACTTCAAACAGGATATTTCACACTGAAGCAAATCAAATCTGCAACTGGTAACTTTGATCCTGCAAATAAGATTGGTGAAGGAGGGTTTGGGCCAGTTTACAAGGTGAGTACTCACTATTACAGGTTTTCGTCACATTTTAACCAGATGAATACTAATTACTGCATGTTTGCCACATTTGACTATGTTAAGAGTTTATTATGTGAACTAGTGATTATTTGCTGAAACACAAACATAACTATAATAACAGTACGTAAGACATTTGGTACTGAAATTTGTTTCTTTCTTTTTTAGGGTTTATTGTCGAATGGTGGTATAATTGCTGTTAAGCAGCTCTCTTCCAAATCAAAGCAGGGGAACCGTGAATTTATTAACGAGATAGGCATGATATCTGCATTGCAACACCCAAATCTTGTGAAGCTATATGGTTGCTGTATTGAAGGAAAGCAATTGCTGCTTGTGTACGAGTACTTAGAGAACAATAGTCTTGCCCGTGCTCTTTTTGGTATGGACATCTTTGGCTTCATGCAATGATTTAGGATAAGAATTTACATCTCTGCCTCTCTTAGCTGTCTTTATGTTCATAGGTCCCGAGGAATATCGGCTAAACCTCGACTGGCCAACAAGACAGAAGATTTGCTTGGGAATAGCAAGTGGACTAGCTTATCTCCATGAGGAATCAACGTTGAAAATTGTTCACAGAGATATAAAAGCAACAAATGTGCTGCTTGACAAGGATCTAAATGCCAAGATATCAGATTTTGGTTTAGCTAAGCTTGATGAAGAAGAGAATACCCATATCAGTACACGAATAGCTGGAACAATGTGAGACTCTTTCTCACTCTCTTCATTATTCTGAGCGTATTTAACTAGGAAGTAGCACCCTTTTATCCTGGGACTTGGAAAGTTGGTATAGGATATTTTATTGTTTGTGCCTGTATACCATGTCTACATCCTAGATAGTGTATGAGACAGATGTCTTCTTAACATCTACTTAGGAAGGACTTGAGAATGCTTGTTTTGTTTCATTGATTATGGCAGTGACACTATCTCGTATGTGATATATTTTCTCTACAGAGGTTATATGGCCCCAGAATATGCAACGAGAGGTTACTTGACAGACAAAGCAGACGTTTACAGCTTTGGAGTAGTAGCTTTAGAGATTGTCAGTGGGAAGAGCAATACAAATTACAGGCCAAAGGAGGAGTTTGTTTATCTTCTTGATTGGGTAAGTCATGTGCATTGCATGCTGTAGTTCCTAGATGATCTTTTTTCATTTTAATTCGTCTCTTAAAACATTTTCATTTGCCGAATTTTGGAACAGTTTTGTAATAGAAAGAATGGTTCCCTTTTTAACTTGTTTTGTTTTCTTGGGAACGTCAGTAAAATCCTCAGAACTGAATTTAATCCACCATATTTAATCAATTACCATGCATGTTGATTTGGTAAACAATTTTTTTTTTTTTTTTGGGTAAATTTTATCCTTGGCATCCATGTAACTTAGGTACATATTATTTACTTTTCTGCAAATTAATTTACTATCTCAATGCATTTCATAGGAGGTAACAATTTAATTTATTTTTCTACATGTAACTAAAGGCTTACGTTAAACAAGAACAAGGCAATCTTTTAGAACTTGTGGATCCCAGTCTCGGTTCAAACTACTCCAAAAAGGAGGCTATGACAATGCTTAACTTGGCACTCTTATGCACCAACCAGTCTCCCACTCTTAGACCACCCATGTCTGCTGTTGTCGGTATGCTCGAAGGCAAAATCCCAGTCCGAGCACCAATAGTCGAGCGCAGCTCTGTGGACCAGAATGCAAGGTTCAAGGCCTTTGAGAAGTTAGCGCTAGACAGCCAAACAGACTTCTCTTTGTACTCCCGTGACAGTCAACAAGTAGGTATCTCTTCTGATGGACCTTGGATTGATTCCTCTGTTTCTCTCCAGAGTACGGATGATAACCGGGTTAATGTTTCATCAAGTAAGCCTCTCATATGACTTGAATCTGGAGAGACCAAGAATTGGCACAGTGAATGCAATATATATGTCGTCCGAAGTTCTCGCATCAGTTTTGTCTTCAAAATATTCTCTAATTAGGTTAATTTTTGTGACAAGGATTAATTATCCAATTTGTAAATCATGATTCATGAGTAAATAGATAAATTTGAACAAACATATGAGTTTTCACTTCGTTACCAATAGTTAAATCTTAAATTTAAAATACTATGTTGTGTCCTCGTCTTTTAATCCAATAGTGGCGCAATAAATACTAAATCAAAGCCACTACGGGACACGAAACAATATTTCTATACTAAGGGCAAGTCTAGGCCTCGAAGTTTGTGACACAGTACGACTCTAAATCTGTGTAAAATTAGTAAGTTTGAAATTTGCCTTAAACGAGATCACGTTAAAATCGGATTTGACCTACCAACCTAAAATAGATTTATAATTTTATTTATTAAATAAGTCAATTTTGGATCTCGTACTATTTTATTATATATGTTTGGTATGTTGGACCAGTTTGGTATGGATGAGAATAATAAGAAAGAAATGTTGCAGTGCCTTGTTGGTGCCAAATACTACAACATGGGATGAATTAGACAGTACGACACTGAATACTATTAAATAACCCCTTTGAACGTCGTTTTTAGGCCATTTTGACCAAAACGCAGAACCTACTTTGTTTTTTTATCTTCAAAATTTGGCGCAAAAAGTAGTGCGAGTCAAAACGCTCTCAAGAGTCAACTCAACCATGCCAAATGTTACACAGTGAGCCATGCCAGCTCCAGAGTCGCTAATATTCATCTCCAACTCCAAGTTTTCTACTCCATCTCATCATGTCACTGTTTGAAACTCCGTACACCACAATCCAATCCCTAGCTTACATTTTTCAAAATTTGGAAGGAAAAAAAAAAAAAAAAGGAGCACCACCAATGGCAATCCAGGTACTTCCCAATGCCTTATCTAGAACCTCCTTTGTTTCTCCGTTCTTACATTTTTTGTTGTTCAATTCGATTCCTGGTCAAAATTTTGGAGAACGATTTGACTTTTGCTTTTCTTGTTCTCGTTGATTCGGACCAGTATTAAAACCAAACCCCTATCTCTTTCTTTTCTGTTCTTTGTTCTTTCTCAAATTGTCTCACTTTCTCTCGGTTTCTGGCGTTGTTGTGTGTTTGTTGTTTTGGGTTTCGTGTAGAATTGGTTTTGAATTGGAAAATTCGAAACCGGTTTTTTGGGACAAAGAAGAAGATGGGTTTTGTGTTTCTGGTGAATAAAATTGTTCCTGTTTTTGTTTTGGGGTTTCTGGCTTTGAATTGCTTCAATGGGTTTGGATGTCAAGCTCAACTTCTCTCTCAAGATGAAGGTAATGAATTTACATTCTTTCCCTGAACTGGAATGGGGCTATTTTTACTAATGCTAAAGTATGATATATGATTATGTATCAAATGAAAGACAACTGTGTAGATTTTAAATGGTGAATTACGAGTTTTTACTGGGGTTGAAATGGGTTATGGCTAACTCGTACAGTTTCCAAGTCTTAGAATTGCCAAGCATGAAACTAGATTTGATGTGTTGATTAGAATTATTGGTTGTTGTGTTGTATAATTTTATCACCTTATGTTCTTTTTTTCAATTGTCTCTAATAATCTTTTGTTTCTTTGTGTGTACTCACCATCTTATGTTTGTATTTTTTGATTGATCGGTATGTATTTAACTTCTATTAGGAAAAGGATACATCTGGAGCAGGTTCCTTCGCTCCTGGTCAAGGTGAGATAATTGTATGTTAGTTGCCTACTTTTAATTGAACATGTCATACTTGTGAAGCACAATGTAATAAGTCGATTATTTTTTCATATTTATGTTATTGTGTGTTTTCGTGTAGAAGCAGTTCCTGTTCTGAAACATATATGCACATCTCCCTGGGAGCATAATTTGATCTAAGAAGACACCCTTTCAGTTGGAGCTGTTACGCAAAGCTGTGTTTAGTTCGTGCACATTGCTTCAAAGAATGATTGACTAGTAGCAACTTTATTGTACAGCATTCTGTCTGCAAACAGTTTTACGGGGACAATACCGGAAACATTTGCAGATTTAAAGAATTTAAGAGACTTGTAAGTGATGTAATATGAAATTTATGGGGTGATCGCCTTTTTCTTCGGAAAAAAAAAAAAAGAAAAGAAAAAAAGAAGAAAGTATTTTCTCATCCTTATTTGTGGTCGGCAATAGGATAGATGGAAGCAGAATATCCGGCATTATACCTAATTTTATTGGGAATTGGACCAAACTCGTCCGGTTGTGAGTACTGCACTTCCGTTCCATTTATATGCTTTCTTCTCCCTGATCTTTGAGAAATACGCATGGTTTGAAAATAACTTAATTAGTTATTTATTATATACTGGACGTTTGCATTTGTTGCAGGGATATGCAAGGCACATCCATGGAGGGTTCCATTCCTCCCAACATATCTCTTTTGAAGAACTTAGTTGGATTGTGAGAACATGCTCTACTCTATCTGGTTATTACATGCCAAGTTTAATGAGCAGACACAAGGTTGCTGAATGAAATTACTGAATTATTTATGGTCAACCAATTTGTAACCAGAGAGATACAACGTTTAAAAGCAACTATCGTTGTTTATTCAAATCGGAAAGGGGAATCTGAACGATTCAATAAGTATAATAATGATGACTAATTAGAACATAACCAGGTGTCAATTGTCAAATGCCTCAAACCAACCAAAAGCTCCCATAAAATCATGCTCCTACCGTAAGCAGTACCTAATATTCTTGGCCAAACGCCAATACACACAATAGCTTCCTGATAAGAACAGACGCATATTCGTACAATTACGTAAGAACCCACTATCAATTTCTAATCGAACACATAAATTTGTTTATTAAAAAAAATTAGGGGAATAAAAAAGAAAAATGAAAAAAGGAAAGGAATAAAAGTACACATTAACTTTGTGAGAATTTCAAAGGTATGGAAACGCCTGGTGATGTTGATGAATCTGAGACATAATTGCTTGATGAATACTGAAACTTATCTTGAGTTGACCTTGAAGTGGCAGATGATGATGTGTAAGAAGTAGAACTGATATTGAATGAAGGAACAAAATACATTGGTACTGGCAACTTAGATGGGAGGTTAGGCAATGGGGCTTCAAAATTCAAAACGCTCACCACCTGTTTGATAGAAGGCCTGAATGTGGGATCAGGATGGCAACACCATAACCCAGTTACCATCAAGCTCTCCATCTGCCTCTCATCAAATTCCATACCAAGTCTAATATCAGCAGCTTCAAGGACTTGCCCTTTTCCATACAAGTCCCAAACCCACTCCACAAGACTTACTTTGCTTGGCTCTGCATTTCTTTCAATTGGTTTTCTTCCACAGCAGATTTCGAGGGCAACCACACCAAAGCTGTAGACGTCGGATTCCTTACTAGCCTTCCCTGTAGTGACACACTCTGGGGCCATATAACCCATGGTGCCTGCTAACATTGTTGTTTGTAATCCCGATTCATGGTCCGCAAGGCGGGCAAGGCCAAAATCTCCTAGCTTGGCGTTGAAGTTTGAATCCAACATGACATTGCTTGACTTGATATCTCTATGCACAACACACTGTTCCCATTCTTCATGAAGGTACAACAGTGATGAAGCCAATCCGAGGGATATTCTATGTCTTACTGTCCATGTTAGTGTCGGTTTCCCTCCAAAGAGATGGTTATCAAGGCTACCGTTTGGCAAATATTCGTAGACAAGAAGGAACTCGCCTTTTGTATGGCACCATCCATTGAGTTGAACTAAATTCCTGTGTCTTAAACGGCTGATGATTTTTACTTCGGAAACATACTCCTTTTTGCCTTGCTTCGATCCTTTAGATATCCTCTTAACTGCCACTTCTGTATTGGAGTCCCTTATCAAACCCCTGTAGACACCTCCAAATCCTCCCTGTCCAAGCTTCCCTTCCTCAGAAAAGTCATTTGTTGCATAACTTAATTCGCGGTAAGTAAACCTCTTTGGTCCAGTTTCTCCAAATTCACCATCTATAGAATCATCGTATTCTTCCTCTTCCCTTCTCTTAGCAGCGCTTCTTCTCCAAAAGATGTACCAAAGTAGAACTAACACACAAACCAAAGCACCAAAACCTACCACTAAACCAATCGTCAGTCCAACTTTGCTTTCTCCTGAAATCTCCATGGTCGAGTTAAATGACCAGTAACTAATGTTATGTATCTCCACCCATCGACCAGTGGCTGCGGAGAAGCCAATTTTAACTCTTTCTGGCAAGATTTCCTTCAAATCTACTATATGATAAAGGCTAGAGTTTCCACTGAATTTAGGATTATTAGCATATGTCAGAAAGACACTCAAATTTTTAGAAGTTGAGTTATAACTCACCCAAGCATTTGCTGGTCTTCCATCTTTGATGCTACTTTTCCATGTGACATTTGCATCGGAAACAATGGAGTTGACATTGATTCCTACGTGATCAGAGCTCGGATCCCACTCATTTTTGTAACTGTCAAACTCAACTGCAACAATCCTATTAGCAGACTTATTGAAAGCAGTTTCAGCACTGAATAGTGCAAGAAATCCGCCACTTGAATCGTTCTGGAGTTGAGACTCAACTGGTGCAATGAAGAAGGAGAGTCCATCCCCATAAAATGAATCATTAACTGCTTGGATGGTGAAGGAGAAATGGGTGGTGAAGTCTGTAACTCTTCCAGTTTTGGCATCCCAAAGCTGCACTGGATTTTTATACGTGGCTCGACCGGTACTACTAGCAAGAGACCCAATAGCCTGGTTTCTTGTGAGCTGTAGAAATCCATTTATGAATGCGTCGCCTTCCAAATCTAAGTCAAGCGGCTTTGTTGGAAAAGAGGTGAATTCAAAGGAAACAGAGTTGCCCTTTGTGAGTAGCAAACAGAAGAAGATGATCTTGATGAGAAGAGAGATGGATGAGAAGGATGTTTGTGTTTGATGGTGGTATGAACTTGGGCTACATAGAACCATTGTTGAAGCAGAAGCAAAGACAGAACAAACAGAGGCAGAGGGAATATCAGAGAGGTTACTTATTGATGAATAGATTAATTCTTATGACCTGTTTTCGTTGACTAAAATAGCTTATGTATATTCAATGTATACTCTTTTTGAATTGTTCTTGCTCAAATGGATTATTAATATTTTGGCTAATGGAAACTTTGGTGAAAAACTAGTGTACGGCATTGAGCTATTATAAGTTCAGCATTATCAAATGCACTTCCATTTCTGACGTACGTGGTGACATGACGGTTGTCCTTAATATATTCTGATTCCAGTAGCCAGTAGGTACAATATTAGGAATGGACTTTTTCTTTTAATATTAATTAAGCAAACAGTTAATATAAAATGCTGATTAAAAAAATGTAGTGTAAATTACATAAATATGCCATGTATTTGATTTTTTTTAGCACATTTCTCCCTTTGTTTTTTATTACTAGTAACAGTATAACACCCTCACATTTGAATCTATGTTAAGTATATATATCCTATAACAGGAAAAACAATGAAAATGGACAAAATTAACTGTTGTTACAGTTATATAGGTTATATAGTGTTCATAAGAAAAAGTTAAGTGATTATTTTTCTGCGTGTGTTCTCTCTCTCTCTCTCTCTCTCTCTCTCTCTCTCTCTTTGAAAGATTCATAATTGCTTTCTTAATAACTTGCTTTTGAGGTAACATAGGATAACTTATATGGCTATATATATGCAATAAAATTCAAGTCCGAATCTAATGAATGACTCAATACCAAACAAGAACTCCTGAAATATGTGAACCCTTTTCTGAGCGAAAGACTTCAAACCTTGTGGACAAATAGATTGTTGTCTTCTAAAACTAATATGTTTTTTCAAATAGTAAAAAATAAATACGTTTATCTTCCTGCATTTATCTTAAAAATTGTCATTCAGACCAAATCCTTTAACAACACACCATCCACGTCTAGGAAAATTAGATTATATAAAAATACATATATTCCTTTGTTTTTGAACTGGGCCAAGAAGGAAATAGTAAATTTTAAAAAAATAAATAAAGAATAGTAAAAAAAAAAAAAAAAACTACAATTCAACTTTCTGAGAAGTTTTACAGAGGTCTAGAGAGGCCTCCTGATGTTGATGAATCTGTGGGGTAACTACTTGATGTATACGGAACATGTTCTTTAGTTGAACTTGTAGTATCAGATGAAGTATAGGAGGCAGAATAGATATTCAATGAAGGAACAAAATACATTGGTTTTGGTAGCTTTGATGGAAGACTAGGCAATGGAGCTTCAAAATTCAGAATGCTCACTACTCGTTTGATAGAAGGCCTGAAAGAAGGATCAGGATGGCAACACCACAGCCCAACTACCAACAAGCTTTCCATCTGCCTTTCGTCGAATTCCATACTTAATCTCTTGTCAGCAGCTTCAAGGACTTGCCCTTTCCCATACAAGTCCCACACCCACTCCACAAGACTTACTTTACTTGGTTCTGAATTTCGTTCAACCGGCCTTCTTCCACAGCAGATTTCAAGGGCAACCACGCCGAAGCTGTAGACGTCGGATTCTTTACTAGCTCTTCCAGTTGTGACACACTCTGGGGCCATGTAACCCATGGTGCCTGCTAAGACTGTGGTTTGTAAACCCAATTCATGGTCCGCAAGCCGGGCAAGGCCGAAATCTCCTAGCTTGGCGTTGAAATTTGAATCCAACATGACATTGCTCGACTTGATATCTCTATGCACCACGCATTGTTCCCATTCTTCATGAAGGTATAATAGGGATGAGGCCAATCCGAGGGCTATTCTATGTCTTACCGTCCATGTTAGTGTTGGTTTCCCACCAAAGAGATGGTTGTCAAGGCTGCCATTGGGCAAAAATTCATAGACAAGAAGGAACTCGCCTTGTGTATGGCACCAACCAATGAGTTGAACCAAATTTCTGTGTCTTAAACGACTAATGATTGTCACCTCTGAAATGTACTCCTTTTTCCCCTGCTTTGATCCTTTAGACACCCTCTTAACTGCCACTTCTGTATTCGATTCGCTTAACAAACCCTTGTAGACACCTCCAAATCCTCCTTGTCCAAGCTTACCTTCCTCGGAAAAGTTGTTTGTTGCGAGGCTTAGTTCGCGGTGAGTAAACCTCTTCGGCCCAGTTTCTCCAAATTCACCATCAATTGAATCATCATATTCCTCCTCTTCCTTTTTCTTAGCAGCCCTTCTTCTCCAAAAAATGTACAAAAGTAGAACCAACCCACAACCCAGAGCACCAAAACATACCACTAAACCAATCGTCAATCCAACTCTACTCTCTCCTTTCTCGTCTGCAGCCTCCAGAGTTGAGTTAAATGACCAAGAAATTATGTTATGTATTTCAGCCGATTGACCAGTGGCTGCAGAGAAACCAACTCGAACTTTTTCGGGTAAGAAATCCCTCAAATCAACTTTATAGGAAAGACTAGAGTTCCCACTGAAGATTGGATTATTAGCATAAGTCAGAAAGACACTCAAGTTATTAGAAGCTGAGTCATAACTCACCCATGCATTTGCTGTTCTTCCATCTCTGATGCTACTACTCCATGTGACATTTGCTTCTGAGACAATGGAATTGACGTCGATTCCCACATGATCGGAGCTTGGATCCCAACTATCCTGAAAGCTATCAAACTCAACTGCAACAATACTGTTAGCAGACTTATTAAAAGCCGTTTGAGGACTGAAAAGCGCGAGGAGCCCGCCGGTTGAATTTTGGGGAATTTTGGACTCAAAAGGCGCAATGAAGAAGGAGATACCATCTCCATACATTGATGCATTGAGTGCTTGGATGGTAAAGGAGAATTGGGAGGTGAAGTCCGTGAGCCTTCCAGTTTTGGCATCCCAAAGCTGGACTGGTTTAGCATACGAGGCTCGACCAACACTGCTAGTTAGAGAAGCAATGGCATCGTTCCTGGTGAGCTGCAAAGGTCCATTAGCGAATGCCTCACCTTCGAATACTATTTCCGCCAAGTTTGGCGGAAAAGAGGGGAAGCTGAAGGAAACTGAGTTGCCTTTTGTGAGTAGCAACAAGAAGAAAACAATCCTCATGAGAAGAGGCTTGAGAGTTTGTGTTTGGAGAAGGTGTGAACTTGTGTTGAAGAGAGCCATTGTTAATGTTGAAGAAATCTTAGGAGGTTAGTTGAATGTAGCGGCCTATAATATAAGGTTGATGGTTGTTCAAATAACTTGCTTTTTGTGGAGCAATATAGCCATATTTAATGGATGCTCTTCTTAAATTTCTAGGTCAACATTAGTTGCATTGTATGAACACTTAAAAATATTTTTTATTTTACGTGATTGGGTACACAAGTATAATAATGACTCGGTGAAAATTGGCTGCTGAGTAACCTTTTCTGTTTTTCTTCTGGTAATGTGAGCAATGCATTTGATCATATACTAGAATGAATTAAGGATTTTACATGGTCAATGACTTGCAAGTTTAGCAATTTAAAGGATGGGTGCCATAATGTTAATTATATCTTTTGACTCAACTCGTTGAAAACAGGGGTCAGAGAAGAGCAATTAAATTTTCTATTATTGCTAATGACCGTCATAAGACAAATTAATTAATGAAAGAAACTCGGTTTTCGAACTAACGAGTTTGACCTAGCCTCCCAGGGATTGTCACTTTTTGATAAAATAACGTACGTGTAACAACTTTTGATCACACAGATGACATCAACATGGTTTTTTTGTTTTTATGTTTTTGGCTTGTCTTGAATGTGTTCAAAATCCGGTATACCATATTATACTATATACATTTTTTGTTTGCTTTTGAAGAATAATTAGCAGTTGAAATAAAAAGTGGTTGATATATGTATTTGCTAATTAAGCGCTGATTTGTTCTTATGAGACGATGTCAATGAATGTAAAGAGAAAAAAGAAAAAAAAAAAAGGAAGAAAGGAAAAAGAAAATGTAAAGTCACTAAAATAATGTTAAAACGAAGAAATTTCAGAGGACACCTCCAGAAGCATATGGACAATATGAAGGAATGTTTTTGAGTGATCCAATTGAGTTGAATTCAATTAGTTTTAAACTGTTTATGATTAGGAGTATTACACTGATATGCAAAGAAGCATTTTATGTGGCTGTGATTTTTTATTTTTTTTTCGGTTCCCCTGTTTTTGTTTGTTGGCAATCGAAACATAAACTAAGCTACAAAATCACGCCTTTCGGGTTCTCACTTGCCGTCTACGTGTCTCGAACTGTTGACGCTGGATTCTCCAACTGTCCACGTGTCCTTGCTATCTCAAAGCTCTCTGAACTCCAAGCAAGATCGGAGAGGCGGGGGTGGCTACCTGCAAAGACTCTCCGATGCTTAAGGCAGTGGTTTATCTTTGTATTTGGTAGCAAGGANTCTATGGATCTCTGTCTGTTTTCTTTTTGTTCACATACTGTTTTATATATATCAGTTTTGTTGTGTGTCCATGCCCCTCTCGGGAACGTATGGCTTTTATATATGTAGTCCTGAGATAGTGAAACTGTTGGTTCTCAATCTCAGGAATGAGTACCTTTCACCTCAAGATCTTTTTTAACAGTCACGGGCCGAGATTTCTGTGATCTCCTCTGTGCTACCGTGGCCTGATTTTCGCCGCCTCCTACGGTTTCAATCTGTCAGGAGTAAGATTTGGGCAAATCGCCGTTCTGTCAGGATGGCTTATCCCTGCGCACACACCTACCCAGAATCGCATTAAATGCTCTGTCTGGGTCTAGAGCCATGGGTTGCTTTCCATTATATTCAGTCTGAAGACCCTTAGGGCTTCCGATCCCCAGCTGTCGAGGTAGGGTCGCCGTTCCCAGATGGCAGACCCTTGGGGCTTCCGACCCTCAACTGTCGAGGTTGGGGTCTGATTGGGCCAAACCGTCTGGGGTTAGTGATGGACTCGGCCATAATCCTGGATGGCCCAATGGCCGATTGTGAGATCACGTACGATCCGCGTGGCTTAAGGTTCGGGAACGGGTCTCACAACTGCCCCCATTTCCCTACTTGATGGATTCGTGTCTATCAAGTGGGGAAACCGTCTCTTCGCTTCTCCAATCTGAGGGACGCACGTGGTTCCCTCTTCCCGATGCAGAGATACGCCATCTCTCATCATGAGATCTATTTGAATTTTGAAGTTCTGACTGTTTATTCTCTCCTCTTTCAGGAGAACTTTTCGGCTTCCCCCTTTAAAAACCGCAACTGTGTTCATTTGCCATTTTACCAAAATTTTCAATCACCCTATTCTCATAACATCCCAGGGTTTCTGCTTCCTTCTTTTCTAAAGACTCTTATTCTTCCAGTCATTTTTCGGAACAATGGCTTCGGATCAAAATCAGGAATTGCAACCTGTTATGGATTTAGAATTAGACTCACTGAGGAGGCAGCTCTGCCTCCCCGGAGGAGTGACGCTTCAACGGGTTGAGGGTCCTGCAGACTGGTACCTTCGCCCCTGCGCCCCCGAGGGCTCCATCATCTTGGATAGGAAATATCTGGACTGCCTGCGATTCCCCCTTCCTCCCCTAATCCATCAATTTTTTGCACTGACAGGAATCCATCCGATGTAACTGAATGCAAACGGGATTATGATTCTGATGGGGCTCTCTGCCCTGTCAGTTATCTATAACATGCATATCGACATGGAGGTGGTCTTTTATGCTTACAAACTCATTCTTATCCCCAAGAAGGGCTCCTACCCCACCTTCTATCTCCAGCTGTTACCCGGGCGCCACATCTTTTGGGGGTTGCCGCGGTTAGACAAGCAATGGGACTCTCACGCCAGGCTTTATGCCGTTGGAGGGGCGTGGTGCTCCCCTTGGGTGAACGGAGAGCATTTCCAAGTCCCCTCAGTCTTCCTGAGAGTAAGTATCAAACCATGATCTTTGGGTCTGGGTTTTCTCCTGATATTATTGCTCATGTTAATTTGCCCTGCGCAGCCTCAGCAGAAGAAAGCAGGTTTGAACCGCGCTTGTCGGCTGGGCAGCTCAAAAGCCTGGAGGGAATCATAATCTTCAGCTCTCCGGGGGAATGCCGGCACATTCAAGCCGTCCTCAACCCCCTGACGATGAACCTGATGCCCAGGATGGTCTCGTACCTTCCCTTTCCTTTGGATACCTGGGTCATCACCAAGCACCTGAGGAGTCGACTCGACGCCTCCGCCCTGAACCGATTTCGCCGGGACGAAAGTGACCGGATCACCATTGTGAGTCGGCAGGTTGCGGCTTCAAGCCAGCTGGCGGGTACCAACGACCTGGTAGCGCCGTCCAATTATGAACTCGAGGAGGCCGTGAGGCTTGTAGCCGCAGAGTGCGTCAGGCTCCGCCAAGAGGAACACGCTGCCCCTAAAAGGATTAGGGATAAGTCTATTTTTAAATCTTTGCATCTTTGTGGGTCGGGCCGCGACCGCAGACTAATCTCGTTGTCTATTTTTCACAGGTTCTGAGATGGGCCCGTCAGCCGGTCCCTCTCCCATCAAAGGGAGAGCCACGGCATCAAAAGCCCAAGGCAGGGCATCTGCTGGCCGGCGCCATGTGGTGCATTCGGGAGGAGCGGAATTAGCGGTTCCCCGCTCCGACGCCGGCGGATCTCCACCCGGGGGACCGTCTGCCCTTCTGATCACGCGCGGGGAAGCGACGACGCCAGGTCCGACTGGGGGGTCTGCAATAGCAATCTCCCCCACCCCTGACTCTGGTTCGAAATCGAGCGCCGTTAGCCTCGGTGGAGAGATCGCCGACCTCAGTGGGGGAGTTCTGAGGCTGAAATCCAGACTCTCCTCCCCTCCTCCGGCCCCTACAAAGCGGCAACGCGAGGTCGGTTCATCAAATGAGGAAGAGGGCTGGGTGGAGAAGAGGGGCAGGGTCGTCCTTTCGTCCGATAGTGACGACGATGGGGCGAAGCTGACCCTTCTAAAGAGGAAACGGTCAACACGCGGCAGCCAGTCCGGAAGAGGTGTACCACCTCTCTCCGTCCTCGACGGTGCTCCTGACGGCTCCGGGCCTTCCCCCGTCCCTATTGCCCCTGCTCCGGAGGCGTGCCCGGCGGATGGAGGGTATACTCCAATGACCGTCGAGGAGAGGCCGCGTTCCCTGGTCATGAATACTGCACAAAGGGGTGATCCAGCCATGGAGTCAGAGCTGGAGGCCCTTACTCCAGAGAACGTCGAGCTTCTCACCACCTGCACTCTCGCGCAGGTTTGTCTCACTTGGGTGTTTTTATGTTTTTTCCATGTCTTTGACTAATGCCGACCCCCTCCTTTGTTGCTTAACTTGCAGCTATCCACCATCCGGTCTTTCTACTCTGATCGCGTCAAGGGTCTGACCGAAGAGCTGAGCTCCCGTTCCGCACTGGCCGAGCGCAGCAAGGCCGCCCTCACCGAAATGAGGTCTGATTTTGACACATATCGAGGCCTCGAAGAAGCGAGGGTTAGCTCAGGGCAAGCTGAGGATCAAAGAGCAAGAGCTTCAGAGTGCGGGGGCAGAGATGGGACTGGCCTTCATCGCTCGAGATCAGGCTGTCGAGGACGCCAAGGAAGCGAGGAAAGCTGAGGCGACAGCCAAGCTTGAAGCCCATGCTCTGCAACGCAGACTTGATCGGTCCTATGAGGTAAACCGATATCTCTTTCTGGACCATAAAAATCTGATGGGTGCTCAGGTGGAGGCATCTCGTAAACATTGCGCAGACCTCGCTGGTATTAATTCTTTATTGGTTGACTTATCGCAGCGGCAGGCGGAGCTCAGATTGGCAGTGCTGAAGGACAGACTAGCGGATGCGGAGAAGTTGAAAATAAGGTATCAGAAGCAGGTGGATGTTCTTTCTGCGAAAAGTTATAGGTCTGGCTGGGAGAACAGAGAATTTGAAAACCATGCCGAGGTGGTGACTCCAGACCAATTTGATGATCAGAAAGGTGTCGAGAGGGACCACTACTCTATTAAGCACTACATGCAGCAGCTCGGGGATGAGATCAAAATTATATACCCCTCAGACGTGATGGAGATGCTTGCTGCAGAAAAGGATGGGCCCTCTACGTCTGTTCCTGGTGCCGCGGAGCTTATTCCTGCTTCTGGTTCGCCAGATCGAACTCCGGAAGCCCCGGTCATTCAGCCTAGCCCCGGGGTCTCAATC
>JXTB01000054.1:1252363-1274449 GCA_002914805.1 Parasponia andersonii
AAGTTACAAATTACAACTCATAATCTCCTCCAAAGGAACAATATCATATATATATACACGTCCCTAGACAAAGAAAACTATTATTATTTATCTAGAAATTAAAATTAGATTCCAGTGCTTCCAGGATGATTCGAAGAAATGAGAATATAATTTGTGAATCAGAGAGAGAGACTAATTCAGCGTCCAATGAGTTCCAGAGAACTAATCAACTAATTAATAATTACATTGACCAAGACTTGTCTACTAAAGCACATCAATTCGACAAAGAAGAAGACTATAAGGGTAGTAGAACGTAATACTTCCCATATGCCATTTCATTGAAAATTGCATTCTCTAACAGACAATAGTAGTCTCCCGGCTCTGTATGAAATTTCTGTTTTGATCCATACATATTCATATTGAACAACAATGGTTAGTTCATATCATCTTATTGATCTTCTCATCAAGTTAACCATTCTCCTCTTGTTCCTACTCACAAAGGGCAATTCAGTTGTCTTCAACTTCAACAGGTTCGAGCCAAACATGCCTAAAATTCGATTCGAAAAGGACGCCTTCGTATCCGACGAGGTAATACAGCTCACAAGGAATCAAGTCGACGCTTCTCTCGGCGCTAGTTATGGTCGAGCCTCGCACGACGACCCGGTGCAGCTCTGGGATCCCAGCACAAAACTGCTCACAGACTTCACCACTAGTTTCTCGTTTGTCATTGATGGACGCAAGCAATTGTGGAGCGCAGATGGCTTAGCGTTCTTCATTGCGCCGTTCGATTCAGTGATCCCGGAGAATTCGAGTGGCGAAAACCTCGGACTATTTACTACGGAATCTGCTAAAAATTCGAGCAGTACTGGTCCTATTGTTGCAGTCGAATTTGATACTTTTCAGAATTCTTGGGATCCGAGCCCCCATCATGTTGGAATCGATATCAATTCTATTGTCTCAGTAAAAACTGTCACATTGAACAGTAGCATGATAGATGGATCTAGAAAGGGAAATGCTTCGGTAAGTTATAGCTCGGCTTCTCATAATCTAAGTGTCTTTCTCACTTACGCTGCTAATACTACTCAAAACACACCTGGTGAGAACGTTAGCCTTTCATACATAGTAGATTTGAGGAAATTCTTGCCGGAAAAGGTAAGAGTTGGTTTCTCTGCTGCCACTGGTAGTGGGGAACAACTAAACAAAATTCTAACTTGGTTATTTAACTCAACCTTGGAGATTAGTACTAATAATACGGACACAAACTCAGGGGCTCCAAGCGTAGAAATTCCTAATCCAAGTTTGGAGGCTAATAAGGGGAAAAGAAAAGGCCAAAAAGGATTATGGATTGGCTTGTCTGTAGGGTTTGGTATTCTATTTTGTGGACTAGGTTTGGTATGGTTTATGTTTTGGAGAAACAGAGTTGGCAGGGAAACAGAGGAGGAGGAGGAGGAGGACGATTATGATATCTCTATCGATGGCGAACTCAAAGGAGGATCTGGCCCGAAGAGGTTTACTTACAGCGAACTAAGCCACGCAACAAACAACTTTTCGGACGAAGGGAAGCTTGGAGTGGGAGGTTTTGGAGTTGTCTACAAGGGCATCTTAAGTGGATCCAAAATCGAAGTGGCGGTTAAGAGGGTGTCTAAAGGATCATCTCAAGGGAAAAAGGAGTATGTTTCGGAGGTGAATATCATAAATCGTTTGAGGCACAGGAATTTGGTTCAACTCATTGGTTGGTACCATAATAAACAAGGCGACTTCCTTCTTGTCTATGAATATTTGCACAACGGAAGCCTTGATTCATACCTCTTTGGTAAGAAGCTCATTCTACCGTGGGTGGTAAGGCATAAAATAGCACTTGGTTTGGCCTCTGCCCTGTTGTATCTTCATGAAGAATGGGAACAATGTGTGCTCCATAGAGATATCAAGTCAAGTAATATCATGTTGGATTCAAACTTCAATGCTAAGCTAGGAGACTTTGGCCTAGCAAAGCTTGTTGACCATGATAGGGATTCGGACACAACTCTGGTACTAGCCGGAACAAAAGGCTATATGGCCCCAGAATTTGTCTCTACCGGCAAGGCTAGTAAGGAATCCGATGTCTACAGCTTCGGTGTAGTCACCCTTGAAATCTGCTGCGGAAGAAGGACAATTCTACTAAATGCTGAAGAACCAAGCCAGGTGAGGCTGGTGGAGTGGGTGTGGGCACTCTATGGAAAAGGCCAACTTGTTGAAGCTGTTGACAAGGGACTTTTAAGTATGGAATTCGACGACCGGCAGATTGAATGTGTGATGGTAGTTGGTTTGTGGTGCTGCCATCCCGATCCGACATGTCGGCCTTCCATCAAGCAAGTGATGAGTGTTCTTAATTTTGAAGCTCCATTGCCTAATCTCCCGCCCAAGTTGCCAGTGCCAATGTATTTTGTGCCTCCGTTCAATATTAGTAGTCTTGATTCGTATTCATCATCCGTTGTTACAGGAAGTTCCACTGCTTCATCATCCACTTCAACAGCCACTTTTAGACCTCTGCTAAAATTTGCAGATCCCTAATGATCTTTTGCATATGTATAAAGCGCCTCTAGTTTTTCCTTTTCTGTTTTCTTGTCTCTGTCCAATGAATTGAGTCCATTATTTTCCTTGCTATATGCTTCTTTTTTGTTGTCTCTAATCTCTGTATTGTCTTAAATTTGAAATTACTTTGTTTTACATATCAACAATTAATCGTAATAACGTACTTTAATCAATAGATGATTGAATCATTCAGTCAGCTATGGACTGCACCATATTTATGTATATAGGTATGTTTAAATACGTTTATCCTAAGTTTTGTTTATAATTTAGATACATTATTGGCTGTTAGTGTTAAGTTCGTTACGGGGACCACCCTTATATTGGAGCGTCTATGGTCCATGTGAGGTCCCCCGTATGTAAATGCCGCGTGGGCATCGCGAACGTGTTATACTGACTTTTTCCATGTTTTGCTGCCGGAGCTGGGTAATAATTTCGTTCCTGGGTTTTTCATTGGAATAACTTTATACCATAGATATATCGTTCTTAGTCAACACAAAGTAGCATCTAAATTCAGTAATTTGTTCTGATATAATTAATTGTAATTGTATAATTAATTATAATTGTTAGATTGAAATTTCATGTATTTATCCTTCGTAAATAAAAAAATATCTATTGCATTAGCTTCCATAAATCATATATCGTACTTGTAAACAAACCATGTACGAGTCAGCTAATTATTATTATTACTTTTTCTGTTAAAAGAAATTTTGACTTTACTTCCTATGAATCTTACGCTGTGCATAATCTAATTTGGATGAAAAGATAACTTTTGTTAATAAATAGCGCTCATGGACATCAAAAATTCAAAAAGATATGTCGTAGTGGTTAGTGGCAGAGCCAGAACTTCTTTATAACAGGGCCAAAAGATAATTTTTTATGGGTAATAATCACACAAAAAGTATCTGAAATTGCATAATAATATTCCAAATAAACCTTAATAAAATACGTTACAAATAGCCCAATGAGTTTTTATATTTTGCAAGTAGCCTCGTTTTCAATACTATCGCAAATTGTTTTTTCAATATACATGACCAACTATGATTCATCCAATTATCTCCAATTTAATCCATCTATTGGATATATATATATTAGAGGAATTAATTTATTACTTATGTATTTATGTAATTATCTCATTAGTTTGCTATTTATGTTTTGTATATATCTGTATTGACAACAAATCTCATAGATTAGGTAATTAGCTAAATTTTAAAATATTTGATTTACTATTAATTGAGATTTGGTCAACAGCCCAATCTCTTATATATGTATATATACCTTACTTTTATTCAATGAAAAGTGAGTCATTATTTCCAACTTCTATATGGTATCAGAGCTATCACGTTTCTGACCTGTTTTCTTTTCCTTTCTTTTACTTTCTCTCCCTTTTTTTTTTTTTCTTCCTCATAATTCTCTTTTCTCTTTCACCATAATGGCTTCCGATGAAACCTCTGCAACTTCTCATACTACTATTCAAAATACCCAAGACCCAACTAATCCTCTTGTTACCATCAACATTACAAACATCACAAAATTGACCACCAGCAGCTACATCACATAGAACCTCCAAATCAGAAGTCTATTAGAAGGATATGATCTTTATGGCTTTCTCGATGGTTCTCATCCCAGTCCCACACCAACCATCACCGTTAGTGGTAAGTCGGCTCCAAATCCAGCCTATATAACATGGAAGCGTCAGGATCGTCTTATCTTTAGTGCACTCCTTGGTGCAGTCTCTCTACCCATCCAACCTCTTCTTGCCCGCAGCACCACCTCTCAGGAGGCTTGGGCCACCTTGGCTAATACTTATGCCAAACCAACCTGTGGTCATATCAAACAGATCAAGGACCAATTGAAGAATTGTGTCAAGGGTTCTAAGACGATTTCTGAATATATGCAATTTATTAAGAATAGGGCTGATGAACTTGCTGTTCTTGGAAAACCCGTTGATGAAGAAGATCTCATTGATAAAATTCTTGATGGCCTTGGTGAAGAATACAAAGGAATTATTGATGCGGTTAATGCTCGTGAAATGCCAATCTCCTTCGATGAAATTCATGAAAAATTAATCAACAAGAAGGCGTCTCTCCAACAATCACCTGCACCACCATCATTCTTCCCGGCTACCGCGAATCCCGGCTACCGCGAATCCTATCAATCAGCGTTCCAATCAACCTTGGCGTCCTTCCACAACCGCTTTTCACCATCAAGGACAACAATCAAATGCTCTGCATAATGCTCGTCCTTCACCACGTCCATATCTTGGGTATTGCCAAGGATGTGGTGCTCAAGGACACACTGTCAAACGATGCTCTCTTTATCGACTTGTCAATACTCAATCCTCATCTGCTTCATCGGCAACACACCCACAGGCTCCACGTCATGCTTCTCCATGGCAACCACGTGCACATTTTGCATCTCTTGAGACCACTGACACCCCTACATGGCTGCTTGATAGTGGGGCATCGTTCCATATCACTATGGATTTGAATAATCTTTCACTTCACACTCCCTATGCAGGGTCTGATGATGTTATGATCGGCGACAGCTCGGGTCTTCATATTGCCCACACTGGTTCCACCACCCTTCCTACCCCTACTCGCACCTTTAATTTACATAATATCCTTTGCGTACCTAACATGAAAAAGAACCTTATTTCTATCTATCAATTTTGCAATACAAATCATGTTTCTATTGAATTCTTACCCATTGTCTTTCATGTTAAGGATCTAAGCACGGGGGCAATCCTTTTGACGGGAAACACTAAAGATGGTGTCTATGAGTGGCCAACCTCCTCTCCAACATTGTCTTCTCCACTCGTTGTCTTTTCCAGCGTCAAGACCACTTCCTCTGAATGGCACTCTAGATTAAGCCATCCATCATCACCCATTCTTTGACATATTATGTCAACATTCTCTTTGCCATATTCTATGTCACAAAACTCTCATTGTAATGCATGTTTAAGTAATAAAAGTCACAAGCTCCCTTTTTCTACATCTACAATTATTTCATCTCACCCCTTACAAATCATATTTTCAGATGTTTGGACCTCTCCCGTTTATTCTGTGGATGACTTCAAGTATTATGTTATTTTTGTTGATCACTTTACACGTTATGTCTGGTATTACCCATTAAAGAAGAAATCTCATGTATGTGATGTCTTTATTCGTTTCAAAGCACTAGTAGAAAATCAATTCAAACACTCCATTGTCACTCTTTACTCTGACAATGGTGGGGAATATCGAGCATTAGATCAATTCCTATCCCTTCATGGAATTTCTCATCTCACCTCTCCCCCACATACACCTGAACACAATGGTCTCTCCGAATGCCGCCATCGACATAATGTTGAAACTGGCCTTTCTCTACTCACTCACGCCTCACTTCCGCTCACATACTGGAATTATGCCTTTGCAACCGCTGTGTATCTCATTAATCGCATGCCCACATCCACACTCTCCTTTTTCTCTCCTTATGAGTCCCTTTTCCGTTCTCCACCAAACTACACAAAACTCTGTATCTTTGGTTGCTTATGCTATCCATGGCTTCGTCCCTATTCTAGTCATAAACTTGAGTCTCGATCCATCTCTTGTGTGTTTGTTGGGTACTCCCTCACCCAAAGTGCCTATCTTTGTCTTGATCCTTCCACTTCCAAACTCTACACATCCCATCATGTCAAATTTGTGGAATCTGTCTTTCCATTTAAATCCATTCAAAATCATTTTAGTCGTCCAAGTCCACAAATACTCCCAAATTGGTTTCTATCAACATCCTTTCTTCCCACTAAGGTTGTGCCACTCAACACAACTTCCACTGCCTCGCCCCTAAACTCGGATCCCTCTCACACCCAATCTCTGGTCAACCACCGCACATCCTCCAAAACTACACTTCCTCTTAGCTAAACTTCAATAGACCAAGCCACACCATCTGATTGCCCACAACATTCCAACAACACAAACATTAACCCACTCAATCTAAACCCAACCACTAACACCCATACCATGACCACTCGTGCTAAAAACAACATCCATAAACCCATCCAAAAACTTAATCTTACCGCTACTATCACCTCGAACCTTCTCCTTGAGCCGCACACATTGACCCAAGCCCTCAAAGATCCTACATGGCGTCAGGCCATGTCTGAAGAGTACAATGCTCTTGTGCGAAATGGAACCTGGGAACTTGTTCCCCCTGATTCCACGCAAAATCTTGTCGGTTGAAAATGGATTTATCGAATTAAATGTTTACCTGATGGCTCTGTTGATAGGTACAAAGCGCGACTCGTTGCTAAAGGGTTCCATCAACGTCCTGGTGTTGATTACTATGACACATTCAGTCCAGTTGTTAAACCTACCAATGTTCGCTTGATTCTTAGTCTTGCTGTTAGTCAAGGGTGGTCTCTTTGTCAACTTGATGTCAACAATGCCTTTCTACAAGGTCATCTCACTGAAGATGTTTTTATGGCCCAACCACCAGGTTTCCTTGACCGCTATAATCCCACAAATGTCTGTAAATTACGCAAGGCTATATATGGTCTCAAACAAGCACCACGAGCCTAGTACCATGAGCTAAGACAATTTCTTATAGCCTCTGGGTTTACAGACTCTCATGCGGACACATCACTCTTTGTCCTCAACACCAACAATACTTTAGTCTATCTCCTTGTGTATGTTGATGACATAATTATTACAGGATGTAATGCCACTACAGTTCAACAGTTTATTGCTCTTCTCAGCAAAAGATTCTCCATCAAAGATCTTGGTGATTTAACTTACTTTCTTGGTATTGAAGTTGTTACTACTTCCACTGGTTTACTTCTCTCTCAGCAAAAATACATCACAGACCTTCTCGCTCGTACAAATATGACAGGAGCCAAATCTGTCACCACTCCACTTGCCAATGAGCCAACACTTACAGTTCTTTCTAGCACTGTTTTGTCAGATCGTTCTGAATATAGAACAGTTGTTGGAAGTCTCCAATACTTATGCTTCACTCGCCCTGATATTGCATATGCTGTTAATAAATTATCTCAATTTATGCATCGACCTACTACTGATCATTGGAATGCTGTCAAGCGCTTGCTTTGCTATCTTTCTGGTACAGTTGATCATGGTCTTGCCTTGTACCGTGACACATCTCTATCTCTTCATGCCTTCTCTGATGCTAATTGGGCCGGTAATAAAGATGACTACACCTCCACCAGTGCTTATATTGTTTACCTCTGTCGCAATCCCATATCTTGGTCCTCTAAGAAACAATGTACGGTTGCCCGCTCCTCCACTAAAGTTGAATATCGTGCTGTTGCTTCTACAGTTGCTGAGCTACGTTGAATTTGTTCTCTTCTAACTGAGCTTGGCATTTGTCTTCTTGTTGCTCCAGTTATCTATTGTGACAACATTGGTGCAACCCATCTTTGTTCCAATCCTGTCTTCTATTCAAGAATGAAGCATGTTGCAATTGATTATCATTTTATTCGGGATCAAGTACAAAGTGGAGCTTTACGTGTCACCCATGTGTCCTCAGAAGATCAATTAGCTGATGCCTTAACCAAGCCTCTTCCACGCATTTGCTTCCAACTTTTAACGATCAAGGTTGGACTCTCTGACCGAGCTCCACCTTGAGGGGACATATTAGAAGAATTAATTTATTACTTATGTATTTATGTAATTATCTCATTAGTTTGTTATTTATGTTTTGTATATATCTGTATTGACAACAAATCCCATAGATTAGGTAATTAGCTAAATTTTAAAATATTTGATTTACTATTAATTGAGATTTGGTTAACAGTCCAATCTCTTATACGTGTATATATACCTTACCTTTATTCAATGAAAAGTGAGTCATTATTTCCAACTTCTATAATATATACACAACAAAATATGAAAAAATCCCAATATATCTTAAGTTTTCAATTGATGAGTAAAATTATTCTCTTATTATGACCCTCTTATTAATCGCATGGATTAATTCAGTTGCAAGTGATGTGTGTGTATATATATATATATATCAAAATTTATTATCATTATGATTATTATGCACACGTATATTCTTTCTCAGAATTTAGTGGTAAAATTGCAAAACGTTATGTGCTTTTAGCCTACTATACATTAGATTCTTCAATTATATATTTATAGGACGCATTTTCTCCGAAAAACAAAATTGTTGAGATGTTTTTCTCTTTCACTTGTCCAACTTAGTGAGAAGCAGTACATTTCAAGATCATCATCATATATACATATACACACATGTATACATTATGTATAGTAGCTTTATATACCTTAGATCCTAGGCCTTTGTGTAATACTTATTATTTGAAAAATATTTGACTAGGTCAAACGTAATCGCAGTACCACAATACATTAATATATACCTGTTGAACTTAATATTGGAAGAATTAAATTCTAAAAAAGATATATGTTACAATATCCTTTCCCACAGTCTACGTTAATTTTAAAAAGCAAAAAAAAAATCGCCAATTACTAATAAGGTAATTCTAACCATTCAAAAAAATTAATAAATAAAATAAGGTAATTATAATAAGTATATAAGCAATAAAAGCAATTCTTTTTTACGGTTGAATTTAGAATCATACACTAGCTAATAACTTCCTTTCAAAAAAACAAAAAGCTAATAACTAATAAGAAGCAATTAATACAAAAATTCTACTAACTAACAAATGTCCAACTAAAACAAATTAGAGGGAAAAAAAGGAAGAAATGATTATAGCCTTTCAATAGCTAAAACAAGATAATAAATTTTCATTTAAACAAATAGAAAATAGAAATAGATAACTAAACCATTTAATTTATAGAATGCGAAAGATACGCACCTTAGAAATTATATAAGTCGATCTCTTTCTTTTTTAAAATCTTCGCTTCTTTTTTTTTTTATGGAGGTTTGGAATTGGAAACTAAGAGGATGAGAATGGTTTTGTATGTGAGGGAATAAGAAGACTAAGAAGTCTTTTATGCTGATTTTAAAAAACTGAAAGAAGTCTTTTATTTTTTTGTTTTTATTTTTATTTTTTGAGAATCCACGTATACTGACTTGAAAAACTGAAATATAATGGTTTAAAACTTAATGAATAATTAAATGAACAATTATGCCAATTCATCTCTTTTATAGGGGCAATATTGGAAGAACAAAAATTTTAGAGGGGACAAAATAAAAACTTCAATTTATTTCACATATAAAATAGAAAACAAATTATTTAATTGGGGGCTCCGCCCCTGGTGGTGGATGAGAAACAACTAAAACGACATTGGAAATACGAAATGTGATTCTTTTAATACTAAAACGACATAGCATTAATGCATAAGTGATAGCACTATTCATTAAGGGTATTTTAGTCTTCTGACATCTTTTTAAAATCTGTTCCCAAATTACATGACGCAGAGCGTGAGATTAATAAATTAATAAGTAGATGGTTAATTTAGGTTTTTTTTTTTTTGTTTTGTTTTTTTTTAATAACATAATAGTTCAATTCACAGTTTCTTATAACAAAAATAATTAAATATACATAATTCTACGCAATATTTTGATATTTTTGGATATGTCGAGATTTGGATCATCAAATTTTGAAGTTTTATTCGAAATTTTCTTTTTTTAATTAAAGAAGATCCCAATATTTGTTTTATCATACGAACGCGAGTCTAAGCTTCTAGAGCCTCACTGCGCATGGGAGCCACAAGGGGGTAGTGCCTGAAGGCAGGACCTGGATCGCCTGCCCGAATTCATCCGTCTAATTCCCTCTCCATCCACTAAGAAGATGCCACGTCATTAAAATTCATTTTCATGTAAAACTCACGTTTCGTCTTAACGGTGACTGACTCACACTCCCGTCTACAGTTCAAAAAATTATGAAAGTTTGAAACCTCACATTTCCCTTATTAACACGATAGACGGAAAAAAAAAAAAAAAAAAGAAAAAGAAAAGAAAAACCCAGCATTTAAATTACCGAACTTAAGGGGGAAAAAAACCATAAATGAAACAAACCCAGAAACGCACGCCCAATTCCACTCTTCGGACTCTAATGGTGGTTTCGATCTTAAAGCTTGTGATTTCAAGCTTCGAAATTACTGCCGCAAGCCCCAATCATCGCTTCTAAGCCAAAGAATTTTCATGCCTCGGTGATACCGATGCCGAACGCCGCTAGTAATTTGAAACTAGGGTGTTTTCACCCCAATTCCTTTATCAAGCTTCTCTATAGTTTAATTTGGTGGTTTTGGAGAGGTAATAATAGATCCAGATGTTATTTTCTTTTTACGCACGTTGGGTCATAAATGTGAGAGAAAACCCTGTGTTCTTTGTTTTGGCCATAAAATAGGTACCGCCGTTAAAGAGATCTTGCGTTCTGGGTTTAATAGATATTTTAAAAAAAAAAAAAAAAAATTATTTTCACGCTTTTTTTGGGTCAGACGGAGTGAATTCCGGTAAGAAGAAATGTGAGTTTGATAAGGATGTAAATTTTTAATGACGTGGCAACTTGTTATTGAGTGCATAGGAAGCCGGACAGACAAATTCCAGGTGATCCGGGTCCCTGAAGGCATAAGCAAAGATCTGGGTAGTTTACAAAGTCTCTTTCCTTTTTTTTTTTTCGGTATTTAAACAACACAAAACTCCATGCCATGAAGTACTTAATAGGAAAGCTTATCCAACATATATATATATATACCTCAAAACAATAATAAGTTCCAGGAAACTGAAGACAAGATTAATGAAATCAATAATCTTTGTTTGTTTTCTGTTGTAATCTTATCAGTTTTTCAACAATAAATTTCTTCTTATATTAATAAATTTCGTATTTTACTAATTGCATGTGCATAAAAATGTGATATCCGTACACATGCATTTTACGTTTAAACATTGTTTACCTAAACGTCAAGAACCTGATCTTTTATATCGGTTATACTTAGGTGTTCAGATGTCCAACCAAGACATGAAAAAAAAAAAAGACATTGCATGAACCTTTAATCTTTGTAGTAGTACATCATACGCCTAATAGATAGTTTTCAAGGAGATTGATGTTACTAGCTACTTGGATATAGAATGACTAGTACTAATTTTATTTTCTTTCACATGCCTTTATTGGTTAATAAAGACAAAAGCCTTTACATATAACTATTAGTTATTTATAGAACTAAACAATTATAAGAACTTTGCATTCCTACTAGTTTTATAATTATGACACGCGTGTGTGTATAAGTTATATATTTTTTTAGCCGAGATCTGACAATTATGATATTACATAAAAATACGTGTATTATTAATATTTTATTTTTATTATAAGAAAATATATATGATAAATTTTAATTGGTCAAAATGATAGTTATGTATAAGAAAAAAAAAATTAATGACTTAGTACCTGTATATATATATATATACATCCTGTCGTAGAAATTCTTCACTTTGTTAGTCAAGTGATTATCTACAAATTAAAAGTTACTATACAAATTTATATAAAAGAAAAGTTATTACAAATTAAATTTACAAATACTACATTCAAAGACATGAAGAGATGCCTATTGCTACTTTAGAAGGGACAAGATATGTAGGATAAAATGAGAGTTTTTTTGGAAAAAAAAAAAAAGAAAAAAAAAAAGAAAGAAAAAAATGCTATTGAACATAATAAAGATGGAGTCATTATGATGATAGTATTAATAATCATAATCATATTGTACTCAAGTATGATCATTGTAGGTCTTGTTCGTAAAGTCCCCTATCGTTCTCTCCTTATCCCGCTTTTTGTTTGTTCCGCACTCCAACAACATTGTTGTACTAATGATCAAAAACAAGAAACTCCAAAGAGATCCCACTACTCCTATGTTACTCGATGGTTGCGGAAAAGAGGCCAGGAAAGTATGTGAGGACTGATAAAAGCGCGAGTAGCCCGCCGGTTGAGTTTCATTATCTATCTAGTTGCAAAATATATATTATACATCTTTTGCATAACAAATAACATATAACATAATCTAACATCGACAAGGACTGATTGTATTCTTTATCATTATATCTTACTATTTTAGTTCAAACGACTCCATAGTTAATTCAATTTTATTTAGTGAAGAACAAGAAGTTTCTGACAAAGACTAATTCAACGTCATTTCTACATGAGTACTCACCGGCCAATATTGATGAAGACTTTCTTTTGCTAGATATTGACGAAGATTTGTCTGAAAGACAATTTACAGAAAGCAAAAAAATAAACAAGAAAAAGCCTGAGAGCAGTACTTTGTACCACTCGCCATATGCCAGTTCATTAAAACTATACATTCTCCTTAGCTCAATAATTTCTGTTCCAGTCTTCAACCGTGGTTAGTTCATATCATTTTAGTCTTGGTCTTCTTGCTAAGTTAACCACTCTCTTCTTGTTCCTGCTCACAAAAGGCAATTCAGTTTGGATCGGCTACGATAGTTTCTGTCACAACAAAAAATCCAAGGTCAACTTTTAGTAATTTGAAGTTGAAATAGTTATTTTTTTCAAAATTTCAAAAAATTAAATAATTGAAGTTTAAAAAATTTACTCCTCACAAATAAGTAAAATTCAAATTAAGGAAGTCTCTCGTTAACATAGATTTTCAAGAAAATACTCCACTCAAAGTTTAGAGGAATTCGAATTAATTTATTTAGAAACTTTTCATTAATTTTAATTTTTCAAAGAAACTCATCACTTAAAGTTTGGAAGAAAACTCTAATTAATTAATTTAGAAACATTGTTAAATTCATAACATTAAAAAAAAAATATGAGTCAAATTAAAACTTTAGGTCCAATGTTCAAATAATCTACATAAAATCATTTATATTTCTAAATACTAAATTTAATAGTAAAATGATCCTCATACCTCTACTTAGTAAATATACTACTAATAACTAAATAAATTGGAGTTAGAAAAGAAAAAATAAAACAAAATATGAACCAACCAATAAAAAGGATTTTAAACTATAAGTATATGTCAAATATGCTTACCAAGCCACCAGAAAAATTAGAACAAATTAGATTAACACCTTAAAAAGGAGGAAATATGGGGTGAGCATATGAATACTTAGTAGAAACTCAATTACCTTTTTGAGTGGATGCAATTTTTATCAAACCTGTATGGTTAATACATTTTCCAAAATCCATTTATAAATAAATTTTATTAAATAATTGGTATCTAGAATAATCACATATTCAAAATCAAAATCAAAAATCGCAAGATTGTACATATCATAAATTAATGCATCCCCATGAGCTTACACCCTCTCATCACAAACTAGTGTAGCTCATACTATATGTACTAAGTACTCTCTACCTAATATCTATAGTAGAGAACCAGAGCGACAAATCATGTGTCTAAGCCTATCGAACCGAAGAAGCAACTGAATGCCTCATCTGCCAAGTGGGAGTAATTAGAAAAACTTCGCGCGGGTTTACGGACTCTTATTGGAGGCAGGTGTACTAGTCTGCCTATTGTAATACTGCAATCTTTAAGATGTATCTCATATGTGATCCTATGGTATGTACAATATGTAACAAGATATCTATAAGAACCATGTAAAACAAAACCAAACAATGCTTTGAAACTCTACTTGATATTATTCTGGAATTTATTACAGCTTAGGTAGGAAATCTGTTAAATTACCCTAAGATCATGATTTTATAAATATATATAGAAATCACACAGTCTAATTCCTAAATAATCCAAGATTTTCTAACAATTTATTAAAATATTGTTTAATTCACGATTTTTCACAAAATAGTCATAATGCAAATTTTCAATTAAATCATGTATAAAATTAGGTAATTGAACCCCTACCTCAATCGAGTGTTCAAATAGCGTTACGGTGCTACAGATGATATTTGGCATCATTTGGGCATTATTTGGAGGGTAGAGTATCGTTTCGAACCTTTGATTGATAGGTTTGAAAATTTGATTTTTAATCAGAACTTCAGATCGGGAAATGAACTTCACCACTGAATTCAGAGCACTCAAAAATACTAGGTTAGACATATAACTTGATCAATTCAGGACATGACCGAACCCAGACTTGTGACACACAAATCGAGGTAAATTTAAGCCGTCAGATTTGGATTTTCATGACCATCACAAAAACGTGACAATATATATATATATCAAAATTATTTTTTTCACGAGTACATCACAAATATGAGATTTATTTTACGATCTAATGGTCAGATTGACAAAATTAAATATAAAACTAAAATAACTCAAAATTGATAAAAATAACAAAATTCAATCTGAGCAATATTGTGTCAAGATATATATATATATATATATATATATATATATATATATATATATATACACACACACCACATTAAAGATCGTGAAGAGACGAATCCATCCCGACCATTTTCATGGCAAAACGTCATTCAAATCGATGTCGGTATCAGAAAATTAGCCACGACTTCCATACATCACCAGCGGAGATCCAGGTAGTTTCAACCAACTGGGGTGGCAGCGCTAGCTTCGTCCGGCCTCTAGCTATCAACCACAAGTGGTTGCACAGCCCAGCAATGTCAGGAAGACCTTTGTCAGAGCTTCGCCAGAATTTCAGCATTTTTCGCTGTGAACAAGAAAGAAAGAGCTGGGAGAGAATCAGAAGAAAGAGATAGAATGGTGAGCTGAGAGTGTTTTTTTTTTAAAATTATATATATGAGTCCCACTACTAAAAAATTCATTATATTAAATTAAAAGAAAAGTGAGGTTTCACACCTTTCCCTTCTTAAAAGAATTTCATCTCGAAATTCAAACAGGACATAAGTTACCAGTAAAATGACAAGGGACGATAGTCAGAAGGAGAGTGAACCTCTAGCTATAGAATGTAGGAGTTACGGATAAAACACTAATAAGCAAAGAGCATGAAATATACGCTTCACCTATGGTATTAGAATTCTGCCAACATACTGAGGCCACACAAGACATAAGTTAAAGAGGTATATTAAGAGATATTACAAGATGGTTCATCAATAGGTATTAAGACCTCAACACCAAAGATTGGAAATAATGACTCCAAATTGGTAATTAATCATAGAAGTAGTGATGATAACTAAGGTAAGAAATTGAGAATACATGACTCTTATAACAAAAACACTAATTTTTAGGTACTAAAATATTTTAGCTGATCAAATGTCAAGTACGTATAATATCATCCTTAGATTACACCAGATCAATAACACAAATAGATAATATCATTTGTCTACTATTAAACTTAGTCCTAATATTCATTGAGTACAAAGGTTCAAACAAAATCCTCATCAATACAAGATAGCACTCAACAGGGTTTCAAACGGAAACAAATACACTTGTCTTACATTATACATAAGATAGACGAGTTCAGAGGTCATAAACGATAATAAGAGCATAATGACATAAGTCATTTACCATTCCTCATAACGAGCATGTAATAGCCACCACGTAAATAAATATTTCTAGTTAAGAACAAAGCTAGAACTTCCATTATAAGAAATCATCAACACAGAAGTATATAGTATAATAAATACCACTAGCTAAATTACTGCGATCCAAGCATATAAAATGCAAGTACCCACATAATAAATATTATCCAAAGGCTTCCCAATTCTTTTATCTAAGATAACATCATATCATAATTAAATCTAAAGACTCTCCAAGCCTATTTGCCAAATATAAGATTATAAAAATAATCCAGATCATCATTTAGCTCTAAAGACTTTCTAAGTCTTTGGTACAAGAAAAAGTCATATAGAAATTACTCAATACCTAATATGTAAATAAATTTGTTAACAATACTACAATGCCCCAGATATAAAGTTTTAACAGAATAGGTTGTCTCTGCAGTGACACCTTTCTCCCATCTAACCTCATTTCATTTTTAAATTAAAAATAATTTTGAAAATAGTTTTGAAAATATGTAGGACAAATATCAAGAGTATATAGAAATACTACACTAGTTTACAATAAGGTTTCACCTTAGCTATTAACAAACCAAATCTGAACTTTAAGTATTCTTTTTGAAAATTTAAAGATAGAGTTCAATAATTCTCAATATAGACTCATAAGTAAATTGATTCTTATGTCATCAGTTATACCACCATAATGATGCTTTGATCCAAATTGAATCAAGTAATGAGTTACAAGTTGAATTCAATACAAATGAACTCAATAATGACTTTAATCCGAAATAGATTATAACTAGAGTCTCCACAATCCCAAAGTTAGTATAAGTAAATATCATAAATATTACTCACTCATTAACACCAAGAAAAAAAAAAACATCGACAAGATATAATTGCATCATCATTAGTTAATCAGTTTAATATTTAAAACTCTAATTCTACTTACTAAGCTAAGTAAATAGGACAAGAAGACATTTTTTTTTTCACTTGATAGATAGTTTATTAATTAGACTATCAAGCACTTAAAATTATGTTAATTTCTTTTAAATTATAGATAAACATAATAGAAATTTTCTTAACATTTCAAAACTTTTTCTAAAGTTTCAAATACGTATCTCTACGAGATTCAAAAACAAGTCTTCTTTTTGTTAAGAAATTATATTATGCATATAATTTCCCATAATTATTATTAATGAAAAAACTTTAAGTAATACACTAGTGAGAGTTTCTTTAGGTTTCATAACTTTGAAATACCATACTCTGACAATTTTATTAAAAACGATTTTAAAAGTCATTTTAACAATAAGAAGAACCTATAAAGAATTGTAAAAAATAATTGAGTGCGTCGAGTGTAAATTTAATTTAATTTTTTATTTTATTTTATTTTTATTATTTTTTTACCTCACTCAACTTATCAAGCATATTATTTCATAGCTCTTGTCTATTTGAAAATCTATGTTTCAGAAATCATATAGTTAAAATTTTTATTTCAAAAGAAGATATCAGATATCATTATGCATCACCTAAGTTTCTCCAATATATATCTTTTCCAAATTCTCAAATACAAAGTCATCGCAAGCCTCTAACACTAAGAGTTCTAACACTTAGAAAATTAAGTTAAAACTAATCACACAAGTGTTCAAATATCCAATTAGAGTAAACAATGCAAAGTCAATCCTACTTGATTAACTTATCCACTGAATAAGATATTTATTGGATATTACGGATTCAATAATCAAATAAACAATGACATCACATATTTGTCATTAAACAGATCACATATCTAATGAAAAGCTTAGAAGGATTGGTAAATCCAAGCAATAAGGAAAATAGGATCATACCAACAAGATTTCATAAAACTTCCAAAATATGTTTTCAAAATATAAAAAAATATATAAAATTTCTCAATTTTTACAAGGTTCCAAACAAGTTAGCATAACTAATTTTACCTAGCAAAATTCTTATAATAAGATATTGTACATTTGATTTTTAGAAATATATACACAAACGTCCAAGAATTTATATGTATACCACATTAAATCACACTAATGGTCCTTTAAAAAAATACAAACTTTTTACTATTTCTTGGCTCTTGCCTCGGTACTCTTCTTCTCGGAGGAATTTTACTAGTCTCTATAAATATGTCAAAGTATCAGTGAGACAATGATGTTGAATTTTTTAAAATACTTATTCTTTTTTTTTTTTTGCATTCTAGTTACAATCTAATCGAATGGTGTTACATTCTAGGCAAAATAAATAACCCACTCTGATACCAAAATTTTCTGTCACGACCCAAACCTCGAGCTAGTGGCAGAAAGGGAGATTCCTAAGTAGACATTCAAAATTTATTTAAAAATAATAATAATAATAATATAATTTTAGTAATAAAACTCTCACAGTTTTTTGATCACCATTAGATATAGATCGTTAATGAAATTTATTAAAACAAACCAAGCATTATCATCAGTAGTCTCATAATCTAGCACACTAATTATACATACCGAGTCCGTGAAACGAGCCCTTATAAACAGATATATCTTATAAAGTTACCAATTTCCTACTTGGTAACTAGCTCCTTCCTAAATTGCTCCTAAATCTCCAAAATCACACCGAGCACTACCTGAGAGGGAAAAAGTAAGGGGTGAGCATTCACATACTCAGTAGAAATTTAGTTACCTTTTGGATGGATGCAATTTTACCAAACCTACATAGTTAGTTCCTTTAAATCTATTTATAAATCAAGATTATAAATCCATGGTATCCAGAATAATCACATATTCAAAACCAAAACCAAATCCACATCATTATTGTACATATCATATATCAACAAGAATATAAGTGAGCTCTCATATTCTCATCACGGTCCTGTAATACCTCTGTAACAGAGATACCCAACATCCTGACACTACCCGTAGGAGTATTAGCAAAAACCTACGCAGGGGCCTAGGTCTCTCACCTAGCACTACAGTAAATCGCCAACGATCTAAAAATACTGCAATGCTATTATGGAACTCAAGTATATGATCCTATAATATGCATAATGTGTAATTATATACAACAACCATGCATCCAATAATCAAATCATACTTTAAAATTCAACTTGCCATTACTCTGGGGTTTACTATACATGGGCAGTGTTGGGATTTTTGCCCTAAAAAGCAGATTTTCAATTTTATCCTTTTGAGTATAAACAACTTTCTCTTATATGCAATTATGATATTTGCTATATTAAACTATCTTTGTTGAATAGTTTATTCTTCTGAAAAATATTCTATAACTTTATATGTGTATAAAGAAACAAACATGATTAAGTATTAATTATGGAGAGACTTGTTTCTTTATCTAAGTCTAAATAAAGTAGCTTACAATATGTAAATAAAGATGGAATACTTTATTTACTATAGGTTTTAGTGTTTGTCTATCTCAACGGGAATGATGTGTCTCAAATCATTGAAGTATCTGACTTCTGATAAAAATACTAATACAATATAAACAAGTTATGTGTATTAAACTTGACCAGGTAATATAAAGAATTAGAGTGTCATAACTCAATTCTTATATTATCACAAACTAGCTCTTAGCATATAGATCTTAATCCTTGATGTTTGACCGGACGTGCTTTCATGGGTTATAGCATTTTGATTTGTTAAAAGACTAACTTCTATAAAATTAGAGGTGAACTCTGGCATATTGGAGGTTATGGCTTATGAATTGATGGGAACACCAAATAGTTAAGGACACTATATATTAATACCACTTTAGGTTCTTTCAAGATTCATGAAATAATTAAATCTAAGATCTTAGTATTCACTTTGTGAATTGGTTGATAATTTTGTCTAAATGGCTATTGAGAACAAAATTATCGACAACATTATTCCTTGATAGAAAGATGGTAGCTTAAAAGTAAATAGATGTTGGAGGAGTATTACGGTAATTTCACCTATCCAACTACGGCATTGTATAGAGATTCTATATGTGGTATAGAATATGCTAGATGGATCGGTTAATCAAGGTTAGTTGATTAAATCTCTATAAAATGCATGACATTTAATCTAAGAGTGCAGTATTGGGCCTTTAATGGAGTGTCACATTTACTAATAATATTTATATAAATACCATAATAAGAGTAATTATATATTTATCATATTATTGGAGCTTAGATTATTTAGATCCATTAGGTCCCTTGTCTAGCTCAATTAAGCTCATTAATTAGTTGGTGGTATTTGTGAAATTAGTTTCATGAAACTGTGTAAAATAATGATTCTATACAGAAGTTGGTATTTTTATAAATAAGTTTCATGAGTTGGACATATTTATAAAAATACACCCAAAGCCCAAATTGGAGAACAAGCCCAATCCTAATTGAACTAGGATTAGCAGTTTTTGGTCCCATATATAATATATATGAGAGAGAAAAAACTACACAGTAACTCATATAGAGTCACACGCATAGACACAGAGAGAGAGAGAGAAAAATCGGCCAAAGTTGAGAAAGAGAAGAGAGAAAAAAGTTTCCTACTATCTCACAGTCCCATCTCACATCCCGGTGTTCCATAGGATCAAGAAGGTTTTCTTGATCGTTCTCCAACGAAGGTTTCGACTTGGTTCCCACTCGGCTCATTAACCAAAAGCAAAAACATAGACAAGAAGATTTAGGATTGGAGGTTTGATCACCATCAATAAGGAGATCAAGGAGGAATACGCCAAGAGGTAAACCCTAATCTCATCTCTAGGGTTTTGTATCTAGATTTGATTTATATTGTACATGATCCTGTACATGATGTATGTGTGTTATATGGTTATGAAAACTGTTTTCATGTAAAATTTTAAAACCTAAATCCGCTAATTTTTTCTGCTGCGTTCATGATATGATCATGTATTTTCATATCTGCATGCATGCATGATTTTCCTAAGTGTTAGATCAATTTAACCAACAACACACTGTTGTTTTACCCCATAGTTACAATATAAAAATATGTATAAAATCTACACAGTCCAATCCCAGTATAATCTAATAATTTTCAGCAATTTCATAAACCATCGTAAAATCACGATTTTTCATAAATAAGTTTTAATGCAATTAAAATCCGAAGTAAATATAAAAGTCAGGTAATCGAACCCCTACCTCTATATGGTAGTGATAGCGGATCAATGACACTCGAACAATCCCCCCTGGTCACTCAGGTACTTAAATGGCAATTTTTGGTTCCTGATAAGTCCACTTGAAAATGTGACTTTTCAACCTGAGCTTCAAACAAAGAAACGGAGATCACCATTGAATTTAGAGCACCAAAAAATGCTAGGTTAGGTATATACTTTGTCAAAAACGGGTCCCAGTACAGAACCCTATTGTGGCACGCAAAATGGTGCAATTTTGTGCCACGAAAATTCAATTTCATGTCTTGATCTCACTGAGTCCAAATTCGAAGCCAGAACTCAGTTTCGAGGTCCATAGCATTAATTAAGCCTAAAAATCTGAGAATTACATAAATACCACCTTTTGAAAATAATTAGAAAAATATCATCTTTTCCTAATTACTATTTACCACACTTACTGTTACCTTTTTATTTTTATCAATTGTAATTATTCATGATTTTTAACCCTCTTTCACCTCATGTATTTACCTCGGATAAATAAATCATGTAACCAAATTAATTACGTAATTATTACCTTTTATATTATTGGTAAAAATGATAAATATGGTAAAAACTTACCGGAGATAAATTTTGACGAGCAACCACTTGGAGCTGGTAGGCGATGACGAGACAAGACTCCACTTGCTGAAGGTGTCAAAAACGGAGGTCGGACAGCGCTCTAGTGGCCAGAAAACCTTGCCGGAAGTGGAATTTTTGCGAGACCGCTGCGGCTTCGTCCAACATCAAAACAAGGCGAGACCAATGACGTTGGCTTCGTCTTCGAAAGCTCTTTGACAAGGGCTAGTGCGTGGGCCCAGTTAGGTAACAGGGGCGGCCCAGCAAAGCTTAGACAGAAAGCGCTCATTTCTCTCTTTTTCTCTCTTCTAAGCCTTTCTCTTTTAGAATTTGAGAGTTTCTAAAGGTTTATAAGCAAAAAAAAAAAAAAACGGGCACTGTAACAAATTAATAAAATATTCAAATATTTTCAATATTTTATTTCAAAAATTGATATTTACAATTGT
>JXTB01000054.1:1276310-1294474 GCA_002914805.1 Parasponia andersonii
GACTTAGGCCAAGGCCAAGACGGGCTAACCTATGATGAGCCAAGGTAGACTGACCCATCGCGCACCGACCCTTCATGGTTCGACCCATTTTGGTCCATTCTTTTTTAATTTTGGTCGATTTGCACACATCACAAATTGGAATTATCCAGAAAAGATGCCGATCAAGATAGCCACGGATCATGACCAGATCGTGGCCCTAACAATCTCCCCCATGGACAAAATATCCAATAATTCCAATTACCCGCAAAATTGACACATATGAGCACAACAAACAAATAAAGATAAAAGAAACGAAAACCATGGACAACTGCACAAATTTGAAAATCAAACAAAGCACTTCTCCCTATTTTTTTGTCAAAAAAAAAAAAAAAAAAGGTGGAGGTGGCCAAAGTTCTAGTCTATCCAAAAACAAACAAAACAACAACTTCCCCAACGAAAAGAAAAAACATTTCACCAGGAAAGAAGATGTTGCGATACGGACTGAAGGACTGGTAGACTTTGGGACTACAGTTGTTGCTGTTGTTGTAACAGGATCATGAGTGACTTCAGGAGACCCAACAGAAACTGGGGCTTGTAGCTCGACCAGTGTTGTTGCAACAGATGCATGATGAGGCAACAGGTACAATAGGGGAAGGTACTAAAATTTTAGCCGAAGGATCGTGCAAGCCCACCTTATAAAAGAGACGTTGCTAACATGAGATTTCGGAGAAGAATCCGAAGAAGTAACCTCAGATGTTGCAACATTTAGGGGTTAACTGTGGGACTTGCACCGAAGCTCCATCCTTGATCGGAGATGGCGGATTTTGCGACCAGAATGGAAAAAGAAAAATTGAAAAATCTCCTTTTTTTTTTTTCCCCTCAAAGGTTTAGGGCTTTTCACCTCTTTGATGATGGTGAGGATGAAGGAATAGGTTGGGATGATTCTATCTCAGCGTTTGCGGATCTGATCTTCTTCTTCGTGGAAGAAGACCTTCCCTTAGATGGTGATGGACTTTTGGCTCCTCTTGTTTTCACCATTGTCAAAGGTGAGAACTTGAACTCTGCAATAACAAGGAAGAAAAAACAAGAGAGAGAGAGAGAGAGAGAGAGAGAGAGAGAGAGAGAGAACGTGTGAGAGAGAATAAAAAGAAAATGGCACCAAAAATAATAAAAGTCCACAACATGAATCGGGTAACTCAAAGGTTTTTCTCCCACTTTCCGTTTTGAATTTTTAAATAAAAAAAAAAAACTCATTCCCGCTAAAAACAAAACAAGCACATAAAATCAAATGTTGTAACATTGAAAACGGAATATAGATTTAAACCTAAAGACCTTTTTTCTCTTTTAATTTTTTTAAAACGGAAAAATTAATAAAAGCTGGCCAAATAATAACAAGAATAAAATGCTAAAATTCTTTAAATGGAATATACTCAAAATTATGAATTAGCATATTTATTCTAAGCATAAAAATGATTCTAGAATTATATCAATTTTAAAATTATTGTCAAATTAATTTCAAAACTTATTGAATGAATTGAATTGACTAATGACTGACAAATATTTTTCTTAATCTCGTTAAATTTCCTTCTACTCTTCACAAGTAATAAATTGTGCTTCATTATTAATATTATTTTTCATTATTATTATCTTCAGCATATTAAATCACTCTTAAACAATAGCTTTCACTTTAAACTAAATAACTATTTTCATATAATAGATTGTCCTATTTATATTTTGATAAATAGGTCCAAATTACTCATGAACGGTTTTCACTCTTCAATGTTAGATAGCATTTCTATTTATAATACATGTAAACACAATATTTTTAATGCAAGAGATCAACTACTTATAATACATGTAAACACAATATTTTTAATACAAGAGATCAGTCAAATGCTTGTAGTTAAAATTCAATCTAGATTATTCGGTTTATCCAATGCAACAAGAAAATTCAATAAACAAGAATCTTAAAATCAATTCAATTAAACAATCAAAGTTATGAAAGGGATAAATCACTTTTCTTTTCTAAAATCCCAAGAATTTTCCAAATAAAAATTGTAGGGATTATTCATGCAAAATTTTTCGGCCAGAACAAATACTAGTAAGAAAATAAAAATCAAATCAAACAGATTAAACTCTCAAAGATATCCTTAAGGGATCAAATCTAATAAAATCAAGAGTCTTAGTGAAACTATCAGCAAGTTATCTCTTTGTTTCAACAAAATCTAATGTAATTATTTTTCATTCAACAAAATCCCAGATAAATTGATGAACAAAAAATTTGAACTCTAGATTGAGAAGTAAAAACAAACACAATTTCATTCTCACGAATTTGAGTGATGATTGTTTCAAAAATAAAATGTTTAAGAAAAAAAATATTTTCTCTACTCTTCCTCTCTTGTAGTCTCTCTCAATCAACAAATTGGTCAATTTTTCACTATTCATCATCTCACGATCCTTCTCTTGAGATAAGGTATAATAATTATTCAAAGATCTAAAACCTTCTAAAGTACACTTACCTGAAATATCCAAAACTTGACACTTTTTATAGGTAAATTGCACGTTCGAATTCGAGTCACACAGTTGAATTATACTAATTAAATTAGTATTAAGTCTCTCCACATGCATGATCTTTTCTAACTTTGGAAAACCTTTAACATTAATAATTGGTACGGCAGGACTCTTTCCAATAATTGGTACGACAGAACTCTTTCTTTGATTCCATCATTAAAGGTTATCATACCGTCAGAAATTAGTTTTGTGGCTAGCTAAAATGGTCTTGTCACCTGTCATATACCTAGAACATTCACTATCAAAATACCATGAGTTAGTAATACTAGTTCTCAGACATATAAAAGAAGAAAAGTAATTAAGATTAGACTTTCTAACCTACATTTTTCTAGATTTATTTCTTAAATAAATTTTTGTTGTTGGAGTTTTTCTTGTAGCAGATCCTAAAAATGATTTTTTTGAAATAATCATTTTCCAAAAGTCTTAACATGTTAAAATATCTAGGTCGAATGTCACCTTTAGCACTACAAATATGATAAATGGGTATGAATTTCTTACATTTAGATGTTGTGGACGAACTGTTGTTACAACAATAGGGACAAGTTTTCTGTCTCTAGCAAATTTTCCTGTTGTTACAACAGTAAGCATAAAACGGAGACCACTTCTGCTTGATGCCTGAGATCCTGCTGTTACAATAGCAGGTGTGCTTATGGGTGTACAAAGTTTTTTTGAATCTATTGTTACAACAGAAGGTGGGCTCACAAATTCAGAAATAGCTTTAACAAAAACAAGCTTAGATCCAGAACACTCATCTTTAAAGCCAAGAACAAAAAGATCACCAGAGACTTACCAGATAACAATATATGATCCAATTGAGATGAACCAGAATTAAGCATTTTAAGAGATTTCATTGTTCTATCAAATTTAAAAGAGATCTCTTTTAATCGCTTCTCTTTTTCATTAATAATTAATTCCAATTCTTGAATTCTTTTGAATGAATTTTCTTTAAACTCAAGTCAATAAGAATTGGATTTTGACAAACCTCGATTTTTAGCACAAACTCACTCTCATTGTGCATACAAAAATTTGTATGCATTACCAAGAAAATCTTCATCAACCTCTGAATAATCATTATTGTCAGAACTAAATTCTGCTATATTATTCTCTGGTTTTCAAATTCTGCCTTTTTGACCTATATAAATATTACATATACTAAACTTCAAAACAAAATTCCAAAAATTCGATTTTCAACTTGTTTCGTATTAATGCACATTAATCAATTTACGAAGTATATAAAAGTAAATACCATAGACCTGAAAAAATGAGGATATACATGAATAATTATATGCTTATCTTCTTTTTGAGTAATTCTATTATGACTCTTCTTAAAAGGGACAAGCTCCACATAAGATTAACTTCAATTGAAAAGAAGACGTTAATAATAATTAAGCTTAATAATAAGCCATTATGCTATAATCATTGTTAACTTCGTTGGACAAGGAAAAGAATGAGAAATTAATTTTATTACAAAATTCCATACTGCCCATGAAAGGACGAGAAGCCGTGAGATAATAATGTACCTTTTCCTCAGAGTTTTATCGAACAAACAAAGAGAAGACAGAAGCTCTATAGCTCTATGGCTAATTACAACATGAGAGGAATATTCATTGTTGTGAAAGTAATACTACTATCAAATATGCTATTTTTAGGTCTTTTTTTTTAAAAAAAAAAATACCCCATTTACCCTCCACTTCTATTTCCTTACCATCGTCCCCCTCCTCGTTTATTTCCTTTAGTAATAATTTTGAAACATCACCACCAAAAGATACAAATTTTGTACTCCTTTAGGTGTGCCGAAATGAGGCCAATAAAATATGTGAAGAGAAATTAGAGCGAGTGAAATACAGGGCTCTCAAATCACTCAAATCCCTTTCAATAGTGGTATTATTCTAAATAAATAATAAAAATAAAATTTTCGAATTTTTATCTAAAAAGGTGCTATTTTCATAAATAAAATTTTTAAGAGATGATAATTTGTTGAGCTATTTTCCTAAACAATTTTCTAAAATAGTATCTTATCTTCGCCGACATGGCGTATAACTATTTTGAGGGATGATTGATGAGCTCGAACAAGTACTCATCTCTACTCCCAAGAAAAATAAAAACTAACCTCTTTTTTCGATCTCAAAAAATTTATATTGTAACTCTCACGAGAGGCTAAAGAGAAAATACTTTGATCTCCTCCAACATCTCTCTCTTCTATCCCCTCACTCTCATTCGGGAATGTGATTTTTCTTCCATCCCCTCACTCTCATTCGGGAATGTGATTTTTCTATCCTTTTATTTTCCTAATAAGTCTATATTCTAATATGTATTACTACCTAATCTTTCTTTAGATTTAAATCTATAATGCAAATGAATTAATTTTCTTTTCAACCAAGTGTAAATCTGATTTAGTGTTAGAAACATAATACTCTACCCACTAGAAATGCAATTAAATAGCAAGTAAAGATAATTGTTTAATGATTTGTTATCTTTTCACTTTGCAAATTATAATAACTCACAGTCTTACTGCTGTTGTATTTATGATCTAATTGTATCATTCTTTTGAGGAATTTGAATTTATAATCCTCTATTCTTATACTATGATTGAAGCTTTTAACTTTTATTAAAAAATTTTCCTTGAAGAGCCCCATTTTTTATCCCAAAAAAAAACAAACAAACAAACAATCGGGTTGTCCTCGCTAGTACTGCTACACTCTTTGCATACTAGCACATTTACAAACATTTTCCAGAGAGCAACTTATATACATGTTCAAAATTTAATCAATAATCAATAGTCAACGAATAATAATATTAACACTTCTATCCTTGGGGGAAAAAATGTAATCAATAGTCACCCATGGCCGCCAAAATAACAGCCACTTGTGTGAACCTTTCCTTGCTTTCCAACCTTTTCTGTTTTGTTGACTTCCCAAACAGTTACAGTACCACAACCCAGGAAAATTTTGAAAAATAACATTACATGAAGCTAGAAATAGACTGGAAAAATAACGACAATATTAACACAAGAAAAATGAACTCCCTACATAGGAAAAAGGGGAGATCGGTATATGACAGTTGGAAACAACACAGTTTTATTTACACGTCGTGTTGTTGCATTAATAAGCTTGACAGAAATTATATACAATTCTATTGCAGATTATAGGAGTAAACAATTAGAACTCAATACCACTATTTAACTGAACAGAGAAGGAAGGTCGACCAACACTGGTAAGAGGAGCATCCACTCTCACCACTAGCCCTGAATTCCCAACATTTCCATTCCACTTGGACCTGCCAATCTGAACCACCACCGGAAAAAAATAAGCAAACCCAAATAGGAAATTAAAGCAAAATAATAGGTATTAGTATAGAAGTTCTCGGTCAAGAACCTACACCAATATGCAGCACATAAAGTACTGAATATAATTTACAATAGCAAACCACATAGAGATCCGTTGTCTGTAAATATTGGAAATGCAGAACATAAAGAAAACTTGCATTTTGCAATGAATAATAATCTATAATCTGTATTAGCTTTTTTTAAAAAAAATATATGCCGGTCCTCCTGTTGAACATACAATATTTAGGAGGCATGAAATTCTAGCATATTCCAGGGTAAGCCCCATAACCGTCCAAGACAAGGAAGGGAACAAGTTCATAGCACATTATTAGAACATATAATCAAAACATACAATCTTTCAGCTTATATGCATCAAAGCCAGCTTTGGTTGAAGATCCTCAAAGCCAATATTCAAATATCAGATTTCAAATTTAGCAATTAGATCAAACAAAGCGAAACGTAGATGTAAGCTAATGTTTTAGTTTTGATGACAGAAGAAAAGCAGAAGCATATGCTATGGGAACATCAATACCATCTTGCAACACTGGAATGGAAATAACTTACCGATACTGATGCGTATGCCGAAGGATGCGTCGCTAGTGCACAACCGCATATCAAATTCAGGTGTTCTTTCACTGAATGAATAAGTTCTGCCCGCATTCCTGGGTTGCTTCCACCAAAAGTTGGCAATAAACTGATTTCAATAAATTTTAGGAGAGGAAAACATTAACATCAAGTGTAACAAAGGTTGAATAGTAAATAATACATGATCAAGTTTAACAGAAAGCCTAAATAATCATACTGCAAGAGGAATCAAACAACAAAGAGTGGCAACGGGACTAGGATAGAATCTGACTTTTAGTTTTGGGACTGATTGTTTATCTTCCGTCATATCAAACCCCCCCAAATCATGACTTCGCAATTTTCTGGGACTAATCTTTCGTCTTAGCAATAGCAAACACTTCAAATCATGACTTACCTGATGCCACTGGAACATGAGTTCAGAGTTTGGACAAAATCCTATTCAAAATGGTTTACCACTTTCTGACATGACTCCATTTGTGAAAATAGTGAAAAAATTTTCCATGTAGAAGGCAACGCAAACTGAGGAATAACCTACTTGGTTGACGATAAAATCCTGAAGACCTAAATTAGCACAGAGACTAAAAGTAGACAGACTACCCACGGTAAAAACAAATACTTGAAGCTTCATACCAACTACTCAAGTAACTGTATGACACCCTCTACATTGCAATCTTATCCATCATGGATAAAACAATTTCAAGACCCAACTCTTTTTTCACTTTTATATTTATTGCTGAATAAGACAAGTTTCCATACCCAAGTCATTTTTAAAACGATATTCAATAAGCAGTCAGCTACGCCAGTCAGATGGTGGTTATCACCATGTCCGATTGTCCAACACCAAACATACAAACGTCCCAGTCACAATAATATGGTGATATACACATAGGGACCCGACAGCCAAATTCTAATACTACTGCCAACATAGTTTCCTTAGGAAAAAATCAAAAAAGAGGCATAAATATAGTGCTGACAATTAGGTATTTAAACCTGATATATAATAGCCATACAATAAATGGAATGGCCATTTGCCAAGTTGTAATGACATGTTACCATACAACATAGGGACCAGACAGCTGAGTCTAATAATACACAGATTTAATTTTGTTTCTAGGGAAAAATATCAAAATAAGGAGCATACATGTAATAGTGAAAATCAGCTATTTAAATCTGATATGTAATATTTCAAAATTTAAACCACCCTTTGGTCCCAGAGAGGAGTTCAGATTACATAGGCCGAGCCCAGCCAAAACCAGAAAATTGCATAGGAACAACAGATTTTTTTTTCACTCAGAGAAGTAAGAAAGAGTTTAATTAGCTTTGCATCCTTTTATTTTCTGTGTTCTTTCAAGTCTTCTTATAATATGGGGAAAATGTATTTCTTCTTATTTTTTGTCTTTTGCCAAATCTTACAGGTTCAAAGGAACCAAGGAAACTCATTTTTAAAACATTCAGAATAACGTTTAGTACTCATTTTTAAAAAATCAGATTAAAGTTTAGTATGCTGTGGAACTTTGAAACAAAAAAAACAAATAACTCTAATGAACAAACCGTTTTACCTGTATAATGCAAAATAGACTGAAGAGAAAGCATACAACTGACCTGAATTGGACTGTAGGCCTCACCATGAGACCAGATCTCTGCCAGGCCAAGGCTTGTGCAAGACCTAATGTAAAAGACTTGTCTGGCCATTGTATCGTCGGAGAGATGCGTGTTCCCCATTTATTCTGATAAAACATTTAACAGAAATTCTTAGTTCTCACGCAAAAATAAATAAATAAATAAACAACAACCCAAAAAAAAAAAACACTAACTAACATCTACTTAAGGCGTAATTAACACTAGGAAAGAAGAATAAAATAAACATATAAGTATCTAATCAGTATGCGAACCTTGCATGAAAAGCTGAATCTCATTTCTCCCGGATATTGACCTTGAGCTTGTAGAAGGCCACCACAAATAGGCAAGAACGCACTTGTACTAAGCCCCTCACCAGACACATACGTGAATTGCCCATTTGGAAATTGCAAATCAACGAACGACTGTGTAGAGTGAAAAATGAAGAGACATGAGGAGAAACAATACAGATATTGCCAGAAAATTAAAAATAAAATAAAATATTTAAATAAAATAAAAAGCTAAAGTGGAGAGGGGGGAAAAAAGTGTTACAAATAACTTCACACTTCAGTGCAAGATTACTGCTACACCTAAGTAGAAACAATGTCTTACGACTACCAGGATAACAGAGTGATCTCAAAAGAAAACCATTTCATAATTTCAATTATCCAACCGGTCGATGCTAAATATAAATATGCATTGGATCAGACGTAGAAGTCACTAAAACATTTTTTTCCCTCAAATACTCATACTCCCGCTAAACCCTACACACTTTGGAATGCAGGAAACTCTAGCATATTGCCAGGTAGGACCCACAAGGAATTGATCCCCACGCCTCATGGAAGCAACAGCAAACCATGGGCATGACAATGAAAACCTTTATAGGTGATTCTACACAACTACAGGCCTACAAGATCAAGTTCCATTAATCATACTCAATATTCAACAGGTCCATCAATAATCATAATAATAAATGTGCATCGGAAATGAATGCAACCTTTGAGTGTGTGTGTGTGTGTGTGTGTGTGTGTGTCATGTAATGTTATAATCCCATTTCCAAGTACCAAGTATTTGTTAACGTTCAGAAAGCTGACTACCCTCTTAAACAAGGTAAAAGAACTTATCTCCATAATTATTAGTTCCCCACCTCATGTAACACCCTTGCCTTATTCTTCTCTGAATCACAAGCAGAACAGGTCCATGACAAAAACACACTTATTACAACAACAACCAAAGAACGGATAGGGAGGGAGGGAAGGATGTTTCTCGGGGTAATAATGATACCAGGCTCAAATGACTTTACAAGGTTCAGGTGCAGCAAAACAGCAGTAACAAGCCAGGAGCTAGTAAAATTAAGATATCAGGAAGAGAGAGAGAGAGAGAGAGAGAGAGAGAGAGAGAGAGGGGAGGAATAAAATGACTTAAGAAAAATAAATTAATAAGAAATGTCTCAAGGTTGGATCAATATAAGATGCACCGAATAGATTACTAAACATAAGAAAAGAGAGCAGCATGATAAACCAATAAGATCTAAACCAGAATGCTCTTACAGTTAATCAAGTTCTCAGCATGTTGGTCATACATGATCAGACATTGTAATCTAACCAATATCAATATGAGCTGTGTAGAAAGGCAACATCAGTAAATAAATCCATTTGAAAATGAATCAAACAAAACTACTGTCTACATCAACAAACACACAGTATATGATGCTTTAAAATCTCATGAAATAAAAGCAACTTACACAGGCTAAGGGATTGAGACATAGCATTGACATTAGGAGCCATCTTCTGTGTTTAGACCACACAGCTGGACAAAGTGAGTGCAAGCCATTCTGAAAATGAAACAAACAATCAACTGTATCCATGAACATTGTAAACATAACATCATCCAGGTTCAAGTCCTATTCTTTGGAAGAAACTGTAGGTCCATGAAGTTAATAGTAGCACATACCTTCCTATCATAACCATACCAAAGCAAGTGTTGCTTTGACAAATGCACAGGTAAAAGAAGAGTTGCATCGCGAACAAAAAGTACCGGCCCAAGCTGGACAAGGAAAAGAGACGAACTGTCACTCCTAGAAGAACTGTTGTGGGATGCTTCAACTCGCCATAAGTCTCCTCTTGCAACCAAAGAACCTTCCACATCATTTGTTCTACTATCATACGTTGATGTGAAATTGAAAATTCCCTGCATCCAATAGGATAAAATTAATAGAAATAAATATACAATCCGACAAACTCCTATCACAAGAAAAGGTTTCTACATCCTACCTACCATTATAAATTATAATTTCATTTAATCGCCATAATCTGGTGAAAATGAACAAATTAAAGACCATCAAACTCAACTAAAAGCTTGCCATAAGTAAGCTGCTAACAATTAATGGACAAAGCAATTCCCAAATACCACAGCTACTTTTCTGAAACAAACATTTTAATTACTTAAAATTAATTGCTGAGACAAAAACTGATAGAATCACAAGCTTCCTTTTTGGAATGATAATGTTATGTACCTACAAGAGCCTGGAACTTCGTATGACAATCATAAGCAAAGAATGAAAAAACATGAAAACAAAACATGAGAAACATGACCAACTATCATCTCTAAGAGGATCCACGCAACACACAAGGAATCGTCCTGTAGATTCTGCCGTCATACTCAGGGAAAGAAAAGAAAAGTAGAAACGGAATCTTGCATCCCACAACTGATTCGACCGACTTTAGATTCTTATCATTGCCCAGTTAATAGGCAACTCACTGGTTGCAAATTGTAAGTTGTAACTATCTAGATTCTTATCATCGCCCAGTTCATAGGTAACTCACTGGTTGCAAATTGTAAGTTGTAACCATCAGGTAACAACCATATTGTGTTTCTTTTGGAAAGTAAGTCAGGACACAGGCAGAAAACAGTTGTTCACATGGAAGTCACTAAAGCATTACTGAACCAAGGCAGATTTGTCCTGTCCAAATAAAACCAGTGTGAATTGTGAAAGTAGGTCTATGCACATGACTTATGCAGGTTTCATCTGGTTTACATATAAAAAGCTCGTGCGTCCCGTGCATAAAGCAACCTAGACTGAAGCATACCCAGTCAACAAACAATCCAATAGAGACAATAAAACAGTGGACGAAAGCAAGACATTTTTTCCATACACACTAAACTAAACAATTACTTTCACGTTAAAGTGATTAAACACAGTCACTGTTCTACTCACTAGGAGTCTAGAAGTTCTCAATTCTATGTATTGGTAGATTATTTCCCAAATCATAAATCTCGATTACATCTTACCAGTGATTACAAATATACCTGAGGTCTAGCAAGATGACCAGCAGTCCTGAGATTAAAGCCAGCAACTTCTTCCTCCACTGCTCCATCCGCACTATTGTCATTCTCAACAAACCCGAAATCTCTCAACCTATCGGTTAAGGGTCCGAGTTCGTCCTGAACAATCATACCAACATCAGCTCTCTGCCTGTTCTTATCAAAATCTATCCGGACCGACGCCATCGCATTCTCCTCTTGCCGAAACGGTACGGGCAGTATCCTGAAGAACTGCTGAACCATGCCATTCAAACACGCCCCAAAATCCGCCCCAGCCTGCCCAATCCTATTACCAATATCAAGAATCGCAGAAACCCCATTGATTCCAGAGTTATCAACAACCAACCCAAAGTCCCTTTTACCGAAACTCTGCGGCGGAAATTCAAGATCGAAGAGCTTAGAATTCTGAGGATTGGGCCACTGGAAAGGGGGCGGGTTTATGTGGGAATGGATCAACCCAGTGAAACCCTGAGCCAGCCGGTCCGCCAGGTCCTGACCGTGGCGTTGCACCTCCTCCCAAGCCTCAAATGACCTCTCTACTGACATCTTGGTCAAACTGAAGTCAACCCAGATTTTCCTATTACCTGATAAACTCAAAAAAAATCAACTTCATGGCTCCAGTGTCGACGTGAGCTCAAAAATACGAAATTCAAGCTTCCCAAAAAACAGAAAACGATCTATGAAATTAGATCCTACAAGCTACGCAGAACCGAAAAGAAACGCTGAAATTAGGGTTTCAAGCTTCAAAGGAGGATTTCAAAGCTTACGAAATTGAGCTCTTAGCTTGGGAATTCAAAGTCGGGACTGAAATTTTTAACCGTTCCCAGAAAAAACAAAATAGGCAAATTTTTTTGTGGCTTAAGTTTCTTTTCCGGAAGCAAAGAAAAAAAAAAATCAGAGATGGGAGAGCTAGGAAAATTGATGGTTTGTGAAATTAGGGTTTCGAATTTGGGATCAGGGAGGGAGAGAGAGAGAGAGAGAGAGAGAAAGGCGTAGGGTGCGTAATTCGCACGCGATTTTGACTGAGGCCACGTAGACAGGCGAGAAATGATTTGTGGCTCGGAGGATAAAGATATTATTTCGAGAGGCCGTAGCGTCACGGGTTGAGGACACAAATGCTGTCACTGACAAATCATACTCGAATGAAAAATATAAACAAGAATAAAAGCTTTTTTTGGGAAAAATAAAAAATAAAAAGAATTATTATGCATTGATTTTTCTAATGAAAAAATTATGGTGTGTATTTATTCACTTATTTCGATGTAATTTAAATAAAAAGAGTAAAATAAGTTATAATTAGAATAAATTTTAAAATGAAATAAAATAGAAAAAATTTAATAAAGATGAAAAATATTAGAATAGATTATTCAATATTAATATTTTATAGGTTCTGTTTTTATTTTAAGGCACAAAACATTTATTTCAATTATTGATGTGATTGATAAATTATTTTAACAAAAAATTTGAATTATTAAAATAAATATTTGTTCTAAAAAAATTATTTGAATAAAAAAAATTAGAATTATTGAAATAAACACTTAATTTAATGAATTTTTCATTTACATGAACTAAAATAAACAAAATAATCGAAACATATATATTTATCCACTTTATGGTGGACCACGAAGAAATTAATTAATTAATTAATTACATGGTCTAGAATAGTTACAAGGTTCCTAAAACATACATAGTTTTTATTAGATTCTGTGAGCTTTTATGGTGATTTTTTGGATTTAAAACTTATATTTACTTATGTATCAATCAAGAAGGCCAATTTAAGTTTTAAAGGTAATTTGAAACATTTAGAAAAATGTATTTAAACATTTAGAAAATGCATTTAAACATTTAAAAAAATGTATTTATAGTGGAGCTAGTGAGACTAAGCAGGATAAAATAAATCGGTGCCTTGTATCGTGCCCGCGTACCTCGTGCTCAATGCTCATAGTCATGGGTGTCTAATTGTAAATTTTTTTTCATGCTTACTCGTACCAAACTCATCTAGTCATAATTGAATGAAATTTTGTGAAACAGTTTTCCTTTAGAAAATCCTACTATAAAACTAATAAAAAATTGTTACTCAAGCTAATTTCCTCTACAATATTATTGTTAGATAGAGGAATAATTCTGGAAAAACATGAAACGAATCTCTAAAGGTGTTATATGTTATGTTACTTCTATCCTTACCATAGCTAAGGTTGGTCCGATGGTGACGTATAAAGTTGGAACAGGGCTAGTAGTTGCTCAAGCAAGCGAAAGATGGATCTTGGTCTTCACCATCAGCCATTTCTTCCTTTGGAATTGAGTGGGGAGCTCAGGTAAACTAATTGTGTCTGTATATATGTGTGTATCATAAGCTTAAGTGAGCTTTCAAATATTTTTAGGATATTTACTTCTTGTAATACCATTATAAAATTTCTCACTTCGGGTCGTTTGCTTGGCATTGATGCTACACTGAATTTTCATAGAAATACTCTGAAACAAGTCACATTAAAGCAGTGGACATGTGAAACGATTGTTGCTAAATGCTAATAGCATGTCTAATGTGCAAAACACAAATTAGAATAGAAATATTATGACAATGAGCATGTATTATTTATTGTATAGAAAACTAATTGGGTGTTGATGCATTGTAGAACTAATTTTGAACATCTCTTCTCAACGATGGCTACTATTTCAATTGGATTTGTTTGGAAGGTTGATGTTCTAAAAAGGCCTGATCTGCTTTCAGAAAAAGATAGAAAGAAAAGGAAATGCTGCTTGGAGTTTAATATGATTAGCTTGACTTTTAGGCAAAAGATTGGTGGTCAGGTCTTCATTTGTTTATCCTTTTTTTTTTAAGTATTGTGTAATGAGTGTTAAACCTGTACACATATAATTATGTTTTGGAAATATCATTTTCAGGAATTTGTTTAAGACGTTCTTTTTGCCATTAGAATTAATACAGTCTGGAAGGTTACATGATTTTTTTCCCCTCCAATTGCCTAACAGGTTGGGGAGGACTTGACAGATTTCATCATCGTGTTGAGGACTGGAAGTGCTGTCAAAACGTTTAGCGGGAACTTAGCACATCTCAGTTGGAGCAGGTCTTAGTGTACATGTAGCTGCTGGCATTGTTGGGCGAGTCGCTGAAGCTGATGTACATGTTGGAGTTGGTGGCTATGCTGCTTGCTATACGTACAGCTGTTCTAAAGGTAACTTCTTCATCACTTGCTTTTAGTATTCGCTGCTGTTGCCTGCTTTTAATGTAGAATCAAATGAAATATCACTGAAACTTTGGGAGAAAAGATAGTGGCTCCATGACTGATCATTATCAGGCATTTGTAATCTCGACGCTGGTCTCTTGAACGGCATGTACATACATAATATTTCCCATCTTACTATTTCTGTTCAAGAAGATGCTAAACTAGTGTAACTGATAAGAAAACTTGTAGCTGTGTTTTTTTTATTTATGCCACAGTTTTGATGACTCAAATCCCTCTCTACGACCGCTTGAGAGGTCTGTACTCTAGAGTCTAGAGAGTGCAAACTTTCTTTTGTTCTAATTAAAGTTGATGTACTTTGCAGGTGCTTTTCTTGGGTGTAAACTAGAACTTAGAAGGGACTATAGTGACAACTCGAGACACAAGACCACTCGAGATTTTACGGTAATCCATCCATGAATGCATCTGATATTCTTCTTGGGGCATTAACTAGGCCTCCTGCTGCTGCCATTCTTTATCATTCCCTCTCAAATCTTTTTGCCAAGCTTGAGAAATGATAGCTTTTTTTTTATTCTTTTGCCTCGCTCAAAAACATATTCCTCCTAATAGTTTTGACGGGCAGTCGCCCTATGTGTACATTCTTCCTTTCCTAGCTTCTTCCTCTTTTCAGTTTTTTCCCTATCCTCATTCCTTGCTTTACACTCCACATGAAGTAATTGGCACAAAAGTTTTGGTCAGCTGAAGAAGTACAGAAAGTTTTAGCTCTTACTTGGTTACATAATAAAAATACATGTAATGGAGCACAGATTAAATGTTTTTGGACACCACTTTATAGATTTTCATGGTGCACATTATATTCATTCTCAAGAATTAGAATTCTCTCTTTTCTTTGTGTTTGTGCACTATTTTCGACTTCTAGTTAAACTTCTATCGGGGTTTATGCAGTAGGGTCCAAAAATAACCCAACTTGAAGGGACTGCTTTAATCTAAAATCTAATTTCATCAAATTATGGCAGATACCGAATGATTCGACTATCTTAAGGTGATATAATATGAAATTCAAAAACATGTGCTACTAATAAATACTCCTACTTAATTGTGGACTAAAGAGAGATAGTTAATGTATGTCTATTTCTTTGAAAGGGGATATATGTATTATTATATAATTCATGCTAGATACGAACATATAAGCTTAATTCCTCAGCTGTATCCAACACAAAAATGTAATGGGAGCTACAGTCTCATTGAGTCCCTAGTTGTCCGGATTTGATTTCTTTTCTGTTTAGTTGTCTAAAGTTATACTTACTATTTAGTTTTTCATTACTAATGTCTGTGGGTTTGAAGAAAATGTTTTAGTCGTCAATTGACACCGAAATAGAACTAGTATTGTAACTAGTTAAAGAGCTCTTCCAAAAAAGGAATTGAAAAAGAACAAAATGAAAGAATATTGGAGCTTAATCAATTCATTTCTTAAAAATTTAAATCTATTACTTGATGTGAATAAGGCGACTGAGGCTGTCACTACTCACCACATGCAGACGACTCCGGTGGTGGCTCAAATGGGTCTTTAGATTGGAGTTTGCCTATCAAACACCTTCACTAAAAATTAACACTTTCAACTTACAAATATAGTTGGATTACGGGGGGGTTATTTTGTGATTGTGACGATGTGCGGCGCATGTCACTTTGAATGATAATAATATTTCTATGTAACAGTAAGGGAGTCCATATTACACTAAATTTAGTGATTATGTGATCAATGGCTACTACTTAATTTAAGTCATGAGAACTATTCCGTGTTAGTTGATAATTGTTAATTGATCCTGTAGTACTTTCCAGTTAGTTGTTTTATTTTATTTATTTAACTAGTCTCCAGTTGTTTTTATATTAAAATGCGCAAATTGAAATCACAAGCTAAGCCTAATTAGTAACTAATTAAAGTTCGACTCACCTCACCCAAATTATTTTCTTTGAAATGAATTAGAGAGCTTATTCACTCACATATCTAGGCTGTCATTTATTTTCCTTTCTGGAGCGTTCTGTATACAGGTTACATGCATCTAAATCTAAAAGTACTGCTCCGTTCATATGGTTTAACAAAATACCCTTTTTATTAACACAAAAAAAAAAAACAAACAAACAAACAAAGAAAAAAAAAATCACTTTTTGGTTTAGATTGGAAAAGTCTGAAAAAAAATTCTTTGCCTTGTAACTTCTTTACTTTACCTACCTCTCTGCTAGAGGCGTAAATTTCGGTGTGATCTGTCTTGAAATTTAATTAAGCTGAACCAGCCCAACCTGATATTATGTACGGCCCATCACGGCCTATGGCTGGGCCTAAGTGTCAAGGCCCACAAGTCAGTCTATCCTGACCCAGTGTAAGCTTTGCGCCTGTCCTGGTCTACGGGTTAGCCCATCCTAGCCAGTCGGCTCAGCTCAATAGGCCTGCTAAATACATATACATATACTATATACTATTCTAATACATATAGATTAAATGTAATATATATATACATATTAATCCTTCCGAATCTAATATTTTGTCACATAAGTCTAATATGGAATGTTGAGTCAAACTTTTTTTTAAACTATTACTAATTTAGATCATTCGTCAATTTTGTCTCTAAGTAAATTTGTCTTTTTTGAATGATATTTTTCTTTTTTCATTTTTTGAAAAGAAAAAGAGGAATCATGGTGATTTACCTCACACTCCCCTTCAATCTAGCCCCTAGCAGAGACCTATTCGGGACCATCTAGTGGAGTAATAAGGCGTCTTTACCCTCATGGTCTAGCCAGTTACGAGGAACAGAAGTGCCTTACTTTGACATAGACTCACACATCGGTAAGTCAATCTTGTAATGAGAAACGAAAAATACTTACACCGAATTATATCTGCACTTGTAGAGACTCGAACTCCCAACTACATAGAAGCCAGACCTTCACGTAGGCATTCTACTACCAAGTTACCACCACCGGTGGTAACAATATTTTTCCGTTTGAATTTAGGTAAAGTTTTTTTTAGGTAAAAAAGATATATTTATAAAAAAAGTATAGATCTACATAAAAGGCCAAAAGCCTAGTGGCAAATCTTTTTAAAAATATTAATAATTTAGATAATTTACCAAGTAGAATCGGAAGGCTTTTATTAGATGTGTCAAATAGTTAATCACGAGTCACAGACCAACCTGTCATGACCCATAGAATTCGCAGGTCAGGCCAAGCTAGGCCGAATAAGCTAATAGGCACGCCTAACCCAGCCTACCAGCTTGTCTATATTTGGGCCAGGCCGAGCTAGCAATGGGCTATTCTATGAGTTTAGTAGACAATTAGTATTTTTTTTTTCAAATATTTAACTAAATTTATTACTATTATTAAATTCTACTACTTTTGGAAGGAAATTAGAATCTGTTAAAAATTCATTCAAAAATCATTTTAAAAATAGTACAGTGATAAATTTTTCATTCAAAAATCATTTTAAAAATAGTACAGTGATAAATTTAATTAATGAGAAAAATCATTTTAAAAATAGTACAGTGATAAATTTAATTAATGAGAAAAAAAAA
>JXTB01000054.1:1302372-1340271 GCA_002914805.1 Parasponia andersonii
TAAAATAATATCTATAAATAAAATATATATATATATATATATTAAAATGCCGCCTGTTAACAAATATGTAAAGATACAGAGTATAAAACATTTATTAGATAATACTTTCTTCCAGAGGGTGAAAAGTCCACACCAAATTTTAAAATGCAATTGAAATTTAACAGAACCATCAATTGATAATTCCTTGCTGTATAAAAACAATAGCTGAATCTTGATTTTGGTGACCATGATGGAAACCTTTATTTTGAACACTTTCAAGTGATAAAAAAATTTATCCACATGTAAATTCTATTGTGCTAGCGTTAGATGCATCATAACCCTTTATTGCTGGGGTGAACTCCTAAACGGTATAACATACGTAAGTCCTTTCCTAGTAAAAGATTGTAATCAATGCAACCCCTTATGTACAATTTATGGATTCTTCATTGATCTTCAAGCGTGCACCCAAAGGACCTTACAATTTGCAAACTCTGCTGTCTTTAGCCTAAAAATATTACATAATGACTTTTTTTTTTTTTCTGAGATGTATTACATAATAACTTATATTCATTGATTATGTGGTAAACATTATGGGTTACAACAAGTGGACAATCCACCAATATATGGCAAAATCGTACCGTTTTGGTATTTAAAATTCCTATGGCCCAGGTAATTTTGGAAATTTAAAAAAGTAGTTTCTTTTTATGAGTCAAGTAATTTACCCAATATTTATATGCGGGGCTTTTAAATAAATCTAGCCAGTAATTGAGGCGAATTTTATTGTTTAAAATATTAAAGCAAACATTCTTGAAATTTAACTTCTTTTTGAAAATAAAAATATTTAATTACAATATTGTACATTGTATTTTAACAATTTATTCAATTCATACATTGTATTTTAGTTATTATCAACATTGACTTTTAAATTTAAACTTTATAATAAATTTATATTGTATTTGAGTCTAACATCGATTTTGACTATTTGGTTTTCCAAAATAGTCGTTTCAAACTTAAAACATATATTTAAAAAAACGTTTAATCTAAAACTAACTAAAATTAATAATTAAATAAAAAATATTAACAAGTTAATTGAAAAAATTCAAGAACCTTTTTTCAGTATGTAGCTTTAATTATTAATTTTGAATAAACTTTAAATTTGAATTTCTATTTAAATATGAGTATTTAAAGTTTGAAAGAGGTATTTTGGTAAATCAAATAGTCAAAATTAGTGTTTGACCCAGAGAGGATATACATTCGTAAGTTTTAAAGATGAATGTTAATATTGATAATAACAAAAAATAACGTATAAATTAAAATAAAAAGTTAAAATACGAAATATAAAAATATAATTATCATAAAAGAAAAAAAAATCACATACATGAGATGGTAGAATATATAATTCGGAGCTCTACAATTGGCTCATTAGTATGGAAAGTTACTAATTGTTGGCACGACTCTCTTTATATGAATCCTAAGGTTGCAAATGCCCTTACCTTTAGTATGAATTGTCTCTAACTTTATGTAGAATCTCCATTGCATTGAATACAGGTCTTGATGCTTTGGCTTGCTGGTCTTACCATTTTCCTCAACACGAGTTTGCAGCAAATAAAAATCATAATAAGTAGAGGTATAATTGTGAATATAATGCTAGATTATAATTAATTCATAAAGGAATATTAGCTTATTTACGTTTTTCATATCAAAATAAAAATATTTTGTTTATTTTTCTCTTTCATAATTGTCATTAATTTGTGTTATCATTTCTTCTCCATTTTCTTTTCAACTGTTATTGTGTAAATAGTATACTAAAGCTTATTATGACAGCCTTGTTATTCTTTTATAAGAATGACAATGGTACGGATTGATAATAATTTTTTAATTATTATCTTTATTTCCAAATGTTAATCGTAATATTATAACTGTCTTATTAATCACTCTTTTATATGCGATGATGGTGTGGAAAATAACCAATAGATAATGGAACAAATTATGAATATCTATTACTTGATAATGATAAAATAAGAAAAAAATATCAAGATAAAAATACTAATTTTGTTTTTATAAATGATAAAAATTAAACACAACAATATACTAAACATAACAATATACTAAATATTTTTCAAACTAAAAAATTCAAATATATATAAGTATATATAACTCTTTAAACTTATTATTTTATCAAAGACATATGAATGTAAAAATTATAAAATAAAATTAAATATATATGCAGAATAATTTTTTTTTGCGTGAATATATATATCAAAAATATAGTGTCAATTATACTAATGATGTGTTTATTCTCTGGTTCTAATTATTTTTCTTTATCATTTGAATCTGATAACTACAAATGAATGTATGTAATCGCGAGTTATATTGCTACCCGTATACTTTCACTAAGCTGAATCGGATATCTCACAAAAATATGAAAATTTTATGACAAAGTCTTCTTCTAAGTTTAGTTTCATCTTTTAAAAAAAAAAAAAAAAAAAGTAATGTTAGGACAATCTTAGAAAGAAAATTATTCAAAGTGAATATACGACAACTTGCAAGTTGCAAACCATCTTTTGATGGAGTACTGTGAAGTAAAACAAAATAATAATCGAAAGCGAAACATTTTGCTGTAGCTAAAACATGCTTGGTTGACCTGAAATCCAAAAGCGAAAAAAAACCCACTTATGCTAAAACGAAAATGATAATAAGCAGGGGTATTTATGACATTTCATCCAAAAAGAACCGCACAAACCAACGCGTTAATGGGGAGTTACGGAGTCGGACTCCCAGAATCTGACTTAATAGTATTTAAGCCTCGTTTTCTAACCGCAACTGTGACCAAAACGTGACGTTGTCAAGACATGTGTCAGGATACGACGGGCTATGTTGTAGCCTTCTTGCTGTGACTATCGGATTTCTTTTTTTTTTTTTTTTAATGATGTGTTATTTTCTTGTCCACGCCATCGGAGAGGGAGAAGCAATTTCCCACGTGCCAGAGATCGGCGCACGTGTAGGACCGGGGACCGGGTTGAGCAGTTGAGACTTGTACGTGGAGAGCATGGCGATGATGCGGACTCGGTCGGCTACTGTTCCTTTCACGTGAACCCACGCTCCAGCATGGCGACGTGGGGCCCCTCTCCATGTTGGAACCTTTTCTCATCATTGCTACCACCAGATGGCAGAAATACCATGAGGCATGAGCGTCGCTATGTGGTCGTTTTAGAGCGACATATGAATCATGCTTAATCTCATTTCAGGAAAAGAAAGAAAAAAAGAAAAAATATATATATATATTTTTTAGGCTGGTTAAAAGAAATTGTAGGGTTAATCTCTAATGGAATATTATGGTTATTCTCAAGTGTGCCATTTGTTTTAAAAAGTTTCTCATGTATTCCCCTTAACTCAAGAGTCCTATATTCTCTTCAAAAGAAACTTATTCTCTAAATTAGTCCAGAAAAAAAAAAAAATTTACAAAAAATACTAGGATTCGACTCCTGATCACGCACTCACGCCCCCAACCACTTGAGCTAGCTAGTATCTATTTTTAAAAAAAATGTAATTCTCAGTCTTAATATATGATTTAATTTTAAAACCTAACAAATTAGTATTTATTAGAGGATAAAACTAATTATAAAACATACAGTTCTAATAATTCAAGCTTCAAGCATTTTATCATTTTTTGGCCACCTTGTTCTGGTTTTAATATTGTTGATTCTTATTTTAAGATATTTGACAACTAACAAAGTTGTAAAATTCTATCCGGCCGTCCTCATGCAGTGGTCTCAAACTATAATCGAATAATGGATTCGGCCATTATAGATTTCCTTTGTTCATTTCTTTGTATTGTGACATGTATCCTCAATCATCACCTTGTCGTGTATATTTCCATGTATATTCTTTTGCCTATAAATACATTGTATAGCTACTCTTTTCATTGTACAAGCCTCTTACTAAAATTCTAGATGGATGGATCATTTTAGCAAAATTTCTGTATTTATATATGTTATGACGTTTGATAAGTAACATTGGAATCATAATTTCCGTAAATAGAGTATGATATACATTAAAAAAAAACTAATAATTTGCGTGTGACTTTTTTTATAGGACATTATTAGCAAATTCAAATTGAAGGAAAAAAAAAAAAAACGAAGCAAGACATAACATAGGATCAAGAACAAAAATTTTACCGAAATTCACCCAAGTTTTAGAAGTTTGGAGGTGCCGAAATATCTTTTAGGATGAAATAATATTAGAAAATATTTCGGAGAAATATCTAGAAAAAGGAGTGAAATTTTGGTAAAAATATTGATATTGTAATTCATAGTGTAATTTCCGTGAACTTTCGGGAAATTTCGGATAAACTTCAGAGAAATTCCATAACTAAAGGAAAAAAATTAAACTTAACAATTTTTAAGAATTTTTAAAATATAATCATTTTACAACTTTTTACACATCTAATATAAAAAATATAAATATATTACAACTACATTTTCTAACTATCAATATTAATAATTAAATAATAAATATATTTATTATATATATGAGTTGTTTTTAATGGTTCTAACTCTACTAATTATAACTATTCTTTTATGTTAATCGTATTTTTCTTCTCAATTCGTGTAATACATGTATTTTTATAATAAATAAAATAATCTTTTATCATTTTTAATTATGGTAAAATTCTTTTTTTTTTCATATTTTAATTTCTATTAATTTATATCCTTATTTTAAAATTTTTATATTTTTCTCGATATTTTCTTAATTTTTTGAGCCGGATATTTTGTCAAAACACGGATTTTTTTGTCCATGGAAAGGAATTGGCCGAATGAGTTTTAAGTCTATTTTGTCCGAGGACACGCGGAGAGTGATGCGCGTCTGATTAGCCGTGATGGTCAAAAGCCCAAAAAGAACATGAGCACGTGCAAAAGGCCGGGGGGTAAGACCAGTCAGCTTATAAGTCTCTCTCTTGTTTTGATGCGCAGCTACTTTTGCTTCTCTCTCTAAAACGTGGAAAAGACGAGACAACGAACCCATAATGAAGAGAGAGAAAGAACGAGGTAACTTCGTGGCAACTTGGTGCACACGCGCGACTGTGATCGCAATATCCACTTCAGCAACGATTTGTTTTTTAAAAGGAAATTTCAAACATTCAAATTTCATGGTTTTTCTATTTGGAAAAACTCTAGAATCCGGTAACTCAATAAAATAATAAAATAAAATCATGCTTTCTTAAGGAAAAACAAAAGATAATATCATTTTTATATTTATATTTTGATATTTTGTCCTTATTTTATATTTTAGTTATTACTAATATTGATTTAGATTTAAAAATAATTATAAATTTATTATTTAACATTAACTTAGAACAATTAATTTATTAACATGATTTAATAAATTTATTTTCGGATTAATTTTTATATAATTTATTTTTAATTTTTTAAGCAGTATTTTAATAAATTATTTGTTCTAAATTAATATTAGTATATAAATTTGTAATAAATTTTAAATCTAAAGATGAATATTAATAATAACTAAAACTCAAAATATAGTTTGAATAAACTTTTAATATAAAAAGTATAAGCGTGATATTATCAAAAAAAAAAAAAATAAAAGAAAAGTTGCATTCACACAAGCAAATTTTATGTTAGAAAAAGTGTATATGGATACTTTTTTTTTTCCCCTTACAGATAGTACTATCTCAATCAAGTGAGAGGGACTTTTGTATATTTAAACTTTTTTTTCTTTGTTTTCTTTGAGCAAACTATCCATCCTATCTTGTATTCGTATAACATTATCTAAGTTGCAAATTTCTGTTGTCGGGAATTAGGTCCCGTCTAGTTAATAATTATTTTAATAGAATCCCCCATTATTAAATTTCGCTATTTTTCCTTTTAGAAAATTAAGTTCCATTATGTTATCATGTTAGTTTAAGAATCTTGTTTGCTCGATTGCAACTTCGGCAACATTTTCATTTTTCTTTTTGAATATGCAAATTTCTTTGTTTAGAGTCTTAGACCACGTTCTACATTTTTAAATGGTGTTCTAAGTTGTTTAGAAAAGTGATTCAATGTGTCACGCTTTTCTAGTAGTTTAATTCATAAATAATATTCTTTTATGCAACCATATTTAGGAACCGCTTGAGATTGATTATGACTATTTTTTGTAACTTTTAAGAATAGTTAGTGAATAAAATCGAGAGTGGGGTTGGTTGGCAAATTTTTACCTTTAGCCAGCAGATATTAAAAGTTACTACATAATTGTCAATTTAAATAGAATTAAGAAGCAGAATAAAAATTATTTTTTAAAACTAATTATGCTTATGTAATATAAATTGTTTAAAATAATTTATAATTTATCAAATAACCACACGTCAATTTTGTAAATTAAATTTACCAAATATATAGACTTTTTTTTCTCACAACTACTTTTTCTTACTATACTGCTACAACAGAGCTACAACACGATACAACAATACCAAACTGACCCTATATGTGTGTGTATATATTTGTCAAAAAAGATTTTTTTTTTTTGATGTTTTATGTTATTTAGAAAAGTGATTCATGGTGTCACACTTTTCTAGTGGCTTAATTCGGAAATTATATTATTTCATGTAACAATATATACATATTTATATTTTTCTACAAAGAAAATAAAAACATGAGCTTAGAAAAAATTTGAGAATAATATATTCATTAAGATAAACAGTAATGATTGTCAATACTTGTTTAATAATAATTAATTAAAAGAATTTGCTCTAAGTACAATTTTTATCATGATCATAGTGAATAAATGTCATATCATATAAACTCATGAGTTGGATGTGAATTTTGGACCTCAAAATTGAACATGCCAATGAAATAGTAAGTATATTGTATGTTTAGAATGCAATAATGTATGTCAAACCTCCAATTCACTATTGACTTTGAAACTTTTTTCCTATTTTGCTATTAATGGTTGCTAAATGTCATAATCTTACCACAATGGTTTTAGTTATTTCAATCCTGCATTACAAAATTACAAATAAAAAAAAAATGAAACAAATGGAGCTAAAACACTTGATGAAACAATGCTAAAATGGTATTTCACATACTTAAACGGAAAAGGTTTCCAAAATCACATAATCCAAAACTTACTTTTCCAAAAGTATCGAAAATCGTATTTAGCCCTGTTAAGGTGTGTATTATACAACACATTCAAAGGAAAATAAAAAATCTCATCCGTTGTGCCAACAAAAATATGGCTCAATGACAGCGATTTTCCGATTTAAAAAAAAATATTAGTCTTTTATTTGTGTCTTCTCCCAACAAAAACATTAGCGTCGTCCTACTTCGAGGTCAGAGAAGAGTTTTTTCCTTCTCTTTTTTCGGTATTCTTCACCTTCTTCTTCCTCTTTCTCTATGTTTCTTTTTTCTCTTTTAGTTTTAGTAATTTCATATCTAGATCTAATTTGTAGTATTACCTTTTGCATGAACTTGTTTAGTGGTCAGTTTTTGTTGTCTTCTCTTTTTCATAGGCATAGGTCTCAATTAATATTTACCTCATATAGTCTATAACGTAATCAGAAGCAAATGTTGAAAGTAATAGATTGCTAGTGATCCTTATTATTTGTTCTTCTTAAATAATCAAAGTAATTTACATATTTGTTAGAATTAAGGTAGTCCATATATTTGTTATTAGTTATATTTATGATCCATTTTTCGTCTCCTTTATACAAGGAATTTAGAATTATAATCCTTATACTTATATCTACATATTTGTTTTTCTTGAAAAATCAAAATAACTCACATATTTGATGGAATCATAGTAATCCATATATTTATTTTTAGTTGTATTTATGATCTATTTTTCATCTCATTTTTACGAAAAATTTGAAATTATAATCATTATACTTATGTTATAATTTAAAATCTTTTATTACGATTAATACGTAATTTAAATTTTTTTATTTCGATTAATAATATTCTTTAAGAAACTCGATTATATTAAAAAAAAATGTAAGTTAATATTGACAATTGTATAATGTACTTGATGAGTTTCTTTTTATAGGTCTCATTTACTCGTCTATTTGCTCATTTATTGAATAAAGAATCTTATTTTAACTTTTTTTAATTTAATTTCATTATCTATACTTTTTCTATTTTCAACTCTTAAATGATGCTAGTGGAGAAGAAGTAGGAAAAAGTAGCACCAAGGGTACGAAAATATCAAATAAAGAAGCATACTCTTGAATGGTTGAGACCAGAGAACATGGTATCATACCATCATGCAGATTGACGAGAGAGACTGAGTCAGAGTTGAAATTTTCCGAACCAGCCAATAAAAGATCAAAAGGGCCTCAAGGAAGAAACTAAGGATAGCAAGTCCACTAATGCGTTTGGAAAATGGAAATAAGGAGTTCCACGTGGTTTCCAGGGGCCTTATTAGAGTAGCCGAAGAGGAGGGTCTCTCAAGTGAATTACTGTTGTTGTTGGTGGTGGGTAGTGGGGTCCACACTTGCCCATGTTTTTAGGTAGGCGGTGGGGTCACATGCAATCTTTATATATGCAGCTATGCTTGCCACCCACGAAGCACTCCAAAATTTTTCAAGCCTACGACCAGAAATCTTTGGAAGCAATGATTTCAGTGATTTGGACCAATTTAATAAATGAGAATAAACAGGGAACGTTATCGGCTTTTAATTTTATAGAAAATGTGGACCCGTTTTTAAATCATACACCACATAGACGATTAAGTGACAGAACAGGTCATAAGTGGGGCACACCGTTCGATACGTGTTCAGAGTGACCGATTAAAAGCCATACGAGTCGCACGTGATACTGCATAGGTCCATGGGCTGTCCGAGGCCGGCCGAACCCATCCTAGACCCTGGATGGATTCGGCCCAGTCCGATTTTTACCTCGACAGTTGGGGGTCGGGAGCCTTAAGGGTCTTCCGCCAGAATACCGTGGGAAGCAACTCACCGCTCCAGACTCAGACAGAGCATTTAAAGCGATCCTGGGTAGGTACGCGCATTAGGTAAGTCGTCCTGACAGAACGGCGGCTTGCCAAAATCTTACCCCTAACGAGCTGGGGTCGTAGGAGACGGCGGAAAAAAGGCCGCGACGATGCAAGGAAGGTCACAGTAACCACGACCCGTGATTTCTGGAGTAAGTCATGATGGAAAAAGGTATTTGATCATATGATTGAGAGCCAAAATATCATAGTTCCAGGATTATATATATAAGCCTTGTTTCCTCTCAAAAGAAGGATATATACAACATACAAAAAAATGTTTACAGAGAAAAACTAAATCCTTGCTGTTCAGTCTCAGGGATAAATCACAGACTTAAGTATCGGAGGCAGCAGAAAACCATGCGAGATCTCGACCGGTTGGAGCAATCTGTGAGCGAGTCTCCAAGAGAATACTTGTCGCATTTCTTGGAGGTAATGTCCTTGGTGCACAACGTCGACTCGGTGCAAGCCGCGAGCTCGTTCATCAAAGGCCTACAGTAAGGGTCGATGCTGTCGGACTATCTGTTTTTGAATTTACTGTACGACATGACAGATGTCCAGGCAAAGTCGAAGGGGGAATTTAGGGTGCTGAAGAACCACCAGAAAGCGCCCAAGGCCTCTGCCGCGATAACAACGGCACTGGCACAAACCCCGGTCCCGCAAGGAATGAAGAGACCTGCGTCGGCCCATGGGCCACTTCCGAAGCAGGAAGCCCCAGCTCGAGGCGGTCAAAAGAGCGGTAAGAGGAGGAAGATGTTTAAGGATCCTTTGCCAACATATGAGCTCAACACGCCGATCGATGTGATATACCTCCAGAATAGGGACAATGGCATTTTCAAAGTGTAATGCCCTAAGTCCCACATCGGGTATGCTCAGGGAAGATCATGGGTATTTAAGTAGTGGTCTATGAGCCCAAAAGTACCTTTAAGCTAGCACTTTTGGATGAAGCCCAGTAGTGTTACATTTGGTATCAGAGCCGACCCATTCCATACTTGTGTGGGCCTTGGAAGGCTGCCACGGGTTAGAATCGTGGTGAATGTGGACCTCGCCCATAGGGGTAATATGTGGGCTATTGAATGTGGACCCCCTAGCGAGAACGCTAGACCCTTAAAGGGGGGAAGATTGTAATGCCCTAAGTCCCACATCGGGTATGCTCTGGGAAGATCATGGGTATTTAAGTGGTGGTCTATGAGCCCAAAAGTACCTTCAAGCTAGCACTTTTGGATGAGGCTCAGTGGTGTTACACAAAGACCCGCCCAAGTCCGGTGTTCCTGAGCATATGAAAAATAGGAGCAGGTACTGCCAATTTCACAAAAATCACGGGCATGATACCGTCAACTGCCGCAGCCTTTATGCATAGATTATGATGGCAATCCAATTTGGAAAGTTGAAGCAGTACATAAAGACGGGCAGGAACCAGTAGAAGGAGGACGCCGCCAAACCCGAGAAGGGAAAGCAGACCTAAGCCTCTGGGTCGGGAGAACAAACTCTGATGATAGTTCCAACGATTATAGGTAGATCCGAGCTGACCTAGGGTCAGGAGGATAAGGAAAAATACTGAAAGAGGACCGAGGAAAAGGTGAAGCGCCTGAGAGGGATAGGCCATTCTGTGAACCATATGACGACGGAAGAAAGCTACGCCTCAGCCGCCCCCATCGCCTTCACCCAGAAAGACCTGACCACGGTGCGCCTGCCTCATAATGACCCCTTGGTGATTAAGCTGCAGATTGACTCCGCGTTGGTCGGGAGGGTCTTAATCGACGGTGGAAGCAGCATCGATGTCCTGTTCCTTAACACATTCGAGAGCATGGGCCTGGATCGAAATGCCCTCAGGCCGACCTGTCAGCCGCTGTTCGCCTTCAATGGCGCTAGGGTCAGCCCCTTAGGCATCGTGACTCTGAAGGTCTGCACCGCAGAAAGATGCCTGGATGTAGATTTCGTCATCATCGACTGCCAGTCTTCCTTCAACGTCATCATTGGGAGAGGGTAGATCCACGCCATGCATGGGGTCGCCTCCACTCTCTATCAGGTCTTGAGATGTCTATCAAAGGACGACACTTACACGATAGACGTTAAAGGGGACTAGGCCTCCGTGAAGAAATTTTTTTCAATCGCCCTGAGTGGGCCCGAAGCCAATGCGAGCGCCTCGACGGGGGACATATAGCAATTAAAGGACCGCCTGCCGGCGTACATGAAGTGGATCGAAGAAGAGTCCGACGGGCCAGAATCCACGATTGAGGAGCTAGTGGTGGTCCTTTTGAAAGAGGCAGAGCTAGGGAAGGTAGTCATAATCGGGGCCCTACTGCCCGAGGAAGAAAAGAGCGAACTGTTGGGATTCCTTAGGTAGAATGAAGATGTCTTCGCATAGTCCCACGGTGACATGTCTGGGATAGACCCCGCACACGCCTGCCACCGATTGAATGCAGACCCCAATTTCTCTCCGGTCAGACAGAGACCTCGAAAATTCGCGCTAGAAAAAAACAGGGCGATCAATAAAGAGGTAGAGACATTACTAGAGAACGGCTTGATCATGGAATGCGTATACCCGTTCTGGGTCTCCAACTCGGTAGTGGTGAAGAAAAAAAACGGCGACGACCGCACTTGTATAGACTTCACTAACCTAAACAAGGCCTGCCCGAAGGACAATTTTCCCTTGCCAAGGATCGACCAAATGGTCGACGCTACGGCTAGTTTTGACAGGATAACCTTCTTGGACGCCTACTCTGGATACAACCAGATTCCTCTACACGAGGAAGACCAGATCCACATGGCGTTCGTCACAAAGCGAGGTCTGTACTGTTATAGGCACATGCCTTTCAGCTTGAAGAATGCAAGGATGACCTACTAGAGGCTCATGAATAAAATATTCGCTAGGCTACTCGGGAAGACGATGGAAGTCTATATCGATGACATGGTCGTAAAGAGCAAGGAGACTTTAGACCAGCTGGGACACCTGGATGAATGTTTTCAAATCTTGAGGCGATACTGGATGCGTCTGAACCCCAAGAAGTGCGTGTTTGGGGTGTCTTCTGGCCAGTTCCTGGGACACATCGTGAGCAGAAGGGGCATCGAGCCGAACCCGACCCAGTTGTCCTCTATCGCAGACGAGAAAAGACCCTCGACCGTTCGGGAGGTCCAGCGCCTTACCGGGAAGATAGCCACCCTCAGCCATTTTGTCTCCAAGATGTCTGACCGATGTAATCCCTTCTTCTAGTGCATAAAGAAAAGCACCGCGGTCATCTAAGGGGAGGAGCAGGACAGGGCACTGACAGAGCTCAAACTGTACTTAAGTCATCCGCCTATCCTAGCTTCCCCAGCAGAAGGGCAGTGCCTGTACGTGTATTTGGCAGTGTCTGAAATAGCGATCAGTGCCGTGCTATTCGTCGAGGAAGACGGCAAACAGAAATCTGTATTTTACACGAGCCGCATGCTCCTAGACACTGAAACACGATATAGTATGGCAGAGAGACTGGTCCTAGCTTTGGTCAACGCTAAGAAGAGACTCAGACAATACTTCAAGGCGCACTCAGTGACAGTGTATACAGATTTCCCCATCCAAAAAATCTTGGCCAAGCTGAACCTATCGGGACGACTAACCAAGTGGGCCATTGAGCTGGAGATATACGACATCGAATATCGACCTCGAATGGCGAAGAAAAGGCAAGTCATGGCGGACTTCTTGGTGTAAATCCAGTCCTTCGGTGAGCCGCACGACCCGCTTTAGACGTCCCTACCTCACACCCCTTCAGCCTGGACCCTCTACACCGACAGATATACGAACGCCTCGGGGTCAGGTATCGGGATAGTCTTACAGACCCCGACAGGACTCAGGGTAGAGAAAGCTTTGAGGCTAGGTTTCCAGGTGACGAACAATGAGGCAGAGTACGAGGCGCTGCTGCAAGGCCTTGAATTGGCTCTGCAGTTCGGAGTAGAGGACATCGTAGTAAAAACTGACTCGCAGCTGATTGTGGGTCAGGTCAGGGGAGACTTCGAAGTAAAAGAGCCAAGATTACATAGGTACTTCTCCCGAGTAATGGGGGCGAAAGCCTGTTTCAGCAGGTTCGATATCGGACAAATACCCAGGGAGATGAACCAAATGGCCAATGAATTAGCTAAAAGCGTGTCGATCGGGGAAGCGACCGAACATACAGAGATTCTGCCAGAGGGCGAAAACACAAAAGGCCCCTTGGAGGCCCCTGCGCGCCACATATTTGCAGCTGACTCCGAGGATGAGGGCTGGATAAGACCCATCACCCAATATCTAGTGTCAGGGAACCTGCTCGCAGACCCCCAAAAAGCGAGGTCGATCAGACTGAAGGCTGCCCGGTATTCTATAGTGGCAGACCGACTGTATAGGAGATCAACGATGGGATCAATGCTGAGGTGTGTAGGCTTTATCGAGGCGCAGAAACTGATGGAGGAAATCCACGAAGGAGCATGTGGTAACCACTCTGGCGGGCATAGCCTCGCCCACAAGGCCTTGACTGCCGGGTACTTCTAACTATACATGATGACCGAGACGGCTTAGTTTGTCAAGAAATGTGACAAGTGCAAGAGGTTCGCCCCTGTGAAGCACCAACCCACAGAGGAACTCCATTCGAACATAACTCCTTGGCCTTTCACTAAATGGGGTCTGGACATCATCGGAGAACTCCCCAGAAGTCCAAGGGAAAAAAGGTATGTCTTGCTGGCCACTGATTATTTCACCAAATGGGTAGAATCTGAAACTTACATGACCGTCAACAAGGCAGACATGATTAACTTCATTTGCAAAAACATAATCTGCCGGTACGGGATCCCGAGAGAGATACACGCCGATCATAGCACGCAGTTCCAGAACACGAAGCTAAATGAGCTGTGTGAGTTGTATAATATAAGGCTCAGCTTTTCATCTGTAAATTACCCTCAGAGGAACGGCCAAACAGAAGCAACGAACAAGGCCATATTCAACAATATAAAAAAGAACTTGCAGGAGGCCAAAGGGGAGTGGTTAGAAGAGTTATCGGCCGTCGTGTGGGCCTATCGAACCACAGAGCGGAGGTCAACGGGAAGAACGCCGTTCGCCATGGTCTACGAGTCAGAGGCTGTGATCCTGACCCAGATTGGCTCCCGAAGGAGGCGAGGAAAGTCGATGCGAAAGTAAGGGACATAGCCCTGGTCCACCTAGCCTCGTATCACCAGCAGGCCAGGTCCTACTATGCGAAGAAGGTTAGCGCTCGTCGATTTAACATCGGAGATTGGGTCTTGAGGGTCAGGACAGAAAACTCCTCGAAGCTTGACTCTAACTGGATCGGGCCCTATGAGGTGATCAAGACGCTCAACAATGGTGAGTACATCCTGAAAGAACTCAAGACCGGGAAGAGTCTGCCAAACACGTGGAACGCCCAACACCTGAAGAAGTGTTACGTGTAAATGCTGTAAGATACATGTGAATGCTTGTATTATTAAACAACTTAATTCCAAAACAAGTGAGGGTTCCCGCTCCATGGATTTATGCTTTGAATTGCTATGTAAAAGGGTCTGCCCACAGTGCCAGACCCCATGGGCCATTCGCGCAAAAGATCGTACTATGGGAATCACATCGTGCAATAAAACGCTTGCCGATAGCCCGAAAAAACGTATGAAGAGGAAAGAGCTGCGCAACCAAAAACTTGCCAGCAGACCTCATAAAAATCGTACTATGGCGATCACGTCGCTTGCCGATGACTCGAGAAAACGTACGAAGAAGAAAGAGCTGTGTAGTAAAATAGTTGCCAGCAAACCTCATAAAAATCGTACTGCGGGGATCACGTCGCTTGCCGACGACTCGAGAAAATGTACGAAGAGGAAAGAGCTGTGCAACCAAAAACTTGCCAGCAGACCTCGAAAACAATCGTATTGTCGGGATCACGTCGCTTGCCGACGACCCGAGAAAACGTACGAAGAGGAAAGAGCTGTGCAGTAAAATACTTGCCAGCAGACCTCATAAAAATCGTACTGCGGGAATCACGTCGCTTACTGACGACCCGAGAAAACGTACGAAGAGGAAAGAGCTGTGTAACCAAAAACTTACCAGCATACCTCGAAAACAATCATACTGCGGGGACTACGTCACTTGCCAACAACCCGAGAAAATGTACGAAGAGGAAAGAGCTACGCAACCAAAAACTTGCTAGTAGATCTCGAAAACAATCGTACTGCGGGGATCACGTCACTTGCCGACGACCCAAGAAAATGTACGAAGAGGAAAGAGCTGTGTAATAAAATGCTTGCCAGTAGATCTCATAGAAATCGTACTGCGAGGATCACGTCGCTTGCCGATGGCCCGAGAAAATGTACGAAGAGGATTGAGCTGCGTAGCAAAATGCTTGCCAGTAGACCTCGACAAAGGTCTTACTATGGGAATCACATCATGCAATAGAATGCTTGCCGATGGCCCGAGAAAATGTACGAAGAGGAAAGAGCTGCGCAACCAAAAACTTGCCAGCAGACCTCATAAAGATCGTACTGCGGGGATCACGTCGCTTATCGACGACCCGAGAAAACGTACGAAGAGGAAAGAGCTGCGCAACTAAAAACTTGCCAGCAGACCTCAAAAACAATCATACTGCGGGGATCACGTCGCTTGCTAACGACCCAAGAAGACGTACGAAGAGGATTGAGCTGTGCATTAAAATGCTTGCCAGTATACCTCGACGAAGATCATACTATGGGAAACACATCGTGCAATAGAATGCTTGCCGATGGCCCGAGAAAACGCGCGAAGGGGTTTGAGCTGCGCAATAAAACATTTGCTACCAGACCTCGCCAAGAATTGTGCCACGAGGATCACGTTGCTTGTCGACGACCCGAGATGACATACCTGTAGGGTAGGGGAGATTTGAGCGATGAGACCCCCTCAGAGAGCACTTAAGCTAAGCATGAGCCAAAGGAAAAAGGGGTCAGGGTCTACCTGTTGGAAGCAGACCCTCCCCAGGGGGCACCTTATCTACATACAAGCCAAAGGCAAATGGGATCAGGGTCTACCCATTGGAAGTAGACCCTCCCCAGAGAGCACCTCAGCTATGCATGGGTAGGAAGTGAATGGAACCAAGACCTACCCGTTGGAAGTAGGTCCGGGCAAGACTAAGCACGAAAGCAGAAATTACAACCAAATTCTGTTTATTATTGCTTAGATTACAAGATGCGTGGTCGACACAGAAGCAGACCCAGTGTTTCTATTTGTAAGGAGCGGGTCTCGGGTGGACTCGCAAGGATACGTCGGAGTGGTAATGCCCTGTTCACTCCCGAAAAGAGCCAAGCCTAGGCCTCCTCTTCTAAAGTGACGGGTCCAAACAGTTGTAGACCAATCCTTGGAGCTGGTTCCTGGCACGTTCCCATTTAGGGTCAGAGAAGTCCAGCCATACGCGCGGATCATATTCTGCTAAGATAAGTCATAACGGAAGTTATACATCCTCAAAGTCGGGTGAGCCAGAACTCACGTCCCAATCTCTGGAGCTGACCTCATCGGTCATAGCATAAGGGGAATTCGCTAATAACTCCGCGTCATATACGATTGGGCTAGACCCAGAAGCCGGGCAGACTGCCGACAAAGGAATGGCATCGTATACGATGCCTGACCCTGACCACGGATGCAAGCAACAAAAATAATATAATGATCAATATAATAGATAATACAGAATAAGCGTGAGAAGAATACGCTGTTTTATTATTTAAACAGTTGCTTGCAACAAGGGTCAGCTCTACACGGAGTGGTCAGCACCTTATAAATATACAAAAGAGCGAGAGTCCCTAGTTACCTCCAGGGAGGGAAGCGACGTCGGCTTCGATGCTTGGACCAGCTGCAGTGGAATTGGAATCGTCGTTAGACAAGACGACCGCGCTTGATCCTCCGCCCGTGAAGGCGCCCTCGCCAAGCTGATCCCCAGAGACCTCCATAGCTTATTCTGGCAGACCCAGAGCAGGGACAATCTCCTTGGCGACAGAAGCAGAAGTAGAGAGCCCATCTTTATCTTCGTCGAGCATCTTCAACACATCAGCAGGGTACACGATATTAATCTCGTCCCCTAACTGCTGCATATAGTACCTGACTGAATAATAGTCCCTCTCGACGCCTTTCTGCTCATCGAACTGGTCTAGCATTACCACCTCTGTGTGGCTTTCGAACTCCCTGTTCTCCCAGCCAGACCTATAGCTCTCCGCAGAAAGGACATTCACTGCCTCTGGTACCTTGTCTTTAGCTTTTCCGCGTCTGCCAGTCTATCCCTCAGTGCAGCTAGCCTCAGCTCCGCTTGCTGTTGCGAAAAGTCAATCAAAAGATTATTAATATCGGCGAGATCTTCGCCACGTTTGCGAGACAACTCGACATGAGCCTCCATCAGTTTTTTGTGATCCGAATAGAGATGTCGGATTACGTCGTTGGACCGGTCGAGCCTACACTGCAAGGAATGGGCCTCAAGTTTGGCTTTCGCCTCGGCTTTCCTCACCTCCTTGGCCTCGTCGATGGCTCTATCGCGAGCGATGAAAGCCAGACCGATCTCCGCCCCCGCATTCTGCAGCTTCTGCTCCTTGACCTTGAGTTCGGCTTGGGTCAGCCTGGCAGCCTTGGTTTGGACCAACCCGGCGATCTCCGCCTCGGCCAACGCGGCGACCAGCTCCTCGTGACTGGCCCTTTCAACGCTCAAAGCGTGGGCCACCGTGCTGCTGACCCTAGCCTCATCCAGGCTCCGGTACAAGTCGAAATCTACCCTCAACGTGGCAAGGGCGGCCTCGCTCCGCTCGGCCATCATGGCACGGGCGTTCAACTGCCCGGTCAGCTCGCTAACGCGAGAGAAGTAGAAGGACTAGACGACATCTAGCTGCAAAGCGCGAGAAAGAAGAGTCAGTGTTCAGAGAGGATGCCAAGAACCTGTTGCTTACAATAAGACGAAACAAACCTGTGCGATGCTGCGACTGGCCACAAGCTCTACATTCTCTGGGGAGAGCGCCTCTAGCTCGGGCTCCGTAGCCGTACCCTCTCTCTGGGTGTTGTCCTCGTCTGAGGAACGCGATTCCACCCCGTTGACCGTAGGAACACCTTCACCCCCTACCAAGTACGCTCCAGTGACTTCTTTCGACACCCCCTGAGTGGCAAATGTGGTGGCGGTGGAGAGTAAGGCGTCGTCGGGCACACCTTTGACAGAAGAAGTTGCGACGACCGCTACTGCGTCAGCGGCTTCGGCCACCACCTCCGCTGAAGGAACGCCTAGGTGTGATTTTTCGGTCTTGTCTTGACCAACATCCTTAGACGCGCCACCTCGCATGGACCTCCTCCTCCTTATAAGAGTCAAAGTAGCCCTATCGTCGTCGCTGTTGGAAGTAAGGGCGGTTCTGCCTCTCTTCCCCGCCGAGCTCCCCTCCCCCTTGGACGAATCAGGTTCGTGATCCCGCTTCGTGGAGACCGGGAGAGGGGAAGACAGCCGAGACTTCAACCTCAGAGCCCCTCCGCTGAGCTCAACAATCTCTCCACGGGAGCGGGCGGCACCGAACCCCGTTCCTGCCTTCGAGCAAGAGCTGGGGGCAGAAAAGATCGACGTAGAAGACTCACCTGGCAGGCTTGAAGGCGCCCCTTTACCATGCACAACCTTTATGGCCAGTGCCTCCCGGATCACGAGCCTGCCCACCTCGGGAGTTGGCACTACAGGCGTTTCATCCCCGGTCACAAACAGACTCTCCAGGTCATCGTCTGAGCTTGTTTTGGGATGACAACTCCTGAGGCCTCGTCCTCTGAGGACATCACCAAACGCCAACCAACGGGGACCTTGGAGCGAGCCTTGTGCACAGCAGTCTTCCCCTTGAACGGGGAGGAGTCTGTCGAGGGCCTACGTCCGAATCTGTAAAGAGCAAGCAACATGGTTAAAACGCAGCCATGACCTGACCGACGGAGCCACAAGATACAAAAATGAGCTCACCCTTAGCCCTCTTAGGGGCAGCGGCTTCCTCCCTACGGAACCTATCATACTCTTCGGCCACGAGCTTCACGGCCTCTTCGAGCTCATGATTGGTCGGCGCCACTAAGTCATTGGGACCTGCAGCTGGCTCGAGGCCATGATCTGACGACCCACCATGGCGATGTGACCCTGCTCATCCCGGCAGAACCGGTTCAGGGCGGAGGCGTCAAGTTGGCTCCGAAGGTGCTTTGTGATGACCCATATGTCTAGCGGGAAGAGGAGATATGAGACCATCCTTGGCATCATGTTCATCACCTGGGGATTCAGGACAGCCTGGATATGTCGGCAATCCCCAGACGACCCAAAGAGGATGATTCCCTCCAGCTCTTGGAGCCGACCCGCCGACAGCCGAGGCTCGAACCTGATCTCCTCCGCAGAGGCTGAGCAAGACAAAATATCATGAGTAAAAACGGATGAAATATGCACGGACTTGAAATTCATGACTCAGTACTTACTTTGCAGAAAGAACGAGAGGATTTGAAAACGCTCTCCATTCACCCAGGGAGAGCACCATGCCCATCTGACGGCGTATATCCTAGAATGAGAGTCCCATTGCTTATCAGACCTCGGCAAGCCCCAGAAGATGTGGCGTCCCGGGAGCGGCTAAAGATAGAATGTGGGGTAACAGCTCTTTTTGGGGATGAGGGTAAGCTCATAGGCATAGAAAACCACTTCCAGGTCGATGTGCGTATTGAGGAGGACGGACAAGGCAGAAAGCCCCATCAAGATCATGACTCCGTTAGCATTGAGCTGCATCGGATGAATCCCCATAAGGCTAAAGAACTGGTGGACTAAGGGAGGAAGAGGAAACTGCAGCCACTCCAAATGCCTCCTCTCCAGGACGATGGAGCATTCTGGAGCAGAGGGATAAAGGTACTAGTCCGCCGGGCTGTCGACCCTCTCTAAAGTGACTTCGCTGGGGAAACAGAGCTGCCTCCTCAACGACCCTAATTCAGAATCTGTGACAGGGGAGAGTTTCTGACTCTGATTCAGGGCCATCGTGTTAGGTGCGATCAAAGAAGACGAAAGGTTCTGGAGAAAGAGAGATGCGGAAATCCTAAGATTTGATAAAGCTGGAATACTTGGAGATTTTGGTAAAGTAAGAAATGAGCGTAAATGTGACTTTTATAGAGGGGGAGCCGAAGAGTTTTTTCCCTGGAGGAGAGCAGGGCAAGGAAGATGGAGGCATTAGAATTTCAAAAATTTGAAAAAATTGTGACACGGGATGGCATGCCCCAACGTCGACAATTGGGGAGGAGTGACGGTGGGGGAGCCACGTATATCCCCTCGAATTGGAGGACCAGAGAAACGATTTCCCCACTAGATGGATACGAATCCGTCAAATAGGGAAATTGGGGTAATTGTGGGACCTGTTCCTAAATCATATACCACGTAGATGATTAAGTGGCAGAACATGTCATAAGTGGGGTACATCGTCCGACACGTGTCCAGAGTGACCGATTAAAGGCCACGCGAGTCGCACGTGGTACCNGAATTTCAAAAATTTGAAAAAATTGTGACACGGGATGGCATGCCCCAACGTCGACAATTGGGGAGGAGTGACGGTGGGGGAGCCACGTATATCCCTCGAATTGGAGGACCAGAGAAACGATTTCCCCACTAGATGGATACGAATCCGTCAAATAGGGAAATTGGGGTAATTGTGGGACCTGTTCCTAAATCATATACCACGTAGATGATTAAGTGGCAGAACATGTCATAAGTGGGGTACATCGTCCGACACGTGTCCAGAGTGACCGATTAAAGGCCACGCGAGTCGCACGTGGTACCGCATAGACCCATGGGCTGTCCGAGGCCAGGGCCGAACCCATCCCAGACCCTGGATGGATTCGGCCCAGTCCGATTCTTACCTCGACAGCTGGGGGTCGGGAGCCTCAAGGGTCTTCCGCTAGAATACCGTGGGAAGCAACTCACCGCTCCAGACCCAGACAAAGCATTTAATGTGATCCTGGGTAGGTGCGCGCATTAGGCAAGTCGTCCTGACAGAACGGCGGCTTGCCAAAATCTCACCCCCGACAGGCTGGAGTCGTAGAGGACGGCGGAAAACAGGCCGCGACGATGCAAAGAAGGTCACGGTAACGACGACCCGCGACGACCCGTGATTTCTGGAGTAAGTCATGATGGAAAAGATACTCGATCCTGGGATTGAGAGCCAAAAAGTTTCCAGTTTCAGGATTATATATATAAGCCTTGTTTCCTCCCAAAAGAAAGATATATACAACATACAAAAAAACGTTTACAGAGAAAAATTAAATCCTTGCTGTTCAGTCTCAGGGAAAAATCACTGACTTAAGCATCGGAGAGTCTTTGCAGGTGGTCACCCCCGCCCTTTCGTCTCAGCCTGAAGCTAAAGACATTCCAGGATATCAATGATATATGGACAGTTGGTAAATATCTCGTCAGTAGTTCAAAGACACGTGAACGGTTGGTAAGAACAACACCAACAGAAAAATACCATCAAAACTTGAACCACGTGCACTCAGGTGAGCACTTCCAAACATATAAAATTCTTCATTTTATTGTCGCAGTAGATAAACATCAAGTACAGGGGCTAATGGGTCCAAACAAAGCAGTTAAGAACTAAATCGTCAAAATCAAATAAGTATTTCTTGTGCCAAAATCAAATTGGAGGATAAAGTGAATAATTTTAGCTGTGTCTTCTGCTCAAATTATGAATCCTTTGAAGATTCCAATTTTGAGCTTTGACAGGAAAATTGGGAAAGAAAAATGTCATATAGTTGGATTGGTCAAACAGATTTTTTCTGGTCACGAGCCTCATGGGTCGATATTCTTTTTCATATGCAGTACATTACACGACTAGAAGTGGGTCGGAATGGTTGAAGAAACTATAGCCTTCAGGCTTAAAAAAAATAGTAAAAATAAAAATAATTTCAAATTTCCAAGGCTTCATGCCTTAGCTAGCCTCTCGAAAAATTATATTAATACATTGTACTAAATCTTTGAAGTAAAGGTGGTAAATACATTTACGTCGGTGTTCAAATCCCTACTTATTATTACTATTATTTAAAAAACCTTTGAACTTAAGAACCACGAGCTAAAATAACGTTACCATGAGTGAAAGAAGAAAGGAAAAGAAAGAAAAAAGAAGAGAAAAATCATAGTAGGAAAAAAAAAAACAAGTATAGATGAAAGTCAACTGCATTATGCTTGTTGATCCAAATGAAAAATCATCAAAGATTTCAAGAGATAACGATAAAACCTACTACCAAGATTTATAATAAAGTTCGGAATTTTGACTTTCAGAAAAGTGTTGAAGAACAAGTAAGCCACCCTCAACATATATGCTCATCAAAATTAAAGACCCACTGTATGGTCCCAAAGTTTGAAGTATGCAAAAGACATAGGCCGCCGAGTATATGCGCATATGATATGATTATCTCTCTCTCTAGTTTTATAACAAGACGGCCAAAGTTAATCGATTCATGACCATTCATATGTCACGTACATGTAGTGGACCACTGGTGTTGTGTTTTCATTAAATAACCAAAATTAAATCCAAAGACCATCTAGACCTACAGACGCGGATCATACTCATCATAGTCTCCAACAAGTTTAGCTGTGACTCAAAAACCATCACAGTAATATTGAGTACCACAATTAGTAATCTATCATCATTGTTTTTCAATCAGTCACAAAATCACATGTCAACTTTAACAATCACAAATTGTGTTAAAGTATAAAACAGATCTAATACATGAAAATTTTGAATGGTTGAAAAGTCAGTAATTATCGCCACTAACGATGATATTTAGCATTTTTATTGGATATTTGTTAGACTTGGTAACACATTTATGACTTAATTTAATAAAAGAAATCCTTTCCCTCAATCAAAATAAATAAATAAAATAAAAAATAAAAACAATAGAGTAACACATTTGTGATTTAAATGAAGGAAACAGAATCATTCTGAAAGCCCTGAGAAATGGAAGAATTATCTTCTATGGTGTTTGGTTCGCTGTTTGTAATTTCAATGAAGAAAAATCAAATTAACGTGGGCTGAAAAAGTACGCGTATAGAGCACAAACCGATACGGGGAAGCAAGTTCATCTCTGGAATTTTGTCAGGTGTCAGCCAATGCATTGTCTTTTTTTGGGAATGTAACTTCACCCATCATCAGATTCATCACCATGAAGATGGATTAAGCCATAGACATTAGTCTTGCGTGAAACTTCATTATCACAAGCACTGATTAATTTGAAAAAGAAGATTGTCAACCTTAGTATGAAATCTTGATAGTCAAATCCATGAAGTTGTGCATGGCCATCCTAGAAGGCAGTATCTAGAAGGTTTAGCTACACACTGCTGCATGCTTTCGATTACTGGTTCTGTAAACATAAATGAAAAAATGCCGAACTGCACTCCTAATGGGATGGAAGCCTCAGTTACCCGGAAAAATTTGAGCAGCTATTCTTTTAACTTTATGTAGTAGTTTGACTCAACTTAACAACCTCATTTAGCAATCGGCTAACCGAAGCCTTTATTTCATCAGGCACAACCAGCTGAGGCGGCACAGACTCCAAAGCATACAAAGTGGTTACGTTCAAAACATCGGCCAGAATCAATTTCTTGGTGTCACTTTTCCACACGTTTTGATTCACAAACTTGCATGATAGCTTTAAAACACATTTACTACAAACCTGAGGACAACGAAAAGGTAATTGAATATGAAGCACATCATCCAGTTTTGAATTTGATTATTTTAGTTAAATTATAGTTAATAGGAGGAGAATAAGTTCATGGCAGAATTGACTTACAGTGTCTTCTTGAACTTCAAAAAATTTTCGCAGCCTTTTCGCCGCAAAAATACTCTTCCTTGCAAGGGAAGGGCAGCCAAAGAGTGCCACCTGTTTCAAGTCACTGCCCGATAGCCATCTGGTAATCCCATAATCAACTTTAAAACATCAGAAAGAGAAATAAATGGACAAGAGACCCTGAAATACTAAACAAGTAAATACTATTATAAAATATAACAGAACTATACGGTAATATACTAATAGTTGAAACAGCGCATACAGAACAAGGAATGAATAAGTTGTTGAGAGCGTAATATAGCCGAATATTGGCTCTTGGTCATTATTAGTTTATTTGTGACCTCACTGTCCACGCTCAATCCATTATTCTAAAGGAGAAGAGAGTCCCTCATTATTAGTTTGGAACCTCATGAGACTAAAGCAGGAAATTGCCATTGTCTCACCGCTTCAATATCCTGTTATCAGCCTCCTAGAATTATCTAAAATCATCATTCTAAATCAATTTCCTCATTCTCCTTAATAAATAGTTGTGTCAACTCAATTATCTATAGAACAAAATTATTTATACATAGAAAACAGGTAAACAACTATCAAGTTATGGAAGCTAAAATGGTCGCACAATTTGCCTTTAAGTTCCAGGCATTTGTAAAGAGATTGGGGCTGCTAATCCAGAATGGTCTCTTCAGCAGCTCACATCATGCTACACATTATCTCAGCTCCTCATTTACCGTAAGAAAAGAGAACTAGGAAATTTAGCTTTGTCTTTTATTAGGAACAGTGAGATCTACATGCTAACTGGTTTACATATTGAGTGTAGAATCCAAAATAGCTCATTTAGCATCCTGATTTTGAATAAAGTTGACCACCTAACGATTTCATATAGTATGCTTGAGATATGTCAATTTGTTTATTTCACTCAAACTCGAGAACAGAGAAAAACTATCAAATTATACAGAGAATAACTTTAGCAACAACAGTAACTACCAAGGAAAAAAAGAATGAGGGGGTGCGAAACACAAAACGTTCGGTGTTTGTGAAATACTCATGGAAGGGGAAGATTATTTGGAATATTGTCTGTAAGACAATATTTTGGTCTGAAATAAAACTATCCATAAGACTCCCAAGTATCAAGAATCCGAAATGGTCTTACCCAACTTTAAGTATAACAAATAGCTAATACAATGTTGGTTGTCCAGCAGACTTACGTGGTTTTCATAACTAGTTGGAATCAATGCTCAGTCATCTTGGTAACATAGAAAACACCTATTGTAATTAATATTTAGCTTCTCAGCTGGAATGGCAAATCTAGACAACACATAAGTTGACACAAAGCAAATGTAGTCATCGAGTTAAGAAAATGGCTTACCTCAAAGACTTTTGCAGCTAAGAAAAAAAGATGTCCTATTTGATCTAGAATTGATGAAAATTGCCATTTCTTTCTACCCTACCAAAGTTAAATTTTCAAGCTTTACGTAAGTCAGTTAAAATGTATTAACATAAAAAAAATTCAGCAGCATTCTATCTTATTATAAAAGTAAATAAGCTCTGCATCAACTTTTAAAGGCTTCCATAATTTGATCCAAACTGTCATTCACTACAGAAATTTTCAAGCTGGTGTTTCGCAGAGAGTTCTACAGTAACTATTTCTAATAGTAGTTCAAAACTAACATGTGGAGGTAGTTAAGACTTCAGTGAATCGGTTTTAAAGCAAAAGACCTTTTCGATGAAATAAAGGAAGTCAGACTATAGCAAAAAAGAATTTACTTGGACTTATACGAAGTATATACTTTCACTCAACCGCCACAACTAACAAAAGTTCCAGTTGTGACAAAATTCCTTCATTTTCTCAAAGACTTTCTTCAGTATTTCCTTCTCCTTAGGATTTTCATAACTCAAAAAACAGGATAAAGCGGACAAAACATATATTAAAGCAAAACCAATTAAAGAGGGTTCTTACTTTGCAATTTCTTGATTGTCTTTGCCGTAATTCTGGGCCGCAAACTTTATAAATCCAAGTCCATAGCTATTCTCAAAGCAACTAAAATCCAAACCATTATTGTCATTCTTCTCCGTGGTCACGCAATTAGCACCCTTTAAGTACCCTTCCTTGTATAAATGGCTCACAAACAACTTCAAATCTGGCGAAAGCTCGTTGAACACCATTGGGTTCTCCCTAGGCATCTCCTTGGGGCTTTCTTTGGACCGGACTCGAGTCGTGAACACGGCATACAAGCCCTTCTTCCCCTTCGATTCCTTGAATTCGTTCTCTTTCCCAGCAATCTGAGCACCAGAACTCGCTCTCAAACTCCTCACCTCTCTCTCCAACTCCCTCAAACCCTTCTTCACCTCATTATTTCCTCCCTCGCCTTCGGTTTCGCCATTTTCCGGTCTTGGGTAAATTTCTACTGCCTCCTTGAACAGAATGTCCAGAGGCTTTCTGGGTTTACTGGGCTTGCCCTGTTTTTCTGATCGGACCGAACATGGTGGCTTCTTTTTGAAGAATGAGCACAGCGAGAAGGGCTTACGGGCGATGTTACGGGGTCTGAGGAGAGAATGGGAGCTCTGGGAAAGGAGGGTTTTGAATAAAGACATGTGGTTTGGAGGGTTTTTGAAGAATCGAGTGGTTCAGAGAAGTAGAAGAAAGAATGAAGATGAAAATGAAGATGAAGCCATATGTGTTTGATTGGTAACTGAGCTTTAATCAATGGTGGCAGTGAAGAGAGGAATTGAGCTCTGGCCTCTGCGATTGGAACTGGCAGTGTGATACGTGACGGTGAGTCGGGGTTTTTGGGGGGTTTTAGGGGGGAAGGTTGTCTAACTACGGGCCCGCCAGGCCCATCCTGCCGCGGTGTCCGACTCTACCTTGTTATTAGTCCATCGAGAGAAGGACGTGGGTAGAACTAACTTGGGCCAAAATGACTTTTTTTGTGTATAGGCTTTTTAGCCAAATGCCCGAATTTTCAGATCATAGTTTGCAAAATAGCCATTTTCAAACAATGTTAAATAATACACTAATTTTGAAAATTATTAAAACATTTTCCCTTTTTTCTATTTGGTATATCAAAATATTTTGATTTATTTTTTGAAAATTGATTTACTTTATAAAAAATTGAGTTACTTTATTTAGTATATCAAATTTTGAAAACTCATTTATTTTTTAAAAAATTGATTTACTTTTTCAAAAATGGATTCAATTTATAGAAAAATGGACATCTATCAAAATTTCACGCCCAAAGTACCAAAAATTGAAAAAAATAAAAACTATACGACAATTTTACAAAAAACAAAATTGAAAAACATGGTGGGCTTTGTTTTTTCTTTATATTTAATACAGTTTTTATTAAAAAAATATTATTTTTTGAAAAATATTTAGAAAGTATCAATTTTTGAAATAGTAACTAGTAACCGATAACTAATTTTTGAGTACTAATAACTAGTTACTAAAGTTATTTATAATTAGTATCTAACTAATAACTGGTAACTAGTAATAATTTTAAAAATGGTATTTTTCTAAATAATATCTTTAAAAATAATATTTTTCTAATAAAAAGGTGAAATGAAAAAAAAAAACCTTTCTATTTTTAAAATTGTCTTTGGTTTTTATATGTAAAAGTGTTAGAAGCCTTTGAAATATCTCATATGGTCCAAATTTTTTGAAAAATCACGGATGAATTTACAAACATTTCACTTTTTATAAAGTTTTAAGAAATAACACTTTTAATGAATATTTAGAAAAGGCCATTTTTTCAAAATTAGAATTTTTCACTGGTACTCGAGTTAAAAGTCAAGTTATCTAATTAGTTATTTCAAATATATAAAAATTGATATTTTCAAAATACTTTTTAAAAGTGGTATTTTTAATTAAAATCTGATATTTTTCATTTTTTTGGGGTAAAATTACCTTAAAAAAATAAAATTTCTTCTAAAAAATTAGATCAATCGAAAAATAGATATTTATCAAAACAAAATTATAAAAGGATGAATTAAATGAGATTTTTGTATGATTTCTCCTTGAATTGTTGTGAATTAGCAATGTAGCCCTTAACTTTTCTTCTTGTCAATTAGGTACCTAAATTTGTAGAAGTGTGGCAATTAACGCAAATTTGTTAGTGCTTGTTAACTTTCTAACAGAATATATATCACATGAAAGTCACATGGGATTTTTCGCATGGTAATATTTATGTTTCACTGCGACTAATATCTTGGAAGGAAAATAGAAAAAGAATTGGGGAAAATGAAAATTTATAAAATTCAAATTTTAAATTAATTTAAAACCGAGATAAGATAATTCTAAAAAAAAAAACATAAATTATTCAAACTAAATCAAGTTTAGAAAGATAAAATGATTTAAAGTAGTCTATTTATAAAACAACTCGTCAAAACTTATTTTGTAATTTTTACAGAACCCAGTTGTAGTTTTCGAGTACTTGATCAATCAGATCCAGTTTTCCCCATAAGCAGTTTTGAAAGCTTCGTCTACCCAATGTTCAGATTCTATTGTCTTTCCTCAAAGAGAACTGTTTCTCCTTACCCCCATCTCGGAAAATGGTTTAGAAGTTACCTGAACTTCTCTCCTCTGATCTTGACATATCTATCAACCCAAGATCAAGATTGTCCAATATTCGAGTTTCGGCTTTCGACATTGCCAACCCGTTATTGTCTCTGGTTGCCCTTGGAATTTGGATTTTAAAGCAAAGTGTGGGTTGGGTGATTGACTTGGGCTATCTATTTCTGTTTTCCAAAGAGTTTTGGGCTCAAATGCTTCTATTCGTGGAGTATTGAGGTCATCCGATTGGTTTTCTGAAACTCTATTTGGAGAAGACCTTGATGGTTAATAGCGAATTTACAAAGTTCTTCTCGGATTACTAGCTATGCTTACACTTTCCTGGGACTTGAAACTTTTCCTACTACTGAAGCCACTGAGCATTATCGACAGCGTTAAAGGAGTTAAGGAATTTGGGTTCGATTGAAGCTCTAAGCTGTTTCTTGAACTGATTCGGGATCGTATGTTTGATGAGTTCGGATAATTGGAAATTCGGACTGTTAACTATTTCAGAAACTCAGGTTTTTGGAAAAATGATATCTTGGTCTGTTCAAGAGAACTCCCCATTTTTCTTACTCTTTTTTTTTTTTTTTTTTTTTTGTATCTAGAGGAAAATTAAAGAGGTGATAATTTTTTTGTTTACTACTAAGGAAATGATTTATTTTCTAATTTTTTTGACAAGTTCTACGACATAAATTAGTTTATTGATTTGAGGTAACCTTCTAAACTTAAATGATTTTGGCTGATTTAGAATAATTTAAATTTAACATTATTTGGTTTTGAATTAATTCAAAATTTGAATTTTAGAAATTATCATTTTTGCCTAACTTCTATTTTTCCTCTATATATATAAATAAAGTTTAACTAATGATTACCACCTATTACAAATTTTAAAAAAAATAACATACACGATAACTAAGATTTGAATCATTGACCCCCGAATATACACACACAATCTTAAAGTAGTTGAGCTAATCCAAATTAGCATTTTTCCTCTAAGATATTATGTATTAGTGAAACACTAATATTTTCTTTGAAAAAAATCCCCATATGATGTGTTCTGTTACGAAGTTAATATGCAGTAACAGATTTGGGTTAATTGCATTCTACAAATTTCGGTACTTAATTACCGAGAAAAAAAGTTCAATGGTCACGTTGCTAAGTAATGACAAATTTTGAAAGAATCTTACCAAAAATCTTTATTAAATAAATAGATTAAAAAAATAGCCATTTTTTAGATTAGCCTTAAAAAAAAGACTATTTCTTATAAAAATATATATATTTTTTAAAATAATATTTTTAAGAATATTAAGGACGTCTTAATCTACTTAAAAAATTTTCAAGGTCAAGATATTTCTAACACTTCTAAAAATGTTACTTATAAAAAATGATACAAAAAAATTATTTTGGCCCATGTTAGTCCTATCTATGTCATTTTTTCTAGTTCATTTCGGTCTCACATATTTTATGAGAAAAGAACACGAGTATGACTAATTTGGGCAAAAATACATTTTTTGGTGTATTTTATTAAAAATGACATTTTCAGAAGTATCAAGACATCTTGACTCATAGACTTCTTAACCATAAAAAAATCTTAAATAATTCTTTTCATGGACAAAATTTTTTTGACACTCTAAAAAATATCATTTTTTTAGAAAAATATACAAAAAAAAAATCATTTTTGGCCAAATTAGTCCTATCCATGTCATTTTCCCATATTTTGTCATATAATATATGTGACGGCCATTGGTCTAACTATTTTTTAATATTAAAAATTTATTTATTCTTACTTTCCTTCAAAAAATTACTTTTATAGGTTTTTATTATTTTAATGAAAAAGTACATATTCATAAATAGACCCAAGTATAAGTGTCCAAAAATTATACAAAAAATACGACCTTCTCAAAATAATTATATTTATGTACAATATTTAATGGTGTTTTTCTAAATATTTTAATTACAAGAAATTAAAATTGCTTTCAGTAATAAAATTAGTTTCAGGGTTTCTAGTAATCAAATTGTTTTATAATTTCTAATAAACTAAATTAGTTTCAAGTAAAATTGTTCTCTAGTTTCTAATAACTGTTTTTTTCTAGTTTCTGATAATCAAATTGATTTCTTTAGGATATGATTATTATTTACAAAAAACGAAATTGTTTTCTCAGTTTTCAGTAACAAAATTGGTTTTGAATTTCTAGTAACAAAAATATTTAGAAAATACAACTGAATATCGCGCAGAAAATGAATATTTTGGGAAGGTTGTACTTTTGATAATATGGAGTGTCATTTTCCCATAAAATAAGCTGTAAGACGGACTGGACTAAGCATTTTCCTTTTATGGGCCTAACCAACCCATGAAAAATGAGACAGACCAGGCCGAGGCCAATTCTTGCATCTCTATTACGTGGCTGCATACGATTTCGTGTCTAATTTATGCAGCTATTCCTCAAATTATCATTATCCTCAGCCAAAGCGGCAGTAGTGCTGATTAGTCGTTAACACAGTACTAACGTAAAGAGAACAAATTTGAGAATATATTGTTAGGCATGCATATATATATATATATATATCGAGATATATTTAGCAAAAATTAAGAATAATATATGTATATTTATAAACAGGACTGATCGATCAGCGACAAGCAGTTGAAGCATGCATAGTAACGTGTTGATTAGTCCAGAGATCATAAGAGTATGTACAAAAAAACTTTCACATGCAATACTGGAACAGCTACGTACTGACGATTGTGACACTAATCCTTTTCTTAGCCAAAAAAAAAAAAAAACAAGTGACACTAATATTTAATATCACACGACTACCGAGAGTAGGTGTACAATCATTAATCATAAATTAAATCTTCCATAATTCGCAATTTTATTTTACAATAAATTTTGGGATTTAACTCAGAACTAAAATTCAAAGGAATAGGTGAAGTCTATCAGATTTTAATAGTATTTATAAGTAATACATACGTAAGCATATAGTGTTAAAAAATCAGTGCGGACAAGCATACATATTAACAACGTGTTGAATTTTCTAACGCTTGTAAGATCAGAACTGAGAATATATATTCATACTTACATAAAAATAGAAATATATGAAATATAAACATGTAATTAATGAACACTTTCGTACTAACGTTAAATCACACAACCATCCGAGAATAGCTTTGGTATTGTAATATTATAGTAACAGCAAGGTTATAATATATACATCTAGGGTCTGCATTGACAGACAAAGTTGGAGATACATATATTTATTACAATTAATACAACTACATTTAAAGATAATAAAAAAAAAAATCGTTGATCACCAACCATTGAGGTCATGCTACTTTGAGCTCTATTGGAAGCGTGGGAAAATTAAGTTAGGACAGATGACTTAGTATTGCTATATATATTCTTGATCCTGGTTTTGGGACATATTATCTTAGTATTGCTATTAAAGGAATCCAATTTTATATAACTATGTTTTTCTTCATTTTGCTTGAATAGAATATTAGCATTAAAGTTTAAGCGTACGTACCTAGAGCAACACAAATATATTCACATATACCATTGATAAAAGTACACATATAGTTGGCAGTTAGATATTGAAATATAAATGTAATCGCGTAAAAGAGGGATTGAATATTACCATATCTATGTCCTATATTCATGATCACTTGGGACTTGGGAGTACTTGGTAGTCTACCAACGATAGAAGATGGACAATCCATTAATCATCATGGACAATCCATTATTCATGATGAAGCCTTAGATTCTTTATTTTTTATTATTATTTTTTCGGTTCTAGTACTTGCTATAGCGAAGATAGTGGTTGAATATTCGAGCTTAATCAGCGGGCATTTTATTAACTGAAAACAAGATAATATGAATTATAGTATTTTTACAATTTTAACTATATTTTTTAATTTGTACAAAATTATACATCTATATTAAGACCTTTTATAAATTTCTACCAGTTCACAAAATAACCACTGTTTTTCTTCATTAAACATGAAATCCGAATTAATATTAATATACTCTTATTGTAAAATACTTAAATCCTATTAAAAATGCTATAAAATTATAGAATAAATTTTTTGTCAAATTTGGCTCAGATAGAGGTACAAATTTTTGGATTTTTGGAAATTCTTAATGTAAATTTATATTTTTGCAAAAACTAAAAGGAAGATTAAAATTGCAAAAATATAATAATTCAAGGTCTTTTTTCTTATTTATAATTATTTGTATATGTATATATATACATATAAGTTGTCAATCCAATAGATAATTTTTGTTACCTATATAAGTATTTCTTCTGTTAGTCATTAAATTATTATTTAACAACTATCATAATTTAAATAGTTTAAAAAATAATAATAATTCATTATTTAATATTTTTCTCTCGAAAAAATATGTATAATCAATTTTAATTAAACAAAATAATATCTATAAATAAGTAAAAAAAAAAAAATGCTACTGGATTAGTTCCCCTGTGTGTGTGTATGAATTATGACAAAACACATAGATCTATGCATGTGAATTAATGATGCAAAAAATTCAACCTGTTCATCATCACCTCATGATGAATTAAGAAGTTTTTTCAGTGCTTCTACAATGGAAACTTGGTAAATATAATTTAGCTAGAGCCAATATCCACGGCATATGCATAGCATTTGTTGTTAGTATGGTCACTAGCTAAATGTGTGAAATGTTATACAAAAAATTGGTCAAGAAAAAATAGAAATAATCTTCCGATCAAAACAAAGGAACTAAACTTCGTCACAGGCAAAATCAACTTTACTGGAAAACATGATAAGAAACGACATACATATATTGATAAGAAGCTTCTTCTAATTAGATCAATTCCTAACATGTGCTTCATATCAATAATATTCTATTCAAACCTTTTTCGTGGTATTATTCATTTCAGAAACCTGCATATTCATTACGATAACTTATGGACGCTAAATCATATCAAACATAAAATCAAGTAGTATTGTGAATTCAGGATGTTACGGAAAAAGACACTATCTTAGCTAGGATAGCTTTTAAGACCCTACCACAATACCCCCATATGTATACACTCTAATACTTTTTCATATCTTATTATAAAGTATTCATATATATATGTATATATATATTAATTACTAGCTGCCTCAGGAGTCTTCTTTGGAGAAGCTGCAATCCTTTCAATTCTATTCTTGGTAGACTTTTGATCAGTGATAGAGCTGATCCCCTGATCACTGATCAATCCCTTGTTGCCGTTAGTTCTTTGGCCGTCGCCGTTGTTGATGGGTGGACTTTTGGATTCATTATCATCACGTCTTCTAATAATAATAATAATAATAAAAAGAACCCTTAATTAAACCGATAGATTTTTGAGTTCAAAACTTAAACAAAATAAGAATATTGTTAATTTCTTTTTATTGATTTAGATTTTGAGAAGGAAGAAATTCAAACAAGAGATGATCAATTAGTTGAAACTAACAAAGTAGTGGCGGTACTCAAATAGTAGTAAGGCTTGCAAATCGGCGCTCGAACGATGGCGATCGTCTTTGGCAAGAAGCTGCGCAGCTGCGGTAGAGCCATTAATATATAAGAAAATATTTTTGTTGAATATTAATGCAGAGAATAGGAGACCCTTTTACTTATTTATTTATTTAAGTACTGATTTTTTTTTAATGAGAAAAAACAAATAAAATCCAGTGATAGGAGAACAACTCCCGTTCACTTCGCTAAAAAAAATTGAGATAATTGTTGATTCTAACTAGCACAACGAAAGAGATATAAATAATAGAGAAAGAGTTGTGAAGATTTTGAGAGTGTAGTATATATTAATAATTGCATTAATAATTGCAAGTTGGGACCATTCATATTTTGTTTTTTCCTCCTTGTCTCTTTTCATTTTTTACCCGTACTACAATATACCAATGGACCCCGAATAAAAGATAAGCTGTTTTTATTCTCTTTCTCTAAGCTAGATTTATCCTTTGTGCTTGTACTGTTGCTTCTCTTTTGGCCCCCTAATTTGACTGGAAAATAGTATCATTCTCGTGATTCAGATAATTATAGATTGGGTCGTATAGTTTGTAACATAGACCAACAGGCAACATATATACCCTAAAAGATTTTGCTTCAAATTAGTTTCTCATTCTAAGTTTTAAATTAAACAGTACTTGTATCAATTCAGTTAAAGGTTGCAACTTTACATTCTATATACAATCTGGCACTTCTTTTGTGGTGTAATTAGCTGGACAATATATATGTATATATATACACATGTATTCTAGTACGTACATGTATTATTGTTATTATGCATATTCTCTAATTTTCTAAATAATTAGGTCATGTTTATTAATATGTAATGGACTGGAAATTAAATGAAAATTAAGAAGGTGATTCATTTTTCNGCATAATATTTTGGGATATTTACACATATATGGTTTGTTAAATTTTGGAAGGATATCTCAATTTTTCATTTTTTCTTATTCTGGACCCATTTCATTTTTCTTTCTCTTTCTTTTCATCACAAATTAGTAAATATGTCCTAAAATAATTAGAAGGTAGATCAATTTTGAACATTTTATTCTAACATTCTTTCATGTCTAATATCTTAGTCTGAGAGTGGTAAATAATTAATATGCTAGCTATAAATAAGAAAATTGTTGAAATGTGGTTTTCAAGTATAAGTTAGTTACACACATCATTAAGTTACTTAGAATTGACTAACTGATTTTGTCCGCCAGCTCACTTGGAAACTGAGACCGTTTTTATTCTTTGGCCAATTAGATCCTTTTGTTAGGTTTAGTCGGATTATGTAACTATAATGTAACTGATATGTATATATATATATATATATATATAAATATATGTATTTGTATTTTTAATGTAATTGATTAAGAGTCGTTACAGAGAGAGAGAGTGAATACAGGTGGAATTGGGTATTGAGTTTGAGAGGTTCTTTTATTATTTTTGTTGAGTTCAAAAACAAGTTGTAGGATCAAATCACATTGATTTGGTCTGAATCACTATAAATTTTTAGTATTATTTTGAATTCTTGATTTTTTGCATTTTTATTTTTCGATATTATGTTTTTTAATAGATCGATTGTCGGAATCAGTTAACCGATTATGCGACTCTATTTTATAAAAAATGTTGGGGGACTTTTTGTTCAAACTTATATATTTCAAAAAGTTGGCATTCCCTTCAAAAAAAAAAAGTTGACATTCCCTTGTAATGCAAATATTTAGTTAGATCTCACATGCTCGTATAACTTGACAAACTCGGTGCGTAAATTCAAACCTGAACAGCGGACACTATTGTACACTACATTCACATCCCATATTATTAATTATGTGATTATAACTAATTGTTATGGTACCATGAAAGATACATATACATATAATTAAACTCAACACGGTGGACACTATTGTACCTACATCTTATAATAATTTAGTTATTTTTTCTGAGTTCGAAGTAAAGAAGAGAACTTGGATGAATTCCGTGGTAAGTTAAAATCATGTGTCTTTGAAAGTTTGTGTCTGCCAGCATCTTCCTTTTCCCATCATAAAGGATCAACTACTCACAAATGGAAGATTCACACAGCTTTCCATTTGAAACAAAAAGATTATACAGATGTCGCAAGACTTTGACCGTTGATTTGAGATTTTTGATTTCTTTTGCAATAATTAATTACACTTTTGTCTTTTGCAAATTTATTGGCCGACAAAAAATAATGTAAGTCCATATTTGGGCAGAGTAATGTTATAAGTTGTTACCGGGCATTATGTAATATAACGACAACATCATATTATTTATTAATATGTTTTTGTTAATTATAATTATATTTTATGTAAAATTTATATAGGATTTGTTTATTAATTAAAATTATTAAGTAATAAATTTACACGTCATGTGGTATTGTTAATTACTAATCATGGAGCTAATTCAGAGAAAATTATATTTTTTTACCTCTATTTTATCTTAAAATTCCAGTTTTATCCTTAATTTGTCCCATTGAAATTTTGTAATTATAGTTTTTACTTTTTTAAAAAAAATTAAATAATACCTCTAATATGACTTACTAATTCTTTTTAAATTTATGAATTTTTTTATATTATTTTGAAGTTCTAAATTTTACTTATATTTTGAATAATTTTTCTTTAGACTCACTTTAAATACTTTTTTTTTAATTCTATAGTGTTCTATATTGATTAATGTGTTTCAAAATTAGCTAATTTTTTTTTTAATATATGCCCCGTCTAAAAACATTTCGTGGCTCTATGTACTATTGATGTCTTTATTCTTTAATATTGCTTAGAGACACTAATCTCTCTTTCCACCCGTAATCGTGTAGTTTATTGGGTCTATCCGATATTATTTTATTTTCGCTGATAAATTTGGTATTAAGTTGCTGGGGGTGGAAAGGCTTGTATAGGGTGTCTATATAATTGGAATATATGTTGCTAGTTTTTATTTTTAGTCGACTTTTCAAGTTTGATTAATTTTTTTAAAATTTAAAAAAGAGTTTTTAAATTTAAAAAAGAGAAAATGAGAATTAGAAAGTACTATACCAAGAGCAATAAATATATATATATATATATAGTTCCGAATTCAACATATATATATTTTTTAGCTATTGAATTAATATAATGGCTACTATAATTTGGATAGTTAGAAAATAAAAATAAAAATAAAAATCTATTATTGAATATTTTTTCTCTCCAACTTCATTTGTGATGAATTTTAATTGGATAAAATAATACCTATAGATAAGTAAAAAAAAATACTTACTGAATTAGGTATTTTTTTAATTGGTGCCTAATTCAATAATTAGTACCTAATTCAATAAGTATTTTTTTTACTTATCTATAAGTATTGTTTTGTAAAATTAAAATTCATCTTGTATGAACTGAGGAGAGAAAAATATTAAATAATAAGTGTTTATTTTTATTATTTTTTTTCTAATCTAGTAGGTATTTTTTTTTTTACTTATTTATAATATTACTTTGTCCAATTAAACTTCATCACGCATGAAATGAAGAGAAAAAAATATTAAATAATAGGTATTTATTTTTATTATTTTTTCCTATCTATTTATAAGTACGTCTTTTTATAGTATTGACGAGAGAAAAATGTTAAATAATGTGTATTTATTTTTATTCTTTTAATTATTTAAATTATGATAACTGTTAGATGATATTCCAATGACTAAAAAAATATACCAATAAAGAAAAAGCTTACTGACCGTGTATATATATAAATATATGTATATATATAATTTTCGATGCATGTTTTTATTTTCGTGGATAAATAATTTTAATTAAGTTGAAAATAACAAATTAATCCAATATATTTCCACTCCAATTTATATTATTTAGGAAAGTCCGCCAACTTCTATTTTTATTCCAATTTATGAAGGAACAAACTTTTTTTTTTTGAAAAAAGAAGAATAGTGGAATGGAGTAAAAAGATTTTATTTTTTTTTCTTTTCCTTTTCAGCTCGGAGAAAAAAATATCATTTATGTCTTTCATTTTTTTTTTTCATTCTTTTAGTAAAAGTCTCTCATATATTTAGGGCTGTTTAAAAAAAATTAAAAAATTTGTTATGATCTCATCGCATCCTCTGCGAGTCATGGCTTCTCTTT